>BTPG01000006.1:176216684-176624224 GCA_036245525.1 Semisulcospira habei | reverse complement strand
TAAGGCTGAGGCGGATGTGGTGTGGAAGTCGTGCGCTAGCCGGATGACACCAAAACCGCTTATGAACTTGAGGTTTTATGGGTGTATGTAAACAAAGGAAACTCTACGAGCTTCGGCAGTAATTCCCCATGACAGTTTGGCGTCCCCTTGATCACTGGCATCAGCAGCTACGCTATTCAGTGTAAAATACATCGCCGGCATATCGTAAGCTCAGGTTTTATGATGTTTAACCCATTGAACAAGAGAGACATTTTTTTTCGGAGCCAGTGACAACAATACAACAGAATGTGATATAGACTAAAGCTTTGAGACATAGTATTGTTGGCATTTATAATTTATTTGAAGAAAAATATGGTTGGCGTCGGCGCATACAGTTCTCGCGGAAACATGAGCTAAAAAATTATTTTGTACAACACAGGCGTACATGAAATCTCTGACTTTTTTTCTTTCAGAAATTAAACTTGGCTCCAGCTCGGACTAAAACGGTTATAGTTTGCAGATATGTCCTTTATGGATGTGCCATGGTAACGTCTCTGATAATGGTTGCACATTTTAAAGTGTGAATGTGGAAACACCCCCTCGCCCCCCCATTCCCCCTCCCCCACCCACCCCCCCCTTAAAAAAAATTAGAAAAGAAAAGAAACAACATATGCTGCACTCTTTTGCTGCGCGTTGTGTCGAACCGTAGACTAGCAATGTGGCGTTGTAATACAACACACAGATTATCACACGGTAAGGAATCGGTAGGAAAGTGTTGCCATCAACGTGGGCAACAAAAAGAGACACACCGCATTTGTGGCAAAATGTTCAGTCACTGAAAACGCTTAGTCTGTATTGTGTTTCAGACAGAGATTTATATTATTTGGTGTTCTGTGTTGGGAAAAAAAAATGAAGTAAAATAGCCATAACATAGTAGGAAGCACAGAGGCATGACTGTGTTTACATTGTGTCAGAAATTCACGTGAGACATCCACGGCGAGGGTGTGGCATATGTGCAATTGGATCGCACAACAGTTGAAATGCGTGTAAAAAACACGTCCTGACTTCGAGTTTTGTCATGTCCTGACTTCCATGGTTCAGTAGTGATGTCATCATTTTACGCGTCATATCATATATAGTTCTCTGAAGGGCGTGGTCTTGTAGTGGCCGCCGCTAATAATAACATGGAATCGGAAGCAAAGGATGGCAGAATAAATCGCAAAGAATTGTCTTGATCGCTGGTACGATTGGCGAAAGCGGCTGGTCTGCAGTCAGAATCTAACATAGAAAGATTCCAGACATTGTAATGTCCACGGGCCAGTGCGCTTGCCATGAGCGTAAGTAGCGTATGTAGCGAGAAAAAGCAGTACTAGTAGTCCTGCATGCGCGCAGCCAGGCTTGTCTGCCTAATTTGCTTGAATCTATGACACCTGCCATCTGCTGCCTCATGCCAAGTCTATGCCAGACTCTGACACTCGTATACGTCAATTTACTTTTCAGTAACAGTCACATATCAAGTTATGTGATGGCAAGGTAGGTCAGTCGAAACATACTGACTGGCGCTTTGTATGTAGGCGAAACTCCGAGTATATGGCATGGGGTTTGTAACACTCGATAATGAAGTATATTACGAAAATGCTTGTACCTTATGTTGTAGACGTAGGAGCTGGGGCTTTAGTGTGAAGGTATTAAGTACACTGGCTAGTAAACTTTTACGGCATAGATCGAGTACATTTTTGTCCTCTTATGCTCTTCTGTCCGCCCCCGCCCCGCTCCCCCCCCCCCCCACACACACACTGTGAGCGTGCAAACTTGCAAGTTATCAGTTAAAACTGATGATGTACTGATATAAGGCAATAACGTAACGGTACAGATATGCAGATATGAAGTTTGGAACCATGCGGGGCCGATTTCCACACTTCCATAGGTCTGTACCGGCTTATCGACGAGAGGGATTAAGGGTTTATGGCGAGAACCGCCCCCCCCCCCACATCACACACACACACACCACCACCCCCTACCACCCCCACCCCTACCCCTCAAGTAATTAAAACGATTGGCCTGATCACAATCTGTCAATGCAAGCAATCAACCGATCGATGATACAGTTGGCGGATCCAGGGGGAATCAGGGGGGCCCTGCCCCCGCCTCCCCCGTCAACCCATGACCAAAAAAAATTGTTTGTTGATGTGGAAGTTGTGTTTGACTATTCGATCGTTCTTCTCTTCTTGTACGGTGTATTTTTACAATTATCTCACGGGATCCGGTGGGTGAGCATAGTGTGTTCATGGACTTTTAGGTCACAATATCCTCACTTGGGCACTCCTTACCGCTGCACCTGTCACGAGTACTTCAACGCAGACATAGAGTGGCCATGTGCCCCGCACTCACAGGGGCTCATGTACAATCAGTGCCCTCTTGCTGTGCAATACAATCCTCAACTGGCATCCTCAGACTGAGGCAATAAGCCGCTGACTGCTTGTCAACCCAGCGGTGGAAAAGTGTCCGAGTCAGTCCTTCAGCCAGGAATTGGAGTTTTCATGTGCCCCTTCAGTCACAAGGGCCGTCATGAAAAGTATTACCTCTTTCTGTGCCATACGAATGGTATTGCATCCTCATCCGTGGCCGCGTCTACGCTTTGTGTACCACGCCAACTGTGATCAGAAAGCGAAAAATCAACTGCGCTGTGAGTTGTCCTCCCCCGGGGTGAGCAGGCCGACTGCCCGGGTGTCACAGGTAATTGCTAATGCCCCCTGTCACACAACGCTCTCTGAGCACAGTCGGTCTCCAGCCTCACACAGATTGCATAGCTTTGTCTTCCGTGGACATTGCCCAAGTAGCCCATCCCAGTAGCAATGTGGTCATGTGATGCGTGTCACCAGAGGGGAGTGTGAAATGTCTTGATCAACCCTTGAACTAACCCTTAAGTAATCGTCAGTCAGTGTAAGAGGTAAATCATCATGAGTGATAATGACTATTTCTCGTGATCTGATCATGTGTTCCTCATATGGAGGAGGTTTGTGGGTGGATATAGAGCAGTATACAACAATTTTTACAAATGGCACTGTTGCTCCTCATGATGATGATGATGAACTTGAAAAGGGACAGGGACTTCCAACTTCCGTTGATTTCGTCCGGTGTGGGGGGGTGGGGGCCCAGGGGGGGGTGGGGGGGGGAGGTTATTGTCTCGCTGACTGTCTGCCGCTCCGGTCGCTCAGCGGCTGTTCTTATTGCCGGGGCCGGGTGGTTGATGGTGCAGGAGGCGGGTGGTGTGGCCGGGGAACCGTTGCATCATTGCCAGGCTGGGGGGTGATGGTATGCCAACCACTCAAGAAGGTCTTGAATGATGGTGGCGGGGGTGTGGCGGCCGGAAAAACCGTTGCTGCTGGCAGAGGTGCGGCCTGGGGAGTTGGGGTGGTGGTGGTGGCGGCCAGTGGAGCCTCGCTATGGGGTCGGGCGTTGGAACGGGCGTGGGTGGGTGGCGGTGCCGAGTGGCAGTCGGAGGTGTGGTGGCGGTGTGTGGGAGTAGCGGCGGGCGTGGATTCCTAAACCGCTTTGGTGGTCGGTGACGTCGCCGGTTAGGTTGGGTGGTGGTTGTCTGGTTGCTGGTGGTGGCGGTGGCGGCTGTTGTTGTTGCTGGGTCAGTTTCGGTGCCGCCTTTCTGTTGCTCCTCAGACGGAGTACTTGGTAGTGTTAGTGTTGTTGTCAAACACAAAGTGATTGCTCCTGCAGAAACTCCTGTAGAACATTCTTTTCAATATGAAAATTAACACCAAATACAGAATCAGAAGTGCAAGATTAATCTTGTTTTGTTAGGAGGTGAGGTTGAGGCGGGGAGGAGCGAGCAAGTGCATGTAATAATTATTGATCAAGACCCTTTCTTTTTAACGTTTTAAAAGTGCCCAAAGAGGTACTGTGTCCCCGAGATAAAAGAAGAAACGTTTTAAGAAATAAAACTCGTAACCTCTACAAACTTTAAATATGTCTCAGAAACACCCCCCCCCCCCCCCCCCCATAAAAAAAAATATATAAAAAAAAAATATAAAAAAAAAAAATAAAGAAAGACGCGTAGAGAAGAACGGTTACAACACTATGAGTACAATTTTAAAGAAAATCCAAAAAGAAAAAGCACCAAGAAAGAATAATTTCAACACAATTTATTGTAACTGTTCTTTTTAAGCGCGTTTCTTTCTTTGTTATGAATTTATGCTTGCCTGATAGTCACTGTTTTGGTCTGGATTTCCTTTTGTATGACACAGTATGGAAAACGGGAGGGGGAGGGAGGCTGTCGGCCCCCCCTCCCTCCCCATCGAGACACCCCTGGATCCGCCCCCTGCGATATGCCGACCGACCGACTGACCATCAGTCCGTCGCGCGTCCGAATGTCGTATGTTTTTGCTCTTCTCCTCCTTTGTACACGAAAGAGCTTCAACGATGCGCAATACGGGAGTTAGGAGTTTTTGTTTGCATGTGCTTACTTAGATCGTAATAGGTAGGGTTGAAAGTCTTATTTGAGGCACGGCAACATTGAGCACACTTTGTATATCGGCCAAATGAAAGCCCCGCTCTACAGCAGATCGCATTATAATCCCCTTCATTGCCAGTGATCACGAACCGCGCTTCTGACAAGACTGCACACTGATCGACATTGGCGTGTAGAAACACTAGGTAGATAGTGAGAGAACGATGTAGGCAGAAAGGACATAAAAGGACCTAACAGGAGAGCCTGAGACCTCTACGGGGGCCCCCGCGACTGGCAAAGGGCTCGAGGATTTATTTCTTCTTGCAGTGCTATAGGGGGGGGGGGTGAGGAGGGGGGTGGGGGGGGGGGGGGGGGGGGGGAGGGGGGGGGTGGGGGGAGGGGAAGGGGGGGGGGGTGGGGGGGGGGGGGGGGGGGGGGGGGGGGGGGGGGGGGGGGGGTAGGGGGGGGGGGGAGGGGGGGGGGGGGGGGGGGGGGGGGGGGGGGGCGGGGGGGGGGGGGGGGGGGGGGGTGGGAGGGTGGGGGTGCTGTGGGGGGGGAGAGGGGGGGGGGGGGGGGGGGTGTGGGGGGGTGGGGGCGGGGGGAGGGGGGGCGTGTGGTTGGGGGGGGGGGGGGGGGGAGAGAAGGGGGGGAGGTGGGGGGGGGGGGGGGGGGGGGGGGGGGGCGGGTTGGGGGGGGGGGGGGGGGGGGGCGGGTGAGGGCGGGGGGAAGGTGTGGCGGGGGGGGGGGGGGGGGGGAGGGGGGGGGGTGGGGGGGGGGGGGGTGGGTGGGGTGGGGGGGGGGGGGGGGGTGGGTGGAGGGGGGGGGGGGGGGATTCGTCTTGCCCAGGCGGTTAAGGGCCAAAACGACCTTTCCCAGGCAATAAAAGTCAATATTGTGCAATATCCCCTTTTGTGCTGGGTATGTTCTTCGGCAGTATCCTTAAATTTTAGCAATCCAAGACCGCATTGGAGTAACGGATCGCTTTAATTACTATCTAATACATGGTTGACGAGAGTACAGGCACTTATTTCGCGGTAGACTCAATCGACGAATTATTTTAAACTGTAGTACACCTGTATAGCACAATAACTGTACAGGTACGAATATGCAAATGTGAGATTTTAAAGCATGCGGGGCGATTTCCACACTCTTATAGGTCTATAAACGGCTGTTAGACAATGAACAATGAACCTTTATTTTCCAACGGTAGAAGTTATTGGTAACAGGGACCAGTTTTCAAACATGCCGTTGCTACATCTACTACATATTAAGTGACATAGACAAGAGGGATTGAGATTTGTACGACCACACCCCCACCTTCCCCCTCAATTAATCAAGGGATTAACTGCAGATCGCAATCAGTCAATCGATCGAAACACTCGACAAACCAGCTGATCGATCTACCGACCAAACCGACTTACCCATCCCTTCCATCCTTCCGTCCGCCTGCCCTGCCCCCGCCTATCCGTCCGTCCGTCCATGAAAGATTTTGCTCATTTGTACATCTAAGAGTTTCACCGATGCGCATAGAAAACTTTTAATTAATTTATAATGTGCCTACCCGCACAAATTGTAAAAGGAAGGGTAGAAAAGTCTTGTTTAGGCGAGGCAACATGGAGAACACTTTGAATCAGTCGAATGTGACCAACAGTAGGTAGAAAGAATCATAGGACTAATAAGAGACACTTATCCTGAGCTCCCGCGACTGCCGGGGCTCATGAGAGTTTATGTATCTTGCAGCTAGGCAATTATAAAACGATCTTTTCTAGACAATAAAACTTAATGGTGTGCGATATTCCACTCGCTGAAAATGTGCTGGGTTTGTCCTTCCACAGTATTGGCAAACTTTAGCAGTCCAAGCCCGCCATGGGTAGATCACTTTAATTATTTTCTAACTAGATTGTACATGGCTGACTACAGGCCTTTATTCCGCGGTAGACAAACTACGAAATATGATAAATGTTATGCCACTAGACTCACGTGTTATGGTGCTGAGGTACAAACGTCTATTACTATAGAGTATGCAACACATGTGGGCAGCCCATGTAGATAACACAAAATGATGTTGTAATTTTAGTACGACGGATGATGTTCGATCGCCCTAGCTTGAAGGTTTCGTAGTGACGTAAAAAAAACAACAACACAACAACAACAACAACAACAACAACAACAACAACAAAACAACCAAGAACACCGTGACATCGGAACAAACACCAGGCCGGGCATCAAGGGGTGTTTGTGTACATATTCCTGACACTGACATCATTGCCAAAACGCAAGGATGACGTCATCAGATGGTAAGTAACATGGCGACAAATGCGGTCATTCAATGCTACTTCATCATTTTTTAATGAAAAATATCTAAGATGTATGAGAAGCGAAACGTATCAAATGTATCTAGACCGTAACAATGCTTCTGTCGCTGATTTTATGGGACTGGCCTTGCCGTCGTTTCGTCTGCGCGGGGTGCAGATGAGAACAAAAATAGAAAATCGCACCCTTTCCTTTTGTCATCTCATAAAGCAACTCTTTCCTCCCCCCCCCCACCACCACCCTCCCCCCACCACCCCTCCCCCCTACCCACCTCTCCCCCCCCCCCCCCGCACACAAACACACAACACCCACCCACCACCGGATACACCCCACACCAAGCAAATTCCTGCACTGCACAAGAAAGTTGTTTTTTTGTTGTTTGTTTGTTTTCGTTTTTGTTTATTATTTGGAGGGCGGGGGGGGGGGGGGGGGGGGGGGGTGGGGTTGCCGGGGAAGAGAAGAGTGGGTAGGGGGAGGGGGGGTACGGGAGGGGGGGGGGGGGGTCAAAAAGTCTATTACCTGTGTGCTCTCGACACCCTGTCTTAAAATCTGCAGTGAGATGGCCTCGTATATTTTAAGACATGGTGTCCAGAGCTGGTAAAAAGAGAAACGCACGAGCCAGACACACAGAAATCTTTTACGTAATAAAATGTTCTTTTTTATGACTGTATATGGCATGTAGACGTAATTCAGTGTAATGTTCTATGTGTGTGCAATGTTGAAAGAATACTTGTGTTGTACCGTGCAGGATGTTGCCTGGTGTGTGTGGATGTGTGTGTGTGTGGGAGGGGGAGGGGGGCGGAGGGAGGGGGATGGCTGTATGAGATGACAAAACAAAAGGGTAAGATTTTCTCTTCTTCTTTTTTTTTTTTCTTTTTTTTTGGTACACTTCTACAAATGGTAACAAAGCAAACAAAAATCCCGTTCAAGGCCACAGAAGTTGTTGGAGAGATCGGAGGTCAGCTTGAATTTAGCAGTGTTTGGCACAAAGGCAGTCTCAGTCAGTGACTCCATGAGAATAAGTAATTTCGGGGAAAATATATATCTAGAACACAGCTATATGAAGGAATCAACTATCATTGCCTCAATCCAACAAGATGGGATGAACCATTACCCACAAAGTCCCTTCTATATGAGAGCTGTCTTCGCCGTCAAGGGTCTCTACCTTTTGTCTTTGACTTGATTCTGATGTTGAAATATCTCCTTTTGAAAAAGCCTCGCAGATGTGCCAATGCGTCATAGTGAACTCTATAAGGGGCGCGCGCTTTTGCATACGCGTCATAGGTTTGTCCAAAGTCATTTGTCATGAAGTATTATAAAGAATTTTAAAAAAAACAAAAACGTAATTTTATATATAACGTGATATGAGATTCGCTTTCGCTTCCAGACTTCGGAAAATGGTGAAAAAAAATAGAATTTCACGGTACAATTTCTTGCTATAACTTGTTTGAAATCAGGTTGATTTTACCTAGCTGCCTGCTATACTAAGTACACCTGTATGCTCTTCTGAAAGCGCGTCGATATGTGTGTATGCGTGTGCGTGTTCGTGTGTGCATGCGCGTGCTGAAACATCCTCAAGAGGCATAGATATTTATGCGCCCTCCGGTCACTGAGGATTTATGCCTCTTGGAGATGCGCACATATGTGTCATTGATTTGTCAAACCTCATTTGTCATGACATAATTTTTAATTTTACGTAATTTTATATTTAATGTGATATGAGTTTCGCTTTCGCTTCAAGACTTGGAAAAATGGTGAAAAAAATAGAATTTCACAGTACAATTTCAGTCTTGCTATAATTTGTGTCAAATCAGGTTGACTTTACGTAGCTACATGCTATACTAAATACATCTGTATGCTCTTCTGAAAGTGAGTCGATGTGTGTTTATGCGTGTGCGTGTGGCGTTAGTGCATGCGCGCGCTCCAAACATCCTCAAGAGGCATATAATTATGTTCATGCGCCCTCCGGGCACATGAGGATATATGCTCATAGAGATGCGCGCATATGTGTGACTGAGAAAGGGAGAGAGAGAGAGAGAGAGAGGAGAGAGAGAGAGAGAGAGAGAGAGAGAGAGAGAGAGAGAGAGGAGAGAGAGAGAGAGAGGAGAGAGAGAGAGAGAGAGAGAGAGAGAGAGAGTTACGGTCATATTTAGAGTATGTCTGCATGGTGACGGAGTTGCTTCTTTTACGTCACCGGCAATGTCTGACTTTCTCTTTTCTATTTCTGAAAATAATTATTTTCTACTAGGGAAGTTGAAAGGGATACAAAGCTGGCTAACGAACTCATCCAATGTCTTTCTCCAAACTAGCTATATGCAAACGTTCAAGTAAATATGACAAAAATTACGGACTCTAATCTGGCTCAACCGACTTCCTATAAACAATTGTTTTTGTATTCAGTGAGACATTCAGTTACAATTTGCTCGGAGGCTCTCTTAGCCACCACTTAAGAAAGTATTTCGCCAAGTTTCAAGCTTGTGTTTACAGAAATATCGGATTCTCTTGTTTACATACATACGCACACCACATACATACGGCGCTTCGCGCCAAATGTACGTTTAACAGCGAGGTTTATGCGTAACATGGACACGACGTATTTTTTTATTCTTGTTACTTCAATTGTTTGAGGTTTAGCCTACCTGCTTTTGACATCATGGACATGCTATTAAATTCAGCCCACCGCGACCACGTCCTGAAAAAGGGACTTAAAAAGACCAGGCGCTACTGACAACACGTGATTTACATATAATTATAATAATCTCAGTTTATTTGTATATCCCAGTACGTCAGAGGGAAAAAGCACGCAGACTAAATCACATTTATTTTGAGGTAGTTGCCGGCGTTGTCAACCCATCGCCCTTTCTCCCAATGTTTTATTTTGTTTTGTTTGTTTGTTTGGTTTCTTTATTTATCAATTCTTTATTTTATCTATTTATTTATGTTCATTATTAACCCACTCAGCCCTGACGTACTACAGCAGGAGATGGGTCGATTTTGATAATTCAAGGGTCAGTAGTGCCAGATCAGCTTGGCGCTTGTCAGCGCCAATTTAATTTGACACTGACTTTGAATTATCATGGTCGATCCATCTCCTGCAACTGGTGCATAATCATTAGATGACGCTTCCAAAATTAGAGAAATACGGCCGTCGGGCTGAATGAGTTAGTTAATTAATTAATTAACTTATTTGCCCTTGTTGTTTGCTTGTTTGTTTTGGTCCTCGTGTCACTGATCTTTAGAATTGCTGGCTGTATTATTTCCTTCAGACTCTCTCTCTCTCTCTCTCTCATCTCTCTCTCTCTCCTCTCTCTCTCTCATCTCTCTCTCTCTCTCTCTCTCTCTCTCTCTCTCTCTCTCTCTCTCCTCCCTCCCTCCCTCTCTCTCAAAACAAAAAAAAAATCATCATGAATTCACCACCTGTGGAATAACACATTTGCGGTCACAAATTTTCTTCCCCACTGGCACCTATACATTATTTTAAGACAAAAAGTCACTAGATTCAAATTGTCTCATATTAAAAAAAATGTTTCATTGCGAAATGAAGTATACATGGAACCTCTTCTCCATCTATTATTAAATCAATGACGTAGAGCCGTATAAGGGTTAACAAACTTTTCTGCTTTTAGAAGTGTCATGCAACAAATTAGAACTGTTTTAAAACCTCTTTTAACAAGAAAATGTTGGGGTTAAAATTGTTTAAATTTAAAAGCGTGTGATACACCGCAGCCCAAGCCTCCTCTATAGTGTCGAATATCTTTCCGATTGCCGTCTTCTCTCTTCGCTCAACTTTCCTCTCCTTCCCCCAAACAGAAAGCTGGAGTACGAAAATATCTTCGCTATCAGTAGTATTACACTTTGAGAACATTATCTTTGTTTCTCTGGCCTATCATTGCATCTGAAAATTGACCATCCAAGCATATTTTCGCCGAGATCTATGTTTGCGGTTACTTGTGTTCACTGTTTCTACTGCACAAAATGGCAAGCGTGTAACGACTCTGATGAAACTCGCATTAAATATAACTAACCTAATGAGGGCTGGTTATACTGACACTATTCTATAATGAGTGAGCGAAAGGTGCGCAGGCTGTGACAAGTACACCGGCCACAGGTAGTGGACAAAGGACAGCGCGAAATCTTACTACAGGGTGCGTCTAGGTTGGCTGGGGGTGTGGTCAGTCTCAATCACGAGGATGTACAGTTGGTGATTGGTTGAGGGTTGTGGCCAAAGATTGCTTGCCTAGATCGCTGTCGCACGGAATATAACCGGCCTGTACCATATATAGACAGACTAATGACTCCAGTCATTTCCAAGAGTCATAGATCCACATGCGCCCCCGCATATAGCGGTGGCGCATGGAAAGCTGTGTCTCAAGCTAGCTGGAATTACCTCTATAATTATTGTCATGTCGTTTATGTAGAAATTACCGTAAATCTGAAGAAAAAAAAAAACCACAATCATAAGACATAACACCCAAACGTCTGCAAAAGACGTACATGCTCAGAAGCCTCAGACACAAATGCAGGGCTAATGCAAATAGCTGACTGACTAGTGTTACCTCTATGTCACTTTGTTAATGCAAACGGTATGCGTCTGGAACCTTTATAACACTGAATGACTGGTGGTGCAGGTTTGGTGGTGATGGTTGGGGGATGGGACTTTAAGGGAGGTGGGGGGGGGGGGGGCGGAGCGGATACCGGTGTGAGGTTTGAGTGCGGGAGAGGTGAAGGGAAATTGACTGTTTGTTAGAGCACCTTGCGGGTGGGTTATAGGGGACAGGGACAACTATTGCCTATGGAGTACTACCCAATTCAGTTGAACTGCAACTGTGCTATGTTGATTTACCAGCAGCATGTCCGTTGATAGATCATAGTAAAAAAAAAGTTCCCTTGATTTTCTAAAAACGTATGTGCACCGTATCTAAATGCGCTAAAAATGATTTTATTTTAAAAAATAAATTGTCCGATAGGGCCGTCCATTATCACTCTGGTGCAATGGACGTTAAACCCTAAACTTAAAAACAACTAAACAAGCCGCTCTTTCGAGCACTTCTCCGGTTTTGAGTCAGACACATTCACCAAAATGTCTTTATTTTTCAAAAATGGCAAGGCGGCTTTGATGAGGTGATTAGCAAGGACAAATTATGTTTGTTTCGTGTTGTTTTTTTGTGTTTTTTAATAATAAAATACTTATTCTGTCGGAGTCTGTCAGTTTTTCGCCACTTTTATTCATCACGGTATTGTGCCAGAAGATCTCTCTTTTCTCCATTTTTTGGTGTGTGGTTTGGTTTTTTTCTTTTTTGGTTGCTGACGTTGTCGCTTGCGATATGGGCTGATACTGACACAATGTCGGCCATTTAAAAACATTGAGTTCAGAACAGATCTGAGCAGCTCCGAGTAGTAAATGTTAGAAGTAGAAATCTTCCCTTGATTTTCTAAAAACGTATGTGCACCGTATCTAAATGCGCTAAAAATGATTTTATTTTAAGTTTCAAAATTCCATTTTTTAAACTGCTTTTAAAACGGCTTTTAAACGTACCTGCTTCGCATTTCACTGTGCTAAAAACTATTTCCCAAAATGTATCTTTTAAAACTATTGAAAGAGAAGCGTGTTGGTGCTCGGCACTAGAGCACGTGTTGTGCTCGTCATTAGAGCAATACGGTTGTCGTTCACTCCGCACTGCTCACCGAGATTGAGCCATCGCGCATACCTTTTCTTAAGCGTCGGGCGCTGAGATGTCTTCGCCAGCGATCATCCTGATCTATCTACAAGTGGCGTGGACGTTCATGAGTCACCTACAGCTTGCATGGGATCATATCGCCTATCTGTCTAACGCTCAGAGAACGGCTATACTGCATCTTCATACTGAACTGAAAAGTTCGGAGTATGCTGGTAGCTGAGAAGGTCAATTGGGAAGGCATTTAGGGGAAATAACCACATGATATACGCAACGTCAGTCTGATGTTGTTCACTCATCCCTTTATTATGTGTCGAGCACTGGAGCGCACCACGCAACGTATCTAAGGAGATAAGTGGAGGTGCCGTAAATGATTATGTAAATGTGTGTATGTACACACTTGTGCAGCAACATTTTACTTGGGCGGTCTGTGCTGTGCAGCAACAGTTTACTTACACGGATGTTTTATTTTTTACTTAACCAGTTTCGCCATTGCAAGAAGTCAGAAGATAGAAAAAGGGTTGTTGGATTGGGTAGATGTCAGCCGATCTAGTTTGCTGGTGGCTCAAAGGCCAAAGAAGGTGGAGGGGAGGGGGGGGGATCAAGAGCAAAATAAGAGCAATTTCGGGTAGGGGTCAAACTCTATTCATTATAAGCCGAAATAAATTAAGACGGAATGGCCTGCCTCCCTTTTGCTCACTCCACCACCAGCGGAGTGGGGATTGGAGGGTAATAAATGTGATGGAGACCAACACTATCATCAATGTCATACAAGAAAACTATGAGTGGGTTAGGGTGCGGTTAGCCGCACCTCCCACCCCCCTCCCACCTCTATCCTGGTGTGTTGTGTGTGTGTTGGGATGGGGGGGGGGGGGGGGGGGCATTTTATGGATGACAGGCCAACATTATCACTAGTGTCGTAAAATATCAAAGAACTGGGGGGTAGAGGTGGTAGGGGGGTTGAGGATGGTTGCCTCTGCCCCCCCCCCCCCACCCCCACTCCCTCACCCCATTCTAGCAGGACCCTCAGCCGGGTCTGCCCTGGGGGACTTGGGTGGGGCTAACTACTTTTTAGTTTCCAGGATCACCCTGTTCAGCCATACAGGGTGGGTTTTCTCTTCTATTCTGGGACATGTGTTGATGTCTACCCTTTGTCCATTCACCTGTATTTTCCTTTTTTTAAACGCTCCCTACTGTCTGTGCTTCCAGTAGCTCTTGATATTGGATGTGTGTTGCTAAATGGTCTTAGGTTTATTTAGCGTATTAGAACCAGCTGGCAACATACATTCAATATACTGTTTAGATTTTTTTCACATGCAGTGCAGGCACGTCCTGAGAAAGTCTTGTTGCTGTCGGGACGTTAAGCAATGTACAACCAACCAACCATTCTCGCAGGGTACAAGTGTGTGTGTGTGTGTGTGGCGTGGGGGGGCGGGGGGGGGGGGGGGGAGGGGCGTTATGGATGGAGAACAACATTATCACCACTTTTGTAAAATACCAAAGAAGTGAGATGGTGTTCAGGGGTTAGGATACCTCTTCTTTTTTTCTCCATTCCCGCCCCTTCACTCCCCAACTCCCCTCCCCCCACACTCCACATCACGGGGCGGGGAGGTGGGGGGGGGGGGGAGGGTAGGTCGAGCACTTTTGACCATTGGAGGAGGGAGGGTTCTAGATGGCAGACCAACATTATCACCATTGTCGTAAAATATCACATAAATGAAGTGGTGGGTGTGGTTAGGGTGATGATAGTCGCCCTTGCCCCCCCCCCCCCCATCTCAGCAGAGTGTGTGTGCGTGCGGTGTGGGGGTGGGGTGTGGGGGTGGGGGGGGGGGGGGTACTATGGAGACCAACATGATCACCCCCCCAAAAAAAAGGAAAATATCGAAGAACTGGAGTGGTGTGTTTGGGGCTTCAATGCCCCATACTCTCCCTTCTTCCAAACCTCACCCCCCCCCCCACCCCCCCGTGGTAGGGTGGGGGTATGGGGTGTTGGGGGTAGGCGATTGAGACGGGGTTATAGATGAAGGCTAAAATTATTGTTAATGTCCTAAAATGGCAAGTATCAAATATCACAGAACTGGAGGAGGGGTAGGTGTGTGTTGGGGGGGGGGGGGCAGGGGTGGGGGGGGGGGACTGTAGCCACACCATTCAGACTACACAACATACACACCACACACACGTTTTACTTCTATTGTACAGTATATCTGTCCACAAGTACGTTTTAAAAGTACCGAACGTTTGCCTCCGTAATACTGTAAATTTTGCCTTGGTAATACTGTACTCGGCGTGTGACTTGCCATCATAATACTGTAAACTTCACACAACTTTTTCTCCAAAACTTATGGTCCAAAATCAAAAATTCCCGAATTTATGCTCTGTATCTATGCCAAAGAAGTAGGAAATAACATAATCTATGTGTGCGTAAAATTTGCCTTTGTAACACTGTATAACCGTGTCTGTGTGTGTGTGTGTGTGTGTGTGTGTGTGTGTGTGTGTGTGTGTGTGTGTGTGTGTGTGTGTGTGTGTGTGTGTGTGTGTGTGTGTGTGGAGGTTGGGAAGTGGGGGGGGGGGTTGAAGGGGGGTAAAACAGATTAATATCAAATACATATTATTATACGTTGACTGCTGAGGATTCTCTTGTAGTTTTGCCGTGGTGCCTGGAAAGTGTGTGTGTTTGTGTTTGTGTGTGTTTGTGTGTGTGTGATACTGTGTACAGTTTTTGTAATTGTATTTTTGAAATTTGTACGGCGCCTAGAGATCTACCTGACGTTAGGTGCCATAGAAATTATTATTATTATCTTCTTCTCGAACGCCGTCACACTTAGAGTTTAGCTCTCGAAATGAAATTTGTGGTCTTCTGTAGCGCCTCGACAAGCCCGTTAATATTATTATTATTATTATTGACATTGTCCCTTCATTATTCAGTCACTCATTCTCACTGCAACACTTTATTGTCCGCTTCAGTGATCGGAGCATACAGCCATACTGTCTGGCTGACATTACGCCATTTTCATCAAAATATCCTGTGTTCCGTTTCAGTGGACGGTAAATGGGGTCCTTGGTTTTCCATCAGGCTTTGCACGGCGACCTGCGGCGGAGGCATCCAGCTACGAGAGAAATCATGCACATACCCTGCTCCGGCTAATGGTGGTAAGGATTGCCTCGGACCGACACGGATGAACATGACATGCAACACTGTTTCCTGCCCCACCCGTCCCCCCTCCAGCACCCCCAGGCCTATCAACGAGGAAACGACCACCCTACCCGGTAAGGATTTGTGCAAAGGCGCCCGGCAGGTATAATGCAATTTTACTGTTTCTTCCGGCAAATCCTTGCGCACCTAATACAGATACCTTTACTCAGCCTTTAGCAAACGCCTGACTGTTCGATTGAAAAAAAAACGTATGATATATATTTTAGGTTACGCCGTATGCCTACCTGAAAAGTCCCCCCCCCCCCCCCCCCCCCCACTTTTGGGGCGAAACCGGTCGTAGGCGGCAAAAACTTTAAATCTACTCAGCGGGTCCAATATCTGTTTGGGAATATTTTCTAGCATCCCACCCCCCCACCCCCCCTCTCTCTCGGGAAAAGGACTGGATATTCTCCAGCGAATGGCGGGGCGCCTGGGGGCAGCCCCTACTGCTTTATGTTGTAGGTGTTCAGTGGAAGGCTAAAAATATCTAATAAGCGATGCAGTCACAAAAAGGACAGCTGATGTCCTGATGACACAATGCAAGCTTACCAGCCTGGAATTCCATGGCATTAACACAGCATTCTCAGAATTGAATGAAGAATTGTGTCCCTTCTGATTGAGTGCATTTTTTTTTTTTTTTTTTGGCTTTGGGCAACGCCTTTGTTAAAAGTAAAGAATAATTGCACCACAAAATTGCCTAGGTGTTGCCTTTTCAAAATTAGTCTGTCTTCTTCCACTGCAACACCGCATAAAGCTTTAGGGGTGCATTCGGCGCTGTGCTGACGGGTGCTACCAGTAAATTCTGGAGGCGGCTGTCTAGTACATGCGTTGTTTTTGCAATTTCAGGTTTCACATCCACAGTTGGCGAAGTATTGGAGCTTGCTGGAGTGGCGCAGACCACTATTTCCCCAGCTCCTTTAGCCCCAAGGTCTCCGTGAAACCTCCATATGGCCACCATAAAACAGAGATTCCCAAAATTACAACAAAAAAAAAAAAGTAATGCTTATTTACAGAAATCAATAGCTCTAGAATATTTGGATGCCACCTACCCACACGCTATCACTGCCTATACAGACGGATCCGTCAATGAGGCTGGCGAGGTGGGGTGTGGAGTCTTTATCCCAGCCCTGGGGAAAATGCTAAGCTATTCGCTGGGTGGGGGCTGGTCCATATGCACGGCGGAGCTTGTGGCCATCTTGATGGCTCTTAATCACGTCCTGGCTCTCCCGTTGCAGATGTACCAGCTCCTAGTCTGCACGGACTCCAGGGCTGCATTACAGAGCATAGAGTTAGGTGAAAGATCAGTTCGTCAAGATATTGTGGTAGAAATAAGAATGGTAATTCACCAACTAATCAGCCGAGGCGTTGCTGCCGCCCTCCAGTGGGTCCCGTCACATGTCGGTATTCTCGGCAATGAGACCGCAGATAGGGCTGCTCGTACCGGTGCTATGGGAGGACCTGGTGCCCACCCAGTCCGACTCCCGTTGGCCGCGGGGGAAGCAAATGTTCGAATAAACAAGCAAATAAGAGACATTTATTCTTCAAATAGAAAAAAATACTTGCAGAAAGATACCCAGGCGTCCTTGCCTATAAGATTACTAAAGATCATAGCATCTACAAAATGCCCTTTTCTATGGATGTGATAAGCCTAATTTATGCACCAATAGTTGGCGGACTCGTCTGTAATAATAATAATAATAATAATAATAATAATAATAATAATAATAAATTTATTTCAGTTTTTGCAGGCCATCAGGCCCATATGAACACAAAATACAATTTACAACCAGAAAATACAGGAAGGTGGTTGTAAAACACACTCATATAGCATTACATCAGCGCACATAAATAAACAAAAAACAAGAAAAGTTCAAAGCAAATCCCTCTAATTCCTTAATTTAAGGCAACCTGAAATATACGGACTCGTCTGTCTGACCCCGTGTGTCCCTGCGGCGAGGACTTCACCCCGGATCATGCTATCCTGGAGTGTGAGGCCTTCGCCGCAGAGTGTACAGAAATGCGGCTGCTGTATCCTACCGTAACTGCTATACACACTATTTTAGAATCGGCCGACCCTAACACTGTTGTCAGGGTCGGCCATACTATGTTAAAACCACGTCTAGATAAACTAATATGAAGGATTGCTCGATCGGTGCCAATGGGTGGATGTCCTCGGACTGACCTTGTTTTTGGCCCGGCGGACCTCCCTCTAAAGCGCCGTTACTTTAAATTGATACTTTTAATTCTGATGATAATGACTAAACAGTTTTGCGTGTTAGTTGTGCGGGGACTGCCCTTGGTGCGATCCCTCGCGTCTATCTATCCCATTTTGATTGCTTGGTAGTAAAGTATTGTCAAATTATAAAAATATTGTTGAAATATATGTTGGACACCTGGCCTGTGCTCGCTTGATAATTTTTTCCCTTTGGGAATATTAGACTATATTAGTCCTCTCTATTCTCGTTTAAATCATGTATTTTTAACCTGTTTTAACGGTGGTCCTGAAATTTTAAAAATCTTTTTTAAAAAGGAAAATTTAAGTAAAGTTCATGTAAATATGTACATATAACGACCGTTGTTTGGGTGAGATAAATAATAGACATGAGTGATATTATATGTTTTATGTATCGTCAACTAAAGACCAAAAAGTTAGTCCCCGATCACGTCAGTGCCAGTGGGACAAAAATAGGATTAAACGAACGAACTAACAAATTTCAGGTTAATAATAATAATAATAATAATTACAGTATCTATAATGCGCTTATCTTATAATAATTATAACTCTAAGTGCGCACTCGCAACTCGCACACGCATGAGCACGCTTTAACCAAGGATTCACGTACCACAAATAGTGAAATACATTACGAAGGTCGGCTTGGGGTGGGGAGTGTGGTGATATAGTGCTAACACTGTTGAAAGAGGTGGGTTTTGAGGGCGGACTGGAAGGAGGAGAGAGAGTGTGTTTCTGACGGAGAGAGAGTTGGAGAGTGTTCAAGATGGATGGACCGGAGAAGACGGAGAAGGAGCGGGGGCCGAAGGTGTTGAGTTTGTTGCGAGGGATGTGGAGGCGGTGAGGGTCGGAGGCAGAGCGGAGGGAGCGGGAAGGTGTGTAGGGGTGAAGTAAGTTGGAGAGATAGGCAGGAGCGCAGTTGTTCAGGGATTTGTAGCAGAGACAGAATTTTGTATTGGATGCGTTGGGGGATGGGGAGCCAGTGTAGGGGTTTGAGCAGGGGAGTGATGTGGTCGGATTTTTTCTTTCTGAGGACGAGGCGGGCAGCGTTGTTATGGACCCGTTGGAGAGTAAAAGTGGTGGAGTGAGGGAGGCCGGAAAGGAGAGAATTGCAGTAGTCGATGCGAGATAAGATGAGAGAGACAGCAAGTTTGGTGGCAGCTTTGGTAGTGAGATATTTTCTGATCTGACTGATGCGGCGGAGGTGGAAATAGCATGCCTGGGCCGTGGCGGAGACGAAGCTGGTCATGGACAGAGAAGAATCGAGGATAACGCCGAGGTTCTTGACCGAGTCAGAGAAGGAGATGGGGGTGTTATCGAGTTGAAGGTGGAGAGAGGGAGGGAGCTGGGAGAGTTTCTAGTGAGTGCCTACCAGCACGGCTTCCGTTTTGTCGTCGTTTAGTTTAAGCTTGTTTGCTGTCATCCAGTTTTTCACGTCTTCGTAGCAGTCAGCCGTGCGAGCAAGTAGTGACTGAGTGTTGTCGAGTTTGTCTTTGTCTAGCAGTTGTGAGTCGTCAGCGTAGAGGTGGTGGTGTATGCGGTGAGACTGGATGATGTTTGACAGAGGAGAGGTGTAGAGTGTGAAAAGGACCGGGCCCAGGACGGACCCCTGTGGAACTCCGCAGGAGAGCGTGACTGGGTTAGAAAAGACGCCGTTGATGGTGACGGACTGCTGTCTGTCAGAGAGGTAGGAGAGAAACCAGGAGTGGGCAGAGTCAGTGATGCCGAAGGAGTGGTGGAGTCGGTGGAGGAGGATAGAGTGGTCTATAGTGTCAAAGGCGGCAGAGAGATCGAGTATTGTAAGAAGGGAGATGTTGCCCGAGTCGGTGGAGAAAAGCAGATCGTTTAAGATATGTAGAAGGGCTGTTTCAGTGCTGTGATGTTTGCGATAGGCAGACTGGAATGGACTGAGGAGGTTGTTGTCGGTGAGGTGGAGGTTGAGCTGGTTGAGAACAACCTTCTCAAGAAGCTTTGACAGGAAAGAGAGATTGGAGACTGGGCGATAGTTCTTGAGTTCGTTTGTGTCGAGGTTGTGTTTTTTGAGGAGAGGACGGACGATGGCGGACTTAAAGATATCAGGGACTGAGCCGTTTTCTAGAGATGCGTTGATGATGTCGGTAATGAAAGGCAGAAGTTTTGGAAGGCCGTCACGGTAGAGAGAAGCTGGGAGGGGGTCTAGTTCGCAGGTTTTGAAGGGCATGGACTTTATGGTCTTGAGGACTTCATCATGAGAGACGGGGCGGAAGGACGAGAGGGGAGTGCCGGAAAAGGTGGGTCGGCAGGGCAAGGCGGAGAAGGCAGAGTGTCGAGTGTGTTGCGCAGAGTTTGGATTTTGTCCGAAAAATAGGTAGAAAAAGCGGACGGGAGTTCTTCTTTGCTGTGTGTGTTGGGGAGAGGAGAGTCTTTAGAAGCGCCTAGGAGGTTCATGGTGGCGTAGAGGGTTTTGGATGAAGTGGATTCCAGTATTTGGTTTTAAAGGTGTTTGCGTTTAGAGTAGGAGATCATTTTGCAGACTTTGGATCTAGTTGTTTGGAAGATCTGTCTGTGAACGGTGAGGTCAGATGAGCGCCAGCGGCGTTCCGCTTGTCGGCGCTCTCGCTTGGCCTCGGCTATATCGTCAGTGAGCCAGGGGGAGGGGAGTCGGTTGGGTATGGAGCAGGTGGTGACAGGGGCATGGGTGTCTAGAAGTTTTCGAAGGGAGGAATCGAAATGGGACGCAAGATCGGGAGAGGGGGCGGGGTCCAAGAGAAGGTCGACAGCTTCGTCGAAGAAGCTCTCGCGGTTGACAGATTTTATTTTGCGACGCCGATTTTTTCTAAACAATAAACGGAGGAAGAAAAACAAATACGTTATTGGCTCGAGGAGTTCGCTACACGGACCTTTGTAGACCTTCGGGAGGTCAAAGGAATCATCGTACCCCGAAGGCCTTCGGGGTACAATGATTTCTTTGACCTCCCTCAGGCCTACAAAGGTCCGTGTAGCGAACCCCTCCGACCAATAACTTATATTATACTCCTTTGACGTCAGTCATATCTGGCGTGATCATGTCGGAAGATGTCTTTTTGATTTCTTTTACGAAAATACTGGAGGAATGAAAACAAATACTTTATTGGTCGGAGGGGTTTGCTGCACGGACCCTTGTAGGCCTTCGGGAGGTCAAAGGAATCTTTGTACCCCTCAGGCCTTCGGCCTTCGGGGTACAATGATTCCGTTGACCTACCCCAGGCCCACAAAGGCCCGTGTAGCGAACCCCTCCGACCAATAACTTATAATAACAAGATAAGATAAGATAGTTTGTTTTCATCCCTACATCACACGACCAATCCCTTTAGCGCAAACTGTACCACGTGACCGAGCTAAAAAAATAAACCGTTGTAGCGACAAATGGCGGACTTCTTGTAGCCCTCTTTGTGACGACACTTGGATGCGAGTTTTGTTCTATAAAAGATCACCAATACGTTCTAAAGTAAAAAAAAAGATACTTAGTGTTGTTCGAAACAACAAGCACACTCAATACTGGATACGGCAACTTCATGAAATATTTTAAATTATGTCATAAGTCTATTATGTAGCAATGTATATTCCTTTGACGTCAGTCATATCTGGCGTGATCCAGGCCGGAAGATGTCTTCTTCATTTCTTTTACGAAAATAGTGGAGGAATTAAAACAAATACGTTATTGGTAGCAGGGGCTTGCTGCACGGACCCTTGTAGGCCTTCGGGAGGTCAAATGAACCACTGTACCCTTCAGGCCTTCGGCCTTTGGGATACAATGGTTCCTTTGACCTCCCTCAGGCCTACAAGGGTCCGTGTAGCAAACCCCTGCTACCAATAACTTATATTATTGCCATATGTTTCCATGTAAAAAGAAAAATTAAGACATCGGAATTTGTCTTGATGCCAGTTACTAAGACTGAAATTCCTCACACACACACGCACACACACACACACACACACACACACACACACACACACACACACACACACACACACACACACACACACACAGATTAAACTCTAAAATAGGATTTTCATGCTAAATACTACGCAAATACTGGTATTAAACACGGCGAACAGGCACGCCTCACTGATTCAGTTATAAGCTGACTGTACACATTCCGACAAGTTCTCATTCGCTGCTCGCGCTCTCTCCAATCAGTCCAACTGATCAGAGAGAGCGCGAACAGCCAGAGGGAAAAAGCTGTTGCGGAATCTGCTGGTCCTGGTACTGATGGACCTGTATCTAAGCCCTGATGGTAAAAGTTAGAAAAGCTCATTGCCAGGGTGGGTGGAATCACTGGAGATAAAACTTGCTTTACGTAAGAGACGCTGCTGGTACAGTGAGTCCAGGCTAGGAAGATCTCTGCCTATGATTTTTGAAGCGGTCTTGACCACCCTGCTCAGTCTGATTTTCTCTTTGGCCGTGATGGAACTATACCAAACCGTGATCAAAAAGGTGAGCACGCTCTCAATTACAGCTCGGTAAAATTGATAATTGGTAAGATGATGATTTCATCCCAAAGTCTACCGTTTTGTTTGGAGCTCAGCTGCGTTTATCTTTTAGGAACATTCAGAGTTGTTCATATTTTTAGGCTTATTATGCTGATCCATTTCCCTCCTCTCTAAAGGCCCCGCTACACATGCCCGGTTTTGAGGCCGATTCCCGATCAGTTTCGAATAGGTAGGTGATCGGGCCGGACTAAAAAAACGAGTGCACTGCCACACATTTCCCGACTTGTTTAGCCGGCCGGTTTGAACTGAAGATCAAAGTCGTACCTGTTCTGCAAAATGGCTGCTATTTTTGACAGTGATGATGATGTGCTTGCATTATCAGCAGTTTTGCATCATATTCGGGATCTTTTTATTAATATTTTGATTAAGACGCTCATTCGCGAGAAAATGGCCGTTTCTCAAAAACCGGTTGATCCACACTGGAGTCCGTAATTTTTCTTATTTTTACTAGATGTTTTGCGTATAGCTAGATAAAAGGGACATGTTCAATGAATTCGTTAACCAGCATTGTACCTATAGAACTTTTTGCGTGATAATTTTTTGTTTTAAAAAATATAAAAAATTTTTTTAACGTTTTTGGGGATTAATTTCACGAATTATATGGGTTAATCTTAAAACAATTGAATCTTTTTTAGGAAAAAAACCCAATCTCTCAATAATCGCATGATTTTTCGTTTACGGTATTTACATAAGCCTGCAGTTTGTCTGGGCTGTCGGGTACGATTAGATCAATTGTGACCTGTATGCCCTAGTATACCATTTTTCTGTATGCCCTAGGGGTGAAAATAATACAGTTTTCTGTACCATGTTTTCGGAGTCGTTTGTAAAACAGCTAACATCACATTTTCTTTTTTACGAAAATAGCTATCTTCTCATTAATACACGCATGATTTTTTTCATAAACAGTGTTTGCATAAGCCTCCTATTTGTCCCGGCCCTGGGGTAGGATTAGGTCAAATTGTGACCTGTAAGCTCTAGGCATGAAAATCAGCAAGAAAATTGCAAAGTTGATCCTCTGATGTACGTCATATGTTAATACTGCGATGAGTGACGTATAACATCGAGTCGTCACTATGAACACGGCGTCGTGAGGCTAATGATGCCATGACGTGATGCTTGAAGTGGCGTCATTTCGCTGCTTGTTTTATTATTATTCTTCAGAATAGCTATGCTACGCCAGACCTTATAGCTTACGAATGGCGGGAATCGCCGTGTGCTCGTCTTTATTTAACATTTTATGGGTGCCAGTGTGTGTGGATCAGAGGTTGGGTAGGAGATGGATCCCTGTCGCTACACGAGCCCACAGAGCGTACTAATGGCGGGAAGCGTATGGTGTCCTTCTTTATTTGTGTGCGCCGACGTGTGTGTTGATCAGAGGTTGGCTTCGAGAGGAGGGAAATGGATCAGCATAATAAGCCTAAACATATGAACAACTCTGAATGTTCCTAAAGATAAACGCATCTGAGCTCCAAACAACACGGTAGACTTTGGGATGAAGTCATCATCTTGTTTGTCTACCGTATTGAAAATATGGTAGACTTTGAAATGGGGCGGGTTGGAGCGCATTCCGGAGCATGCACATAACGTTTCTGGTGTGCGGGGCAAAAATTCTGGCAAAGAAGTAACAAGATAAAAATGACGTCACGTCTAGCTACGCAAACCTTGCTAGAGAACGTCTTTTTGGCGCCAATGCGCCGTATGTGTGTATGTGACAGCAACTAGAGCCCGCGTTTGAAGACGGACAAGCTAGACATTTAAGGATATTGTCCCTAAAAGAATTATCTCGAGACTTTTTTTTTCGATGTTTTGATTAAGATGCTCATTATCGAGAAAATGGCCGTTTCACAAAACCCGGTTGATCCACACTGGAGTCCGTAATTTTTCTTATTTTTCTAGATATTTTGCGTATAGATAAAAGGGAGATATTGGATGAGTTCGTTAACCAGCATTGTACCTCTAGAACTTTTTGAGTGACAATTCAATATTTAATATATATATATATATATATATATATATATATATATATATATATATATATATATATATATATATATATATATATATATATATATATATATATATATATATATATATATCTTATTATCTTGGCTTGACTTCGCGAACGAAGATTTTATAGGAGTTGCCCACGACGTCTGCAAGCTTGTTCGTGGCTGCGGAGGCCAATCCGGGACAGGCAGGTTCGACCGCAGTGGCTGCAGGGGGAGGTATGGCCAGGGTTCTGAGTTGCGGCATCTCTGTTTTTTCTCCTGAGCCGCTTGTCCTTAAGGCTAGCTCTGCGAGAGTCCTCAAAGGAGATGGCTGCCTTGTAAATGGTGGAGCGCCAGGTGTCACGGTCCACAGCAAGCGAAGACCACTGGTGGTGGTCGATTTGGCAGGCACTAAGTGACTTCTTGAGACAGTCTTTGTATCTCTTCTTTGGTGCCCCTCTGTCACGGTGTCCAGTAGCAAGCTCGCCGAACAGGGTGATCTTTGGTAGGCGATGATCCTCCATCCTGGAGACATGCCCCGCCCAGCGGAGCTGTGTCCGCAGCAGCATAGCCTCGATGCTCACAGTTTCAGCCTGTTCAAGGACCTCGACGTTGGTGACATAGTCACTCCAGTGAATGCCCAGGATGTTGCGCAGGCAGCGCTGGTGGAAGCGTTCGAGGAGTCGTAGTTGGCTGCGGTAGAGGGCCCAGGACTCGGAACCATACAGCAGGGTGGTGAGGACCACAGCTCTGTACACGCTGATCTTGGTGCCTGTTTTCAGCTGTTGATTGTGCCACACCCGCTCGAAAAGTCGCCCGAAAGCGCTGTTCGCTTTTGCCAGCCTGCTGTCAAGCTCCTTGTCCAGCTTGGCGTCCGACGTGATAATGCAGCCAAGGTAAGTAAACTGGTGCATTGACTTTAGTTCAGACTCGCCAATGGTGATGTGAGGAGGGCGATACACTGTCTTGGGTGCCGGCTGATGGAGGACCTCTGTCTTTTTCAGACTGACCTCGAGTCCAAAGAGCTGGGCAGCGTCTGCAAAGCAGGACGTGATGCGCTGCAGGGCTCTCTCTGTGTGTGCAACGAGGGCAGCGTCATCAGCAAAAAGCAGCTCACGAATCAGTTGGTCTAGGGTTTTCGTGTGGGCCTGCAGTCGTCTGAGATTGAACAGGCTGCCATCGAGACGATACCTGAGGTACACTGCATCGTCATCATCGAGGTCCACTGTGGCCTGCTTCAACATCATGCTAAAAAGGATGGTGAAGAGGGTCGGTGCCAGCACGCAGCCCTGCTTTACGCCGTTGAGAATAGGGAATGGTTCTGAGAGGTCATTGTTGAGTCTGACCTGGCCTTGCTGGTCCTCGTGTAGCTGGACAATCATGCTGAGGAACTTTGGGGGACAGCCAAGTCGCTCCAGGATCTGCCACATGCCTTGCCTGCTCACAGTGTCGAACGCTTTTGTTAGGTCGACAAACGTTATGTACAGCCCTTTGTTCTGCTCGCGGCACTTCTCCTGAAGCTGTCTCAGCACAAAGACCATATCGGTGGTGCTCCTGTTTGCTCTGAAGCCACACTGGCCCTCTGGGACGTGGTCTTCAGCGATGGCAGGTACCAGCCGATTCAGGAGCAGCCTTGCAAGAATTTTCCCAGCAATGGACAGCAGGGTGATTCCCCGATAGTTGGAACAGTCAGACTTCTCGCCTTTGTTCTTGTACAGGGTGATAACGACAGCATCACGGAGATCCTTTGGTAGTGTTCCTTCCTCCCAGCAGCAGAGAAAGAGGTCATGGAGCTTGTTGTGCAGTGCTGTGCCTCCATATTTCCAGATCTCTGGCAGTATTCCATCAATGCCTGCTGCTTTGCCACTCTTGAGCTGGTCGATGGCTGTGAGGGTCTCTTCAGCGGTGGGCGGTTCGTCCAATTCAACCTTTACTGGGAGTTGTGGGGTTTGTAGGACGACTGCTTCTTGAACAGTGCGCTCAGCGCTGAAGAGGCTCTGAAAGTACTCCGACCAGCGGTTCAAGATGGAGGCATTATCTTTGATCAAGGCCAGGTCAGACTCAACAATGACCTCTCAGAACCATTCCCTATTCTCAACGGCGCAAAGCAGGGCTGCGTGCTGGCACCGACCCTCTTCACCATCTTTTTTAGCATGATGTTGAAGCAGGCCACAGTGGACCTCGATGATGACGATGCAGTGTACCTCAGGTATCGTCTCGATGGCAGCCTGTTCAATCTCAGACGACTGCAGGCCCACACGAAAACCCTAGACCAACTGATTCGTGAGCTGCTTTTTGCTGATGACGCTGCCCTTGTTGCACACACAGAGAGAGCCCTGCAGCGCATCACGTCCTGCTTCGCAGACGCTGCCCAGCTCTTTGGACTCGAGGTCAGTCTGAAAAAGACAGAGGTCCTCCATCAGCCGGCACCCAAGACAGTGTATCGCCCTCCTTACATCACCATTGGCGAGTCTGAACTAAAGTCAATGCACCAGTTGACTTACCTTGGCTGCATTATCACGTCGGACGCCAAGCTGGACAAGGAGCTTGACAGCAGGCTGGCAAAAGCGAACAACGCTTTCGGGCGACTTTTCGAGCGGGTGTGGCACAATCAACAGCTGAAAACAGGCACCAAGATCAGCGTGTACAGAGCTGTGGTCCTCACCACCCTGCTGTATGGTTCCGAGTCCTGGGCCCTCTACCGCAGCCAACTACGACTCCTCAAACGCTTCCACCAGCGCTGCCTGCGCACCATCCTGGGCATTCACTGGAGTGACTATGTCACCAACGTCGAGGTCCTTGAACAGGCTGAAACTGTGAGCATCGAGGCTTTGCTGCTGCGTACACAGCTCCGCTGGGCGGGGCATGTCTCCAGGATGGAGGATCATCGCCTACCAAAGATCACCCTGTTCGGCGAGCTTGCTACTGGACACCGTGACAGAGGGGCACCAAAGAAGAGATACAAAGACTGTCTCAAGAAGTCACTTAGTGCCTGCCAAATCGACCACCACCAGTGGTCTTCGCTTGCTGTGGACAGTGACACCTGGCGCTCCACCATTTACAAGGCAGCTGTCTCCTTTGAGGACTCTCGCAGAGCTAGCCTTAAGGACAAGCGACTCAGGAGAAAAAAAACAGAGATGCCGCAAACTCAGAACCCTGGCCATACCTCCCCCTGCAGCCACTGCGGTCGAACCTGCCTGTCCCGGATTGGCCTCCGCAGCCACGAACAAGCCTGCAGACGTCGTGGGCAACTCCTATAAAATCTTCGTTCGCGAAGTCAAGCCAAGATAATAAGATATATACAATATATATATATATATTTTTTCTCACGTTTTGGGGATTAATTTCACGAATTATATGGGTTAATCTTAAAACAATTGAAGCCTTTTTACGAAAAAAACCCAACGATCTTCTCATTAAAAATCGCATGATTTTTCGTATACGGTATTTACATAAGCTTACAGTTTGTCTCGGCTACCGGGTACGATTAGGTCAATTTATTGTGACATGTATGCCTATACCCTAGGTGTGAAAATCAGAAATTTTCTGCACCACCTTTTCGGAGTCATTTGTAAAACAGCTAACATAACTTTAATTTTTCTTTTACGAAGAAAACTATTTTCTCATTAATACCCGCATGATTTTTATAAACAATGTTTGCATAAGCCTGCTGTTTGTCCCGGACCTGGGGTAGGATTAGGTCAAATTGTGACCTGTAAGCCCCAGGCGTGAAAATCAGCAAGAAAATTGCAAAGTTGATTCTCTGATACGGTGAAATGTTAGAACTGCGATGAGTGACGTATAACATCGAGTCGTCACTATGAACACGGCGTCGTGGCATTAATGATGCCATGAGGTGAATCTTGAAGTGACGTCATTTTGCTGCTCGTGTTATTATTCTTCTTCAACATAAGCTATGCTACACCAGACCACAGAGCTTACGAATAGCGGGAATCGCCGTGTGTTCGTCTTTATTTCTGTGTGCCAGTGTGTGTAGATCAGAGGGTGGGTTAGAGTAGAAGGAGATGGATTCCTGTCGCTACACGACCCACAGAGCGTACTATGGCGGGAAGCGCCCTGTGTCCCGGCCGTCTTTATTTGTGTGCGCCGAAGTGTGTGTTGATCAGAGGTTGGCTTAAGGCCCCGCCACACGCGCCGGCTGTGCCCCGATTTTAAAGCCGATTCCGATCCGATTGCGATCGGATGACGTCAATTATCCGATCCGGTCCCAATCGGCTGGGAATCGTGTGTCTAGAACCTGCTCTATTTTTCCGATCCGAATCGGCCCCGGTTGTAAGCTCCAACCAATCAGAGCGCGTCTCGCAAAGCATGTCGTTTCAGTTTGCAAATGGCGGAACACGCCTGTTGTGATCAGTACCACCGCCGTTGCTGATGTTTCGCACGTCTCTTCAGGCCCCGCTACACATGCCCGGTTTTGAGGCCGATTCCCGATCAGTTTCGAATAGGTAGGTGATCCGGCCGGACTAAAAAAACGTGTGCACTGCCACACATTCCCCGACTTGTTTAGCCCGACCGGTTTGAACGGAAGATCAAAGTCGTACCTGTTCTGCAAAATGGCTGCTGGTTTTGACAGTGATGATGATGTGCTTGCATTATCAATAGTTTTGCATCATATTCGGAAAGAGGCGTGCGAAACATCAGGAACGGCGGTGGTACTGATCACAACAGACGTGTTCCGCCATTTGCAAACTAAAACGACATGCTTTGCGAGACACGCTCTAATTGGTTGAAGCTTACAACCGGGGCCGATTCGGATCGGAAAAATAGAGCAGGTTCTAGACACCCGATTCCCAGCCGATTGGGACCGGATCGAATAATTGACGTCATCCGATCGCAATCGGATCGGAATCGGCTTCAAAATCGGGGCACAACCGGCACGTGTGGCGGGGCCTTTAAGCCAAACGTCTTTCTTGCCTTATCTACGAGTATCCCAAGCGTTAAAATTATTTAATTTCTCAGTCTTTTTTTTTATATATCTACCTTGCGATAGCAGCAATGTTTCCATGTGAAGAAAATGAGTAATCTGTTCCTAAAACAATGCTCGCATATCTATTTAAAAAATGTCACAAGCGCCCACAGGATCAGTCGCTATTCTAAACTGCCACTGAATGTGAACGGAGAGATAAGGAAACCAGGTGTGTTTGTGTGTGTGTGTGTGTGTGTGTGTGTGTGTGTGTGTGTGTGTGTGTGTGTGTGTGTGTGTGTGTGTGTGTGTGTGTGTGTGATGATGAGTGATGGATTTATGCCGCTGACACCAAGCGATCTACAATATGCGAAATACAGGGTCTTTGATGTCACTACGACACAACCCTCACACTTATAGCGCCATCGGCGTCAAGTGTATCTACTGTATCGACAATCAAGAGTAGTGCCAGATTTGTTTGGCGCGGTCGCCGAGCTGATCAAGCACTGTCACTGAGCTGTCGTGATCAATCTTCCTACCTCGTTTTGCATGTAGCATCGGTCAACAGGCTGTTAAAAAAAGTGTTTAACCCTTTTAGCGCAATGGGCGCATTTCCCGAATTTTGGAAGTGCTACTTTAACGACTATGTACCACTTGCAGGAGGTGGACTGACCATGATAATTCAAGGGTAGTGCCAGATTAGCTTGGCGCCTTCAGGCGCCATGTTATATGGCACCGCCCTTGAATTATCATGGTCAGTCAATCTCCTGCTGTGTTGGCTCTAAAAGGGTTAGTTTGCTCAGTCATTCGAGATGCGTCTCTCGTCGTGAGCTGTCATAGTCGCGATCCCAACATTTTAACCTGTACGCATTACCATTACAATACATCAGTGGTGGAGAAAGCGGTAGTTGAGAGGGGGGGGGGGGAGCGAGAGGGGTGGGAGCCCCCCCCCCCCCCTAAAAAATAAAGAGTGGGGTTGGGTGGGTGCAGAGTAGCCCCTGACCAAACACCCCCACTCCGGGCTCATGAGGATCTATGCCTCTTGGAGATGTTGGGAGTGCTGTCTATGCTTCCAGGACACACCGTTATCCGCCGTGACTTGGCTCCAGTGCGTTGTTGGAAGTCGTTCGGCGTGAACTTAACGGCACTAACACCGGTTTACCGTCCACTTTTTGGCTCCGGTAGTCAAAGGCCGGTGAAGTCTCCTAGTCATGAGGTCAGCCATGGCTTATCTCTCCTCTGCTTAACCCATTTAGCCCCAAATCCCTGCAGCAGGAGGTGGATTGACCATGATAATTCAAGGGTAGTGCCAGATTAGCTTGGCGCCTGAAGGCGCCAAGCTAATCTGGCACTACCCTTGAAGTATCATGGTCAATCCACCTCCTGCAACTGGTACATAGTCGATCAGTAACACTTCCAAAAAGTAACCGTGGGGATAAAAGAGTTAACCCGTGTGCGTATACCGACTTTCAGTCCACGAAGCCTACTGTAGTATTCTCACTGTCGAAGTGAAACAACCCAGCATGCAAAGGTCAGTCCTCGGGCCCATGACGGCCGCAGTGGGCCCGCGCACGGCTGTGCGCGGGCCCACTGCGGCCGTCGTGGGCCCTAAGAAGTTTTGCTGCTGGGGAAGTGGGCTACACACGCACCTGGCCTTTATGACCAGGTCAAACTCAGTGCCCAGACCGGGTGAATGGACCATGCTATAGACAGAAACATGAGCCCCAGAAAAAGAAGAGGAAACCCACATGGGAAGCGGTATATCAGTAGTCACCTGTTACACGGTATGCAGTGGACATTAACTCATTTATCCGCTTCAGCCGCGTATCCGGATGCCGATCGTCTCGCATGAGTTAAATCGAAATACATAATGACTTGAAAAATGTTTCCAACGGAGCCTACAGTCTTCCGCGCCTTGTTTTGGGAACGCTATATAATCGACTATTACACGGTATACGGCATGCGAAAAACAACAACAACAACAACAGAATATTGTATTGTTTGTAGCGATCTGCTCCACGGTGGGCTTTGAAAAAAATGCTCCGATACAACGGGCTCTCAATGTTGTCTTGTCTCAACAAAGACTTTTCTACCCTTCTTGACACAATCCATGTGAGCAGGCACTGACTTCAGTTTTAAGCACAACGGGAAAGACCTCTCCTGTGTGCAAAGGGGAAGAAGAGCAGAAAAGTCTTTCATTTTACGACATTCAAAATTCATAATTGAAATTAACCCCTTTCGTCCAGCATAGCTGTAAGACACACTAGGAACATTTACAGATATTACGATCTATTAACCCGTTGCTTCCTGGAGTTGGTCGCTTTAACCCCCTTAACCCCATTAAGTAACAAGATAAAAATGACGTCACGTCTACCTGCGCAAACCTTTCCAGCGAACGTCTTTTGGGCGCCAAGCGCCATATGCGTGTGTGTGTCAGTGTGTGTGCGTGTGTGGCGTGTGTGTGTGTGTGTGTGTGTGTGCGTGCGTGTGTGTGTGTGTGTGTGTGCGTGCGTGCGTGCGTGCGTGTGTGTGTGTGTGTGTGTGTGTGTGTGTGTGTGTGTGTGTGTGTGTGTGTGTGTGTGTGTGTGTGTGTGTCACAGCGACTGACTAGAGCCCGCGTTTGAGGACGGACAAGCTTGAAATTGTATGATATTGTCTCTAAGGTAGAATATATATATATATATATATATATATATATATATATATATATATATATATATATATATATATATATATATATATATATATATATATATATATATATATATATATATATATATATATATATATATATATATCTATATATATATATATATATATATATATATATATATATATATATATATATATATATATATATATATATTGATTAAGATGCTAATTGGCGAGAAAATGTCCGTTTCACAAAAACCGGTTAATCCACACTGAAGAGTTATTTTTACTAGATATTTTGCATATAGCTAGATAAAGGTTTACATTGCTTAACGTCCCGACAGCAACAAGACTTTCTCAGGACGTGCCTACACTGCTTGTGAAAATAAAAAATAAACAGAATATTGAATGTATGTCGCCAGGCGGTCTAATACGCTAAATAAACCTAAGACCATTTAGCAACACACATCCAATATCAAGAGCTACAGGCAGCGCAGACAGTAGTGTAACATAGTGAACTGAACTCCGCCGTGTCTGATCTGTACTCACCATCAATATATTTCACAGCAATCTACACTCACTATTTTGTATTTGACATTGGCTTGCCACCGGTTGTACGCTTGACATGCTGCACCTAACTGCTGGTAGGGTAAGTTTATTGTGTATTTTATTTGATTATTACATTTTTGATTATTATAATTATGATCTTATGTATGATTAGAATGATTTTTGTGTGTTTGGTGTTAGGATTGAATGGTGTCGTTTGATTATGTTTATAGCATTACCCCTGATCAATCTGTTGTAGACTGCGTGAGTCTTGGAGCAGATTGATTTGTGTGTGCTCTTTAATATTTATAGTGTTCATTCTTAAGTGTATTTTGTAGATTATCTGGCTTTGATTCGGAATCATTTGATTTTGTAAATATTTTCGTCAATGTTATCGATTCATTATTTTCTGTGCATGGTTACATGATTTATATAGAAAAGTGAATGTTATATTTATTTATATCAGTTATATTTATTGGTGTTAATATGTACTTTCGATGTTTATTTATTTATGTTGATTTGTCTTTGTCAGGGTTTGCTTAATAAACGAAAGGAACCCTAACTGCGACTTCCCGCCTGTTACATCTGGTGTCAGAAGTGACTCAAACCCCATCAGCATGGAGGATCGGAAGGTGGACACTACAGCAGTCGAGGACCTCCAGCGGAAGGTGGCCGAGCTTCAGGCAAGGCTGGATGCAGACCGGGGCCAACTGTCTGCGTCAGCAGGACAGCACGGCCCAGCGCTTTCGTCCTTTCTGACCAAGCAAGGATCGCGCGCTTCTGTGACAGGCCACGTGATGCAGGCGACATCACTCTGCAGGACTGGCTGGACGACATCCATGCTGCTATCAGTTCTCGCAGGATCGAGGGCACCGACAGATCTGCCTTCATTCTGGAACACCTTGGCGGCAAGGCGAGACCAGAGGTGGCATCAGCCTCTCAGGGGATATCATCCTGTCCATCCTGGAGAAAGTTTTTGGTGATGGCGCATCACTTCCCAGATTACAGTCGCAGTTCTACTCCTATCGACAGGGCAGGGAGGATCTTCTGACATGCTCACACAATCTTGCTGTTCTGGCGGACAAGATTCTAGGTATAGAAAAAGACTGCTTTTTCCAAGCGCAAGGACATTATTTTGAAAGAGAGGCTTATGGAAGCAGTTGCAGATGTCACTCTAAGGAGAGAGCTGCGACGGCTGAATGAGGAGGTCCCTACACTAACGTTCTTTGAGCTCCGTGATAAAGCCGTCCAGTGGATGGGTAGCCCAGCGGCACTGCGTCCACGTCTGGAGGAGAAACAGACCCATAGTGAGCTCCTGGACATCCTGAAGTCTCAGCAGCAGCAGATCGCTCAGCTCACAGCTCAGCTGGAGGGCCTTGCACGCCGTCACCAAGCAGAGGGCACAGCATGGAGCCAGCCAGGGGAAGCCCGTCGATGCTACATCTGTCATGCAACAGGACACCTTCAACGGCACTGTCCACAGCGTCAGCAGACTGGCCGAGGACGACCGTTAAACGGGAGTCACCTGCCATTGTGAGCCAAATGACAGGTGGACGAGGTCAACATGCTAGTGGCTCATCACGGCTGGAGAAAGCTGTAGGAGAGTGTCCAGTGGTAACTATAAACATTGGGGGGGCATGATGTAAAATGTCTTGTTGATACAGGCGCACAGGTTTCAACCCTGACCGAGTCATTCTTTAGACATGTTTTTAGTGACACAACACACATTGACGATGTTTCCCCTTACCTGAAGGTTTCTGGCGCTCAAGGCCTCGAGGTGCCATTCATTGGTTATGTAGACATTACAGTGATGAATAGAACTTTACCTAAGATGGCATTCTTAGTGGTTAGAGATCCTCACGGTGTCATGGCCGAGAGGAAGAAGAAGGTACCCTGTGTGCTCAGTTCCAACATCTTGAGATACCTGAAGAATGTCGAGGGAGGTAGCCATCCGGAGTCGACTCTATGGCAAGGCGTAAGTGCCCTGTATGAAGAGAACTCCATTTCCGTGTCAAGCGACAGTTACGTGAAACCACTGGGGAGACGGTCTGTTCTGATCCCAGCACGCAGCCTGAAAGTAATCTCATGCACAACCAAGCCAGCTGCGCCGGGTACTACGCGCGACATTCTAGTCGTGCCATCGGACTAGCTGTACCTTCCGGCCGGAATCGGAGTTGGGAGATGCCTCTCTCGACTCAGCGATAAAGGGGTCGTACCAGTTCAGGTCACCGCTAATATCAGTGACAGAGGCATCTACCTGAAACCCCACGTCCCTATAGCATTGTTACGTGGTGGGGTTGTAGTCGTAGTATGATAAACACACCAGACGCACGCACGTAAGGTTCTTTTTAAATAACTTTCATTCAGCTGCAATCCGTCACACGTGGCTTAAGGATGTAGACAATACTGGAGAAACAGTTCCAACAATATTTTAATTCAGCGATGCGATCTCCACACAATGCAGTTCCAAACTCACCAACACTGATACAATGTCTCTTCTGCAATGTCCACACTCTGACACAAAGTTTCTGCTACACAGCGTCTCACACAAAGTACACCCTACACGGGCCACGTACCTACGCTAACTGTGTGTCTCTACAACTGACAAATGCAAGACAATGTACCCAAGGGCTTTCCCAGCGCCCTCCTTATATAGTGAAATGCTTTCCAGAATAAACGAGGAAATTCCTACAACACCACCAATCAAAACAAAACACGCAACCCAAACTCATAAATATTAAACAGGAAAAATCACCCAGAAAAATCTACAAAAATCCGGCTGTCACATGCAACCACTATGTTGTGAAAAATACCGCCGCGCAACGATGTCACACAAAAGTAGGCCAGGCAGGTCACGACCTTGCCCGCTATATTTGGTAAACACGCGATTAGTGCAACAGCACTGAAAGTTAAGCTACGCGCGCGCAGTAAACAAACGAACAATCAAGTTGTTTCTAGACTCTTCGTGACTCGACTCCGTGCGGCAACAGATAATCAACACCGCACTATTCGTAACCGAAAGTGAAATTCACTAAAAAGGTACGTGATTCGTAATCATGATAGCTCAAATAAATATCGTATCGTTTCCTACGACTTATGCATGACCGTTCTCACAGAACAACACAACCACAATAGTAACAAGCATGTGCAGCTGAAGCCGATACCCCGCACCAGTACAGCGTGACTGTAACACAGGAAGAAATCCTCATCAAGGAAGCCACAGTACTGCCATCACACGATGCACGTAGAGACATCATGTCTGAAGTATCATGTCTGTCGGCGACATCACCCAAGAGCAGGGCCTGCATCTCTCTACACTCCTCCACAGTTATGAGCATGTTTTTAGCAGAGGCGAGGATGACCTTGGCTTCTGCGATCTAATCCATCATCGCATCGTAACGGATGATGACACGGCCGTCAAGGTCCCACACCGCAGGATCCCACCCCAGTACTGGGCTGAAGTGAGGGACTATTTGCAGTCTGCTTTGAAACAGGGCATCATCCGCGAGTCATGCAGCCCTTATGCCTCACAATGCGTTATTGCGAAAAAGAAAAATGGCAAGATCCGCTTTTGCGTTGATTATAGGGGACTGAATGCTAAGACACACAAAAACGCCTACCCTTTGCCCAGAATCGAGGAGGCCCTAGATGTGCTGAAAGGATCTAAATACTTCTGCAGCATGGATCTAGCTCATGGCTTTAACCAGATTCAAGTGGCGCAAGAAGATATAGAAAAAACGGCGTTCCGGGTCGGCACTGGAGGTCTCTACGAATACACCAGAATGGCCTTCGGGCTTTGTAATGCCCCGGCCACATTCATGAGGGTAATGGACAAGATTTTTGGTGATCAGAACTTCCAGACCCTACTCATTTACGTGGACGACCTCCTGGTATTTGGGAAAAGCTTCGACGAGACGCTGGAAAGACTGGGAATGGTGCTATCAAGGCTCTCAAACTTCAACTTAAAGGCACAGCCCAACAAATGCCACCTGTTTTTCAGCCGTCTGCGTTATCTTGGTCATATGGTTACACCTGAGGGAATACTACCCGACTCAGACAAAGTCTCCGCAGTGGCAGATTGGCAGCTGCCCACCAGCGAGAAAGACTTACGGGCTTACCTCGGGCTGACCTCGTATTACCGCCGATTTACACCTGGCTTCGCTCAGATCGCAGCCCCTTTGCACGCTCTGCTGAATAAAACACCAGGCTCGGGACGCAGCAAACGTCTGAGCGGATGGAACGAGCAATGTACTCAGGCATTCCAGAAGCAAAAGCTAACAACAGCCCAAGTCCTCGGCTACCCAGATTTTACTCTGCCCTACATCCTGGAGATTGACGCCAGCCTCCAAGGCCTGGGAGCTGTGTTATCGCAAGAACAGACCGGAAAGCAAGTTGTCATTGGCTACGCCAGCAGGGGACTCGGGGAAAAAGAGACTTCGATGAAAAGGTAAGCAGCATGAAGTTGGAATTGCTTGCGCTCCGCTGGGCAGTCACCGAGAAATTCAGAGATCTTCTGCAGGGCAGCACCTTCACGGTCTATACCGATAACAATCCTCTCAGCTACATCCAGACATCTGCCAAGCTAGGTACATCAGAGACTCGCTGGGCCGCAGAACTGGCCAACTTCACAGTGAAAGACCGCTCTGGGCGATCTAATGGGAAGGCGGACGTACTCAGCAGAAGGGAGGTCCATGTCGAAACAATTGATTGCAGAATGCGACTAGCCTCAAGCCGCAGCCACCGCCGTACCATCTGAAATTAGAACAGCCATCGTAAACCTCACCCCAGAGTTTGTTCTGCACGAAATCCAGGTCAGGTCAACGCATACTTCTGCTCCTTCCTCCCTACCAGCAGCTGACCTGCCCAGGTTACAACAGCATGATCCCACGTTGAAAAGGGTCTGGCAGCTCTACAGAATCGGTCACAAACTCACCAAACGACAAGCAGCTAGGGAAAACCCCAACGTGCGGAAATTACTTCGCTGTTGGAACCAGCTGAGGGACAGGAACGGAATCCTTTACAGGGTGGTGCAGGACAACGGTAGAGACGTACTCTAGGTCCTCCTTCCTTCATCACTGAAACCAGACGTCCTGAAAGCAGTCCACGATGACGCCGGGCACCCAGCAGCGGAGAAGAATTGCAAGCTTGCCCAGGGCAGGTGTTTTTGGCCAGGCATGATGGCTGATATCACCAGGTACACAAATGATTGTGAAAGATGTTTCTTTGCAAAGGAAGGGAGAAGAGTCCACACCACCATGGGAACGCTCACCGCCACCCATCCCCTAGAAGTCCTCGCAATGGATTTCACTCTTCTCGAACGTTCAACCAATGGCCTGGAGAACGTGTTGGTACTAACCGATGTCTTCACGAAATTCACTCAAGCAGTCCCTTGCAAAGGCCAAACAGCACAGAGTGTAGCGAAAGCCCTGGTAAACAGCTGGTTTCTCAAGTATGGCATACCCAAACGCCTGCACAGCGACCAAGGGAGGAATTTTGAGGGTGATGTCATAAAGGAACTCTGCAAGCTGTATGGCATCGACAAGAGTCGCACCACACCATTTCACCCAAGCGGAAATGGCCAATGTGAGCGCTTCAGTAGAACTATGCATGACCGACTGCGAACACTCCCCGAAAGAGCGAAACGAAGATGGCCGGAACATTTGCCAGAGCTGGTCTTCTTCTATAATGCAACAGTTCACTCAACAACTGGATACACCCCATACTTCCTGTTCTTTGGCCGAGACTCTTACCTGCCCATCGACAGCCTCCTTGGAATTCCCGCATCTGGTGATGAGGATTTGTTAGGGTCGATGACTGGCTCGCGGAGCACCAGAAGCGTCTCCAGCAAGCCCACAAACTGGCACAGCAGCTGACGGATAGAGAGGTCTCAAGGCGACAGGAAGCTGCGGCCTCCAGGGTTAATGATGACGGCATTGCAGAGGGGACGACTGTTTACGCTCGCAACCGTCAGGTCAGAGGTCGAAACAAGATCCAAGACACGTGGAATAGTGAACCGTACATATAATATTATATATTTATCTGTCTTACGTTCCAAAATAATAATAATAATAATAATAATACCGTTATTATATAGGCGCTTTTTCTCAATTTTGGGGAAATCGACTTAAAGCGCCGCGCCTGAAACCCAATACACACACACGAAACAGACACGGATTTACGCCAGACAAACACAGTACAAACACAGTACAAGACAAACGAAGGGCCAGTCAGCTACTGAAGTTACAGAGATTTTTGATCGCTTGTATTTGAAATTTGTAAAGTGGCCTGAGACCGGTACCAAAATGTGGGGGGTGGGGGGGGGGTGGAAGAACCGGAGTACCCGGAGAAAGAATCCCCGACACAAAACAATTCTCACATAATTGACACGTCTGACTATGTTCACATCTATATTATATGACCCTTCTTGCCTTTTTTTCTACCGTATTGAAAATATGGTAGACTTTGAAATGGGGTTGATCGGAGCGCGTTCAATAGAATGCACATTATGTGCTGGGCGGGCGTACCCCGAATTCTGCCAAAGAAGTAACAAGATAAGGATTTCATCCCAAAGTCTACCGTATTGGGAGGGGGGTGGGGTGGGGGAGGGAGATTAAGGACTAATGCCACACACCACGTGATGCATTGCCTTTTCATGTCCTGGTTTGGTATTTTAATACGATTTAAAATCATTATAGCAACAACAAATACTGATTGCGTTATCTGAGCTCAGTTATTCCCTTCACTGGCGAGAAAACAAAAGCGAACACACAAGAGAATGCTCATGGAAGCGCAAGAGACATAGATCTTCATGAGCCCCCGCAACTGCGGGGGCTCATGAGGATCTATTCCTCTTGCTGACACCACTTTGCTTGACTGTGTCCGTGTTGTTTGGACGGCTGTTTGGCATTTGAAAGAACTGAACGAAGGTTTGAGGAACATGACCTGCGTCCACTGCCGATGAATGGCTTTAAAGTATGTTGTTGTTTGTAATCCATCTGTCTGACTTGTTAAAATTTTATTTAAAAGGCTGTTTGAGGTGCGTATCTTTCGTTTTCTGTCAGAGTTCGTTTCTGTTGTTGTTTTTTTTATGTTTTTTTTTTTTTTTGTGGGTTTATTTCAAAGATTTATGTCTCTTGTTAGTCCTGTGTTCTTTGTGCCCACGTTTGGTTCCATTTCATTTGTGTTCTTCGCGCGACTGTCGGTCAGTGTGCAGTGGTTTCAGACGCGAAATCCGCGGCCACTGGCAGTCAAGGGGTTAAAATGTGCAAAACCATGCAGGCTACACAAGGTCTGAAGTTTACACACGTACACACGTCATCAATTCTGTTTTCTATAATTAGGAAAAGAAGTGATCACCTGCACGCCCACTCGGTGTATACAGTCGTTGTACGTAACAGTACCAGGATCATGAGTTATTGCAGTTGACTCATCGTGTGGGTCGGGCTCACAGGGGCGTGATGGCCTCAGTGGACTGAAATGGCAGGTAAACTCTGTGTCACCCCGCGCGCACAGCCAACACTTACTCAATACAATACCGGTGGCTGTGCGCCCGCGGTGGTGCAGCGGCTGTCTCTTTTCGGTCAAGATGGGATCTCTGGGGTTGGAAAGGCCCATACACGCTCCACCCTACCCATCAGATTTTTTCTAAAGTTCCTTTCTATTCCGTATACCAATATTGGTCTGGTTTACTACGGATCTCTCATGTCCTTTCAAGTCTGCCCAACGCCCGCTGCCTTTCTCCACACCTCTGAACCAGAGGCCATCGACTTTTAGGTGCCCTTGGCTCTCCTGAAAATGCTTTCTTAGGTTTCTGACCACGTCTGATCTGCTGACCTTAAGCCCTTGTGGTACCTCTGCCTTGCCAGCGAGGGTGTTGGCTCGATCATTGCCGTGTATTCCAGCAAGTCCTGGGCAGTAGACCCACTCAAGTCCTCAGTGTTGTAATTTGACCAGTGATATTCTGGGCTTCCCATTCCTGCATCGATTTTTGGCAGCAGGTATTTTGCGTGTGTGAGAAGGATGGCGTAACTGATTTGGCTGTCCCCCAGCTTCGCGGTTGTCTCGCATTTCAGTAGCCTACATTTGAACCCGTCAGGCCCCAGTAGCCGACATTTGAACCCGTCAGGCCCCAGTAGCCGACATTTGAACCCGTCAGGCCCCAGTAGCCTATATCTGAAACCGTCAGTCCCCAGTAGCCTACATCTGAACCCGTCAGTCCCCATTAGCCTACATCTAAAACCGTCAGTCCCCATTAGCCTACATCTGAACCCGTCAGTCCCCATTAGCCTACATCTGAACCCGTCAGGCCCCATTATCCTACATTTGAACCCGTCAGGCCCCATTATCCTACATTTGAACCCGTCAGGTCCCAGAATCCTACATGTGAACCCGCCAGGCCCCAGTAGCCTACATCGGAACCCGTCAGGCCCCAGTAGCCTACATCGGAACCCGTCAGGTCCCAGTAGCCTACATGTGAACCCGCCAGGCCCCAGTAGCCTACATCGGAACCCGTCAGGCCCCAGTAGCCTACATTGAAACCCGTCAGGCCCCAGTAGCCTACATCTGAACCCGTCATGCTCCAGTAGCCTACATTTGAACCCGTCAGGCCCCAGTAGCCGACATTTGAACCTGTCAGTCCCCAGTAGCCGACATTTGAACCCGTCAGTCCCCAGTAGCCTACATCTGAACCCGTCAGGCCCCAGTAGCCTACATCTGAACCCGTCAGGCCCCAGTAGCCGACATCTGAACCCGTCAGGCCCCAGTAGCCTACATCTGAACCCGTCAGGCCCCAGTAGCCGACATTTGAACCTGTCAGTCCCCAGTAGCCGACATTTGAACTCGTCAGTCCCAGTAGCCGACATCTGAACTCGTCAGTCCCAGTAGCCGACATTTGAACCCGTCAGTCCCAGTAGCCGACATTTGAACTCGTCAGTCCCAGTAGCCGACATTTGAACCCGTCAGTCCCAGTAGCCGACATTTGAACTCGTCAGTCCCAGTAGCCGACATCTGAACTCGTCAGTCCCAGTAGCCGACATTTGAACCCGTCAGTCCCAGTAGCCGACATTTGTACTCGTCAGTCCCAGTAGCCGACATTTGAACCCGTCAGTCCCAGTAGCCGACATTTGAACCCGTCAGGTCCCAGTAGCCGACATTTGAACCCGTCAGGCCCCAGTAGCCTACATCTGAACCCGTCAGGCCCCAGTAGCCTACATTTGAACCCGTCAGGCCCCAGTAGCCGACATTTGAACCTGTCAGTCCCCAGTAGCCGACATTTGAACTCGTCAGTCCCAGTAGCCAACATCTGAACCCGTCAGGTCCCAGTAGACTACATCTAAACCCGCCAGGCCCAGCATAGTCTGGTTGCTGAAAACCCTGATTTTGGCATGAACCCCCTCGTGACAACCCCCAAAGCTGGTCTAACCGGTTTGTAAGTCCCTTCTATTATAGAAGGGACTTTTTAGGACGGGTCGTGGTGGGGCAAATTGTATAGCATGTCCATGATGTCAAAGGCAGAAGGCCTAAACCTCTAACAATTGAAGTAACAAGATAAAATTACGTCAAGTCTAGTTTCGCTAACCTCGCTGCTGAACGTACATTTGGCGCGAAGCGCCGTGTGTGTGTATGTATGTATGCATGTGCGTATGTATGTAAACAAGAGAATCTCCGATATTGCTGTACATACAAGCTGGAAACCTGCCGATATACTTTCTTAAAGGGGTGGCTAAGAGAGCCTCCGAGCATATTGTAATTGAAAGTCCCATCGAAGACATAAACAACCGTTTATAGGAAGTCGGTTGACCCAGATTAAAGTCCGTAATTTTGGTCATATTTACTTGAACGTTTCGATATAGCTAGGTTGAAGAAAGACATTGGATGAGTTCGTTAGCCAGCTTTGTATCCTTTCAACTTCTTTGTAATTTTTTTTAATTATTTTCAGAAAATAATTAAAACAGTAAAAAAAAACTTCTAGAGAATGTCAGACAGTGGTGGTGACGTAAAAGAGGCAACTCTGTCACCAGTTGACGCAGACATTGACCTAATACTCTAAATATGGTGTAATTTTCTCTCTCTCTCTCTCTCTCTCTCTCTCTCTCTCTCTCTCTCTCTCTCTCTCTCTCTCTCTCTCTCTCTCTCTCTCTCTCTCTCTCTCTCTCTCTCTCTCTCTCTATTCACCTGCGGATGTTAGAGCCGCGCCATCGCTTAAAACTTACAAGACCAAGCTGCTCAAACATCTAGACAAAACTTAATTTTTCTTTTATTTTTTATTTCTATTTTTATTTTTACATGTAGCACTCAATGCTTATGCGGCATTTCCCGGATAGTCTGCATTCTCTTCTAACATTTATGAACGCATTTAATATACCGCTGGCATTCCAGCAAGCCGCATTATGTAATATAGTCCATGACCCCATGGACTCGGCTGGCCAGACGGGATGCCGTCGATAGACACAGCATTGTGCGCTCGCGAGGCGTGGCAGTGCTGTGGTTTCTTCGCGTCGACCCGCGCGCGCGATGGTTGCGGGATCGCTATACAAGTCTAGTCTAATTCCATGGCAGACTATAGCATCCAGCTGTGCGCGGTTTAGTAGCGCGGGGAGGCCGCTATCGCGTGTGTGTGCGGGTGTGTGTTTATCTGTGTGTGTGCAAGTGTATGTGTGTGCACGCGCGCATCCCTACGTGCTTGCGCGCGCGTGTGTGTGTGTGCGAGTGTGTGTGTGTGTGTGTGTGTGTGTGTGTGTGTGTGTGTGTGTGTGTGTGTGTGTGTGTGTGTGTGTGTGTGTGTGTGTGTGTATGCCTGTTTATGTTTGTTGGAGTGAGCCGTGTTGATTTTTATGATGAGAACAATAGCGGTTTTATGTACAAAATCCTTTATACTTTTTATATTTGCTGTAGTATAGTTTTAAGTGATAGAATGCACGCATATTTGTGTGTGTGTGTGTGTGTAAGGTTGTGCAGGCTTGGCTTGGCGCCTGTAGGCTACAAGCTAATCTGGCACAAGCCTGTGCACGCGGCAATTGCACACCGGCGCGCGCGTGTGTGTGTACGTTATTTTGTTTTGTAGTGTGTAGCAAGGACAAGAATGAAAACAGGTCTGCGCACCTATTCTTTTATCCTTGGAAAATAAAGTTTCATTCATTCATTCACACACACACACACACACACACACACACACACACAAATATGCGTGCATCTCCAGGAGGAATATATCCTACCGTGTACCGTGAAGTTCTAGTTTTGTCACTATTTTCTCAAGCCTAGAAAGCGAAAGTAAAACTCTTTTCGCGTAAAATATAAAATTACGTAAAACTAAAACTTACGTCATGACAAATGACGTTTGACAAATAAATGACGCGTATGCCCTGCGCCCCTTATAGAACCCACTGACGCATTGGCAGATCCGCGAGACCTTTTTAATAAGAGATAATTCAACATCAGAATCAGGTGAAAGACAAAAGGTAGAGACCCTTGACAGCGAAGACAGCTCTCATATAGAAGGGACTTTGTGGGTTATGGTTCATCCCATCTTGCCGGTTTACAAAAAAAAAAGATGAGAAATTCATCCCAAAGTCTACCGTATTGTTTGGAGCTCAGATGCGTTTATCTTTTAGGAACATTCAGAGTTGTTCATATTTTTAGGCTTATTATGCTGATCCATTTCACTCCTCTCTAAGCCGCCAACCTTTGATCAACACACACGTCGGCGCACACATATAAAGACGAACACAGGGCGCTTCCCGCCATTAGTACGCTATGTGGTCTCGTGTAGCTACAGGAATCCATCTCCTTCTACTCTAACCCACCTTCTGATCCACACACACTGGCACACATAAATAAAGACGAACACACGGCGAGTCCCGCCATTCGTAAGCTCTGTGGTCTGGCGTAGCATAGCTTATTTTGAAGAAGAAGAATAGCACGAGCAGCGAAATGACGTCACTTCAAGATTCACGTCATGGCATTATTAGTCCCACGACGACTCGACGTTATACGTCACTCATCGCAGTACTAAAATTTGACGTATCAGAGGATCAGCTGCAATTTTCTTGCTAATTTTCACTTCTAGAGCTTACAGGTCACAATTTGACCTAATCTACCCCAATCCCGAGACAAATAGCAGGCTTATACAAACACTGTTTATGAAAAATCATGCGGGTATTACTGAGAAGAAAGCTTGTTTCGTATACGGTATTTACATAAGCCTACAGTTTGTCTTGGCTGACGGGTACGATTAGGTCAATTGTGACCTGCATGCCCTAGGAGTAAAAATCAGACAATGTTCTGCACCACTTTTAATAAGTCATTTGTAAAACAGCTAACATAACTTTAATTTTTCTTTTACGAAAATATAGCGGAGCACCTTGCTTAGTGGCCGGCCCAGGACTAAACTCATTCCTGCAAATGCGCCCTAGTGCATGACTAAGGCAAGTGAGCCCTGGTCTATTAACTTGTGACCCCTTCATTGCCTGCAGCCTGAAATGGCATTCCTCGGACAGGGGCGGATCAGTTACCTCGAGGGAGGTGTGTGTGTGTGTGTGTGGGGGGGGGGGGGGGGGGGGCGGGTTCCAACTTTTTGTTTGAGACCTTCAACCTGATACAAACGGCCTCCCCGACGCTAGACCTTGCTTCCAGGGGCCGAAATATCGAAAAGTGAGGAGGGAGGGTGGGGGGTGGGGTGGGGTGGGGGTGGTGGTGGTTAAGACTCTCACCATTCGCCCAAATATCAAACAACTGGGGGAGGGGGGCAGGGTTCCAAACATCCCAAACAGGGACTTTGTTATAGCATTTTAAAGAATTTTGGGTCTGGAAGGGTGGTTCCGGAACCCTTAGGATCCCCCCTCTCCCAGATCCGCCCCTGCTCAGACCATGTCAGTCTCAGACTGGAAGCCCCAAATAGCCTTTCTGAATGAGGAACGCATATGTTAATGGCATACAGCAACAGGCATAGACCCGCATGAGGTCTGTGTCTCTTGCACTAAGGTATTGTTCGTCGTGTCCAATGGCGGAGGAGGATCTATTTCATTGGGAGGAAACAGCATGCTGGGTAGCGCCGGGTGAGGGGGGGGGGGGGGGGCGGGGAGTTGCGGCAGAGGTTACTCGACCCGCCCTCCTTACATTTACTGCCCCACCTCCCACATCCACCCTGTAAATGCTGTAAATGTAGGGTGGGGGAGGGGAGTCGAGTAGTCGAGTATCCCCCTCCCCACACACACACACACCACCCCCCACCACGGTTCCTGCGTCACTGGCGTAGCGGGAATAAATTAGTAAATAAAAAATAACATCAGAAATCAAAAATATATACTTATTTACAGCTCCCCCCGTACGTTCTGTAAATGTAGGGGGGGGGGGGGGGGAGGTCGAGTATCCTCTGACAACGTCCCCCTCCCCAACCCCACCCCAATCCCTCGTCCCGGTCCCTACACCACTGGCGACCCGTGAATGAATGAATAAATTAAAAACAAAACAAACAAAAAAACAAATAGCACTAAAAATCATAAGCACATTTTTAATACATAAAATAAAAGCATATAAAAAAATATTTTCGTAGTCGAGTTATTGAAATACGTAACAAAAGGACGTCAAAACCAAAGTGGTACAGTCACAAAAAGGGCAGCTGATGTCCTGATGACACAATGCAAGCTTACCAGCCTGAAATTCCATGGCATTAGCACAGCATTCTCAGAATTGAATGAAAAATTATATATATATATATATATATATATATATATATATATATATATATATATATATATATATATATATATATATATATATATATATATATATATATATATATATATATATATGTTACGATTGTGGTTGTGTTGTTCTGTGAGAGCATGCATGTGTTAATCGTAGGAAACGATCCGATATTTATTTGAGCTATCATGGTTACGTATCACGTACCTTTTCAGTAAGATTTTCTATCGTTCGCGCAGATAGCTAAATTGGCTTTGTTATGATACGCTAAGTTTAGTCCGGAAGCTTCTAGCAAAGTCGCATATGTTATGCGTAGATTCGCTGAGAATAAAAACGTTCGAGCAAGGTCGCGCTGTCTAGTGACCTCGTACATGTGACGTCAAAATGTAAGCAACATTTTAGTAGAGACGCTCTATTCTTAGTCATATTTATATTTTTGTGCGCGTGAATTTAGCAGCCAGTCAGTGTATTATTAAAGGTCGTGAACGGTCTGCCATACTTTTGTGTGACGTCATTACACACTAGGATTTGGGGCTGAAATTAGCAGTCGAATTTTTGTAGACTATTGTAGTTATTCTAGAAAGTTCTTTTTTTTAAATTAATATTGATGAGTTTCAGTTACGTGTTCCGTTCTGATTGGTTGCGTTGTGTGAATTCTTTGAATTATTCCGGAAAGTTGTTTTACTATAAAAGATGGTGCTAGGAAGCACGTGTGTACATTGTCATGCATTGTCAGTTGTAGAGACACACAGTTTATCGTAGGTACGTGGCCCGTATAGGGTGTACATTGTGAGAGACGCAGCGTAACGGTGGTGTACGTTGTAAGAGAAACGCATTGTGTCGCCAGTGTTGACATTTGCAGAAGAGACATTGTATCAGTGTTGGTGCATTTGGGAATGCATTCTGTGGAGATCGCATCGCTGAAATAAAGTATTGTTGGAACTGTTACTCCAGTATTGTCTACAACCTTGAGCCACGTGTGACGGGTTGCAGCTGAACGAAGTTTCTTTAAAAGAACCTTACGTGTGTGCCATCTGGTGTGATATCATACTACGACCACGACTCAACACGTAACAATATATATATATAATATAATATATAATATATATATATATATATATATATTATATATATATATATATATATATATATATATATTATATATATATATATATATATATATATATATATATATATATATATATTGTTTAACACATCCATGGCTCCTTTTTGTCGCGTATCCGAATGCGGCACGTCTCAGTTGCGTTAAAGCGACATATTTCAGGCAGAAAAGGGTTAATAGATTGCAATATCTCCAGGGGCGGATCTGGGAGGTGAGAGGGGGATCCCAGGGGTTCTAGAACCTCTCTCCACACCCATAATTGTTTAAAATGCTATAACAATAACAAAGTCAATTTTGGGGGGATTTGACCCCCCCCCCCCCCCCCCCCCCCATTTGATTTTTTGGCAAGTTTCGACACAGATACACGCTCCTCCCCCCCCACCCACCCCCAATCCCCCTCGCACGCCTCCCCCCCCCCCCCTCATCGTTTGTTTATTTTTGGCCACTGAAAGAAGGTGGGAGGCCTTTTGTGTGAGGTTGAAGGTCCCAAACAAAACGTTGGAACCCCCCCCCCCCCCCCTAATAGGTAACTGATCTCGCCCCTGGCAATATCTCCTTAAAAATATTTTTAGTGTGTCCTTCAAGATGCTGGACAAAAGGGCTAACATAAATTATGAAGTTTGAGTGTCGTAAAATAAGTCTTTTCTGCTCTTCTCCTTTGTACGCAGGACGAGTGCCTACTCACACACGGATCGTGAAAAAGAAGGGTAGAAAAACCAGTGGAGGCAAGATAAACATTGATAACCCGTTGTATCGGCGCAGTTGAGCGGTTAACCCGTTCACTGCCGAGAAAATTCGAACACACTCACCTGCAAGAGGTATAGATCCTCATGAGCCCCCACAATTGTGGGGGCTCATGAGGATCTATACCTCTTGCTGACACCACTTTGAATCCATGTTCCTAGGTCAGCTAGGGTTTGTTGATGTTGATTTGACGAAGACAGCAGAATCACAGTTTCCGTCAGCCGGCACTGAAGGGGGTTAAAACCCGCCATGGAGCAGACCGCTGTAAGCAATACTATAGCTGTTGTTTTTTGTTGTTGTTTTCACGTGTAGGGCGTGCACGTCCTCAGGAAAGTCTTGTTGCTTTCAGGACGTTAAGCCATGTATAAACAAGCAACAAAACCACAGTAGCCAACCAACCAACGAACCAATCAATCCAACCATGCAACCAACCAACCAACGAGCGAGCGAGCGAACGAACGAACGAAGGAACAAATAAACAAACTCACAAAATAAACAACTAACTAAATAACGAGAGACAGTCATACTGAGAGAAAGACAATGACAGACGGACGGACTAACGGACGGACGGACAATTATTCATTCAAAATCCTCTAGAACCAGTTCAAACTCAACATGTTTCAGTGACCAGCCGATCTCTGCCTCCAGTCGACTGAACTCGCTCATGAATACACAAACAGCTACGTCAGGTTCCTGGGATTTTTACCATGCCGCCTATTGCCGTTAGACTAAAAGTCAAAGATCAGCGCACTAAACTCATACACAGGTATGCGCGTGCGCTGGTCTGTGATTTTGACATTACGGCTCAGGCCGTAAGGTCCAAACTCACGGACCAGCACACATTATCCCCCCCCCCCCCCGAAAACTGTTCAGAAACATGCAGCGTGAGCACTGCTATCGAGCTGTGAAATACTGCCATATAGTTGGCTGACTACAGATCACAAACGCAGGGCGTTCTACACTCACAATACTATATTATGCATCATCTAACTCTGTGGCAGGTCAGACACAAGCAAAAAAAAAAAAAAAAAAAAAAAAAAAATTCTGTTGAATAATGTTCAAAACTTACGGTTTACTGGCATATATATGTGTATATTACCCTACACTATTCAGCCACGATTTCAGTCGCGTTGATAAGGGAACAGCACGCAGGTGGGCCTTAAAATCTGCCCCTTAGTTTTTTCCGGTCGGTGTCTAAACAACTGTTTTGCCTATTCTGCTGTACGTTTCAGCCAAGCTAGATGGTAGGTTAGTAAATGTTGCTTCATTTTGGAACAGACTTTCCAAAGAATACTTACGGAAGTGTACTAAAAGTAGATAACACGTAACGATGGCTTCAAATGTGGTTATATGTGTTTTTCGAGCAACGCTGCTGGGAATTCTGATTGCGAGTCTTCTGCCTTCCGCAGCAACAAGATCTTATCCACGTCTTCATAAAGGTACAAATGATTTGTATTTCAAAACCGAGTCCTTCGCCAACCTCATTGCTGGTTTAAAACTGAGAAAAAACAGCGACCGCGAAAACGCTAAAGACGTCCCATACTGGCTACAAAGAACCCTCCAGAAGAAACAGGCTTGGTTGAAAACAGAGATTCAGGAAAGCAGTACGAGAGAAAACTGGCAGCCAAATCTGGCCAAGCCGCAAGATGTCGACCACAAGATACCAGCTTGGTTGAAGACCATCCTGCAACAAAGAAGGGAGGACAACACGAAATTCTCTCATGTAAACCACGTGGCTGCGACTGAAGTGATCACTGAGCAAATTAACGACGAAACAGGGCAGAAAGCTGAGCGTAGGCAGGCCATCCATCCCACAGACGCTCCGTGCTTAGACTCGAGTCTCCCTGCTCCCGAGGAACCGTTCCGCGTCATCTGGAACCACCCTGACCCGTGTGAGCGCAAGACCCCTTTGCGCCTCGTGGACAATGGGATCGACGCCAACGCTAACCGCCAGTTCTACGGAGACCAGATCAAAACCTACTACGACCCGGGGAAGTGGCCCTGGTTTGAACAGAACGGCACTGCCGTGCACGGAGGATTGCCTCAGGTAAGCTGTCATTTTTAAAAAAATTGTTTACCCTTTAGGTGTCGATAGCGGTTTTACTCGCGATGATCCCCGCAGGAATCATCGCGACTAAAACCGCTATTGACACGCAAAGGGGTGATTATTATCTGTAACAGAACCTAGTTTAAGCAACCACGTGCCGTTAAAGACCGTGGTTTAAAAGTGTCTCCTGTCCTCAACCCATTTAACATCGACGCACTGCAGCAGGAGGTGGCTCGACCATGATAACGGCGCCAAGCTAATCTGGCGCTACCCTTGAATTATCATTGTCGATACATCTCCTGCAACTGGTACATAGTCATTTAATGTCATCTCCAAACTTTGGGAAATGCGGCCTTCGGGTTAAAAGGTCCTTCATTTTAAAGTGTCACTTGTCAATAAAGACCATCATTTAGGTGGCTATACATGATGTGCTCTAATGACAGGTGACAGTTTTCCCTTCAAGACTCCTGAGAGAGAACCTGTCATTGATGGCCATTTATTTCATGACTAAAAGTTGGTTGCTCAAAACAGGCTCCACTGTGCTTTTTAAATGTGTGCTGGTCTGTGATTTTAGACCTCACGGCTCTGCTTAGATCGGTTACTGACCAAAATCGACAACTGCGGGGCAACTCGTTATTGATCACTGTTTCAAAATGCGCGCTGGTCTTTAAAGGTTCAAGGCCACAAAATATTAGGTCATCTGTGAAAAGACTGTGATAGACGAAGGTATTCCTATATCAGAATCAGAGACGGTAGGTTGACAGTAGGATTCTCCCCTTTATAGTAAGGACTAATGGGCCGTTTCGCTGTAGCCCCGATCACTGCGGCACGCGTCGCCTCAACAACCGTAACCCATTACATGCTTGGGCTGATTAAAAAAAAAAAAAAAAAAAAAAAAAAAAAAAAAAACTTTGCTTATTCTGTGATGGCCACATTCCACATGAGACAGATCAACCAATTTAGTTCATTAGGGGTGCCAGGATAGCTATTCTGCACCATTACTGAACTTTCATAGTCAAATTGATTTCATGCAGTAGTGTATCGGGATGAAAAGCGGTAACACGGCACGGTAATTGTGGATGTCAGGGAGGCAGCTCTTGGCGAACAAGAGGTGTATATTCTCATGATCCCCTGCGGTCGCTAGGGTCCGTGAGAATATACGCCACTTGCAGATGGATCGTGTTGGACGCATCCATGGAATGTCTGAAGTCCGTGCAATGTTTGGCCTACTTCTGGTTTAAGGAGAGCCTCTGTACACCAGTATTTTAAAGTGGTGTGCTGGCCTGTGATTTCGGACCAGATCATAAGGTCCAAAATCACAGACCAGCACGCATCACAGGGACAAATGTTTCATTTTAGACTTGTTACTCTTAGACTGCTACTGTCGATACCGCTCGGCGGAAATGACGTGATACGTCACTACGCCTCTTTTTCGTCGAGCGGTATTGTATGTAGCACTTGAGGCACGGGGTTAAATTCGTGATCTGTGATTTTGGTGGTCTGTGTAAATTTTCGAAAGTCGGGTCAGAAGATGCGAGTCGGAATGTTTTGTCACCATCTGCCCGCCCCCCACCCCCCACCCCCCCCCCCCACCCCCACCTCCTCCCCACCCCCCTTCCCACCCCACAAAATCCTTAGAAATCACTGCGGATAACCAGTGTATGCCATACGCACTGACAACTACTCTCCAAACAGCTCCAAGAAACACAGATCTTAATGAGCCCCCACACCCTCCGGGGGAGTGGGGGGGCTTATGAGGATCTATGCGTCTTGGAAATGTTTGGAGTGTAGTCTCTGCTTATGGCACACGCTGGTTATTCGCCGTGACTTTGCTCTCGTTTGTTGTTGGGAGTCGTTCATTACAAACGCAACCTCTATATTGTCTGACGCCCCTTCCCCTACCCCACACACCCTCCCGCCGTAGTTTGATTACAAACGCAACCTCTATATTGTCTGACGCCCCTTCCCCTACCCCACACCCCCTCCCGCCGTAGTTTGATTACAAACGCAACCTCTATATTGTCTGACGCCCCTTCCCCTTCCCCACACCCCCTCCCGCCGTAGTTTGAATTTTCATCCCTCCAGACTGAGCACGGGTAACTCATTTAACCCCAAATTTTGGAGGTGCCACTTAATGACTATGTACCAGTTGCTGGAGATAGATCGACCATAATTAAAGGGTAGTACCAGATTAGCTTGGTGCCATCAAGCGCCAAGCTAATCTGGCAATACCCTTGAATTATCATGGTCGATCCATCTCCTGCTGCAGTCCGTCGAGGCTAAATGGTTTGATGTTCACATTAGGTACCTTTATTTAAACGGACGCGCGGCAACGCTAGATCTCGCAAGCTGATGAGATGTATATCTTTGTTTTTTCCCACAGACGCTGGACCGGAGTCACTTCGACGCTCTCAGGGACTACCTGATCAAGTACATGGACTCCCCAGCCTTCGACGGCCTGGCCGTGATTGACTTTGAGAACTGGCGCCCGGTCTTCGAGGGCAACTTTGGCCCCATGCGCATTTACCAGAGCAAGTCCCGCGAGTTAGCGCACCTGCTTCACCCAGAGCTCAACCAGACGGCGCTGCAGCGGGAGGCTGAGATGGAGTTCAACCACGCTGCCAGGTCAGTAAAGGTCACTTCCGTCTGGAATTGTTTCCTGCCCGTTTGGCGCTTCGGCCTCTCGGCACTTATTATAGCGAGTCAGGCGCTAAGCTAATCGCCACACTTGAATTATTGGCTGATCCATTGTGGTCCACATTTTATTGCACACTGGTTGTCTCCCTCGACATACTTGCTACCGATGACATAGCCGTAGCGGATCGAAGTAAACGCCCAGTGTTGATTCTAAAACAGGTCGGCCTCAGTTTTACGCGCGCCAGGATACTGCGGTATCCCATGAACGCGCACTGACTCTACTCCCGCAGGCCGGGGATGCTGGGCATGCAAAAGGTCCTCGACTGAGCCGGCGACATCAGCCTTAGGTGCCCCGCGCACGGCCATGCGCGGGCCAGCTAAGGCTGAAGTCGGCCGTCGAAGACCATTTGCTTTTCATTTGTTTTTTGCCTTTTCTTCACAATTAATGTAAATCAGTTCAGCGCCGGAATGTGTTAGGTTAGCGCTGGTCAGTAGATCACGCACCAAGGGGAATTACTCAGCGCTGAACAGACGAACGGTTAGGTCCCCTGCCCGCTCCATTAAGAATGCGTTTTATTACAAGGGACCTAACCGTGTCTGTCCAGCGCTGAGTATTTCCCTTTGGTACGTGTACCTCTTCAGGACTACAATAACGCGATAGCGAATAACACACCAGGGTACCGCTACAATAACACTCCGTCTGACCTGCAGGCCTCTAGACGAATATTTCGGAAATCGGTCAAAACTGCACGTAGTGTTTCCACGAAAACAGTCGATTAATAAAGCCGAGGCAAACGTGTTGCTATATCGCATGTTTGACTGGTGCTTTTATTCCAGTTTTCGTCGAAACGCGTTCAATAATGGCCTACTTGAACTTCAGAATATAAATCTTCTATTGCTTCTAGGATCGTCAAAGAAGTCGTTGATAACGATGTGTAATAATTCAGTGACAAAGATGACGACGTCGACGAAGAGGACGACTGCGACCGACTCTAATTCAGCTGTCGCTAATTCAGCGACAAAGATGACGATGTTGACGAGGAGGACGACTGTGACAGACAATGACGACGACACAATGATAACGATACCGCTGTTACCATATAAATGATTTGCAGCCTGTACCACTATCTAAATTTATCGTCCTCTATCCTGTTTGGTTTGCTGCGGGCAGGGGCTTGTTTGAGAAGTCACTTGAGATTGGTCAGGAACTGATGCCCAATGCCTACTGGGGTTACTTCTACATGCCACGAATCTGGGGCTACGACGTCCACAACACAGCGCGCGTCAACAACAAGTCAGTTATGAACAGTTTTGCATTTAACCCATTTAACCCCACGGCCGCATTTTTCCGATTTCGTAGGTGTTCGTAGGGGTGTAGGGGGCTCTGGATAGAGGTAGTACCTTTGCTGTTCGGCAGCTGCGTCCTACATAGGACGGACGGGCATCACTGGTCCTCATCCATCTCCTTAATCTCTCACTTGCTGGCTCCAAGCGCCACGCCCTGGCAAACCACCTCAGCTGGTGGGCTAAACCACGTGAGGGGGTGGTGTTCACATTGCACCACTAGGCGGATGAGCTGATTCTGACAGCCAACGGCTAGAGACGGAGGAGATCAGGTTGGATCCAACGGCCAAATCAAATCAGGAGTGGAGCCCCGAAGGCAGACAGCTGCCTGTATTCACGTACTGTTCTGGCAGCTCCTGCAGCCAAACTGGTGCCAAACGTACTGCTTTGCATTCCTTTGGATACATCAGCGAGGCCGAGAGGGGGATCTTGACGACTGGGCATCCCCAGGATCTCCATACACTTCGCCCAGGCTTGCGCACTGGAGAGGTCACTCCAGTGACTGACCCAGCAAGCGCATACTCCCATTGTCTTTCGAGACAGGATGCCGAACACACACATGTACATGTACAAGGGGTGTGGGGTGGGGACGGGAGAGGGGGGATCTTGTTTGGGGTGGGTGGGTGGGGGGGGGGGGTGGGGGGGCTCGTCCGTTTTCATGTGTTAATTTTATATTTATTATACTGGATGACACATTCCACGACTCTCCAGTCGGACAGCTTTGCTGACCGCATTGTTGACTAGACTGAGGGCATCACAGTTCCTGAATGGTTTAATTTTATAAAAAGCACCTGAGAAAAACAACAAACACTTTATCTCATTCAGCCCTTACACACCACAACAAAACATGGACCGAGCATGACAGTTCAAGGGTGGTGCCAGAATAGCTTGGCGCCCATAGGCGCCAAGCTATTCTGGCACCACCCTTGTACTATGACGCTCGATCTGTCTCTAGAATTGTAATACAGTCCTTGCAACTGCCAAATTTTGGGGGATTTCGGTCCTGGGGCAGACATTGACAGTAAAAAAAAAAAAATGTATGAGAAACAAAACCAGAAGAAAGAAGTGTTAACTTAATTCTTAGTATGTGTCAGATCGAATACACGCATCAAATTTTAAAAAAGAATAGGATGCCTTCGGAAAATCATCTTGATTTAGTAATTGGTTGATTTTGATTAACTGATTCATTCTTTGATTTATTGGTTCATTCATTGGGTTTACTGAATAATTAATCGACTGGTGAATAATTCCTCCGATTGATTTAATTTCTGTGTACTTTTCATCATGTCCTCCAGGCTGGACTGGCTGTGGAATGTAAGCACAGCACTCTACCCGCGAATCTACATGGACGACCTCAACCCTCCTGTCATCACGAGGGACACCAATGCGCGATATGTACGCGAGACCTTGAAAGAGGTTTTGCGCGTAAAAGAGACCTTCTGCCGACCCAACACTCCCATCTACGCTTTTGCCAAGAGTCTGTATGGATTGTCCGACTTCTATGACAAGGTAGAGTATACAGCAGAACCTGTTTTGAGCGGCCACCTTTATGAGAGATCACCTGCCATGAAAGGCCATCTTTCAGGTGGCTGTAGTCACCTGAATGATGGTCTTTAATGACTGGTGACACTATTTGCCCTTCAAGGCTTCTCACCTAGATGTCTGTTAAGACCATTCTTTTCTGGCAAACAAGGTGGTTGCTAGGAACGGGTTCTATTGTAATTATGATTACATTTAAATATGTGTGCTTGTCCGTTATTTTGGAGCTTAATTAGACGAATGAAAATTACGTGCCGATATGTTCGCGATTTTGCACCTTTATATTGCGTATTTATTAGTTTTAATGGTCGATAGAATTATAAATGTTCTTTTATGCCAGTGAAAGGGTCGGGTCGCGAAGCTGCACTTTAGGTATAGTCGCAGAGCAGAGTGTGCTACGCTTTCACGCCGCCGGCTAGGATTCAAACGACTCATCAGGCACGTGCGCACGTTTATGTGGGGCGGCCCTCCTTTAACCTCACGGACTATTTCGCTCATTTTGGAAGTGTCACCTAAAGCCTATGTATAAATCTCAGGACACGGATCGACCATGATAATTCAAGGGTAGTGCCAGATCAGCTTGGCGCCATCAGGCGCCAAGCTGATCTGGTGCTACCATTGAATTATCAAGGTCGATCGCACACTGACTGTCTTAGCTGCGCTGATGGCGAATCGAGAGAGACAACCAGTGTGAGTCGATCCACCCCTCTCCTGCTGTAGAGCGTTGGGGCTAAATGGGTTAAAATTGTTTTTCAGGCGGACCTGGATATAGGAATAGGCATGGCGGCCCAGATGGGCATGGACGGGGTGGTGGTGTGGGGCACCTCCACGTACTACAGACAGGCCGGGTTCTGCGAGAAACAGCAGGCTTACGTCCACGACATCCTGGGGCCTTACGTGCGGAACCTGACCAGCTTCATGAAGGACTGCAGTCACCAGCTGTGCTCCGGCCACGGACGGTGAGTAGCCAGGGCATAGATGAAATAAAATATACTGACGAGCAAAGGAAAAATGCGATGTCAATGAGCACGAAAAATGCGACATCACTGCATTCATCGGAAACGCTATATAAGCGTTGCCGATGAATGCAGGGATGTAATAATAATAATAATTACGGTATTTATAATGCGCTTATCTTATAATAATTATTACTCTAAGCGCGCACTCACAACTCGCGCACGCATGCGCACGCTTTAGACAACAACTCGCGTACAACAAATGGTGAAATACATTGCGACAGTCAGCTTTTGTGGGGAGTGTGGTGATATAGTGCTAGAACTGTTGAAAGAGGTGAGTTTTGAGGGCGGACGGAAAGGAGGGGAGAGAGTCTTTCTGACGAAGAGAGAGTGGGAGAGTGTTCCAGGTGGATGGACCATAAACTGAGAAGGAGCGGGGGCCGAAAGTGCTGAGTTAGGTGCGGGGGATGTGGAGACGGAGAGGGTCGGAGGCGGATGTCGCATTACGTTTGCTCAACAGTGTAGAATGCATTGTCACTTGCAGATGTGTGCATGGTCAGACGGACCTAATGGGTGATTGACGAGTGAATCTACCGTTGCAGGGTGGTCAGTGGAATGTACATGAAATCTTTTTTATCGTTTTGTAGAGGTCATAGGATCTACATCGCATTCGTGGATCCTGCATTTAGTCATTAGCGTTAGGTCGCAACACAGGCGATCGACTGTAAAACCGTAAATTATTTTATATCGCGCTTCGCAGATTCTGTACACGACTAAAAGCACAGTCGACCGCCTGTGCTCGTACTACCCGAATCCAAATCAGTTACTGGAGACAGATCGCAAAATAGCAAGTCATCTGCTGTCATGGTCGATATAATTATATCCCAAAGTTTGCATTTGATTGATAGTCTGATTGATTGATTTAACTGACTGATTGAGATTGATCGATTGAGCTTGTTTCGGTGATTGACTGATTGATTTATAGATTGACTTACTGATTGACAGACTGACTTACTGATTGATCGATTATTTGACTGACTGTACTACCCGCCACTAGCCCCCCAAAATGCACTGCATGTGATTTAAAATATATTGTGTTCAGTAACTCATTTGAGACGTGCTGCATACGGATACGCGACAGACATCCGCGTATCCCAGTGCGGCGCGTCTCGAATCAAAGGAATGTACTATGGCATCCTAAACTTAACCCATTCAGTTCTGACGCAATACAGCATGAGATGAACCGACCATGATTCAAGGGTAGTGCCGGATTAGCTTAGCGCCTGATGGCACCAAGCTAATCTGGCACTACCCTTGAATTATCATGGTCAAATCCACCTCTTGCACCTGGTAGTCGGTCGTTAGGTGACACACCTCCAACATTGGAGAAATGCGGCCTTGGGGTTAAATGGGTTATCACATGCTGAAGGCAGTCGCCGATAGAAGTAGGACGAGGTTCTTGTCCCAATCTCATTTCATGCTGACAAAAATTGTCTTCATCCCTATCCCACGACCAATCCCTTTAGCGCAAACTGTACGACATGACCGAGCTACAAAAACCCTTGTAGTGAAAAATTGCGGACTTCTTGTGACGCATCTTGGATGCGAGTCCATTATGCATAAATGTATTTTTGACGTCAGTCATGTTTGGCGTGATCCAGGTCAGAAGATTTCTTCTTGATCTCTTTTACGAAAATTGTGGAGGAGAAAAAAACAAATACGTTAGGTCAAAGGAACCATTGTACCCATCAGGCCTTGGGGTACAATGGTTCATTTGGCCTCCCTCAGGCCTACAAGGGTCCGTGTACCAATAACTTATAATATCACTATTTTATAATTTCGATTTGCAGGTGTGTCTACAACAATTTTGACTCTCTCCCGCAACCCCTCCCGCCATCTGACTCCACGCACGGGGCGACGTTGCATTCTCGTTACCAAGACTACCACTGCCGATGTTATTTCCAGTGGGGTGGGGAAAATTGCAAGACACACACACAGTCTCCATGCCAACCGTCTCATGGCCGCACTAGCGCGCCCCTTGTTGGTTAAAGGATTCACCGAGAACCAGTCAGCTCGGTTTTCGGGCCGACGTCGGCTCGATGCATGTTTTGTGACGAAAAAAAAGAAAAATGTTGTCACTGAAAAATAGACAATAAATGTTATGTCTATGCAGCTCTGTGCGTGTTTGTCTGTTTTTGCAAGAGCAGTGTGTGTAGTGGTAACCCATTTAGCTTTGACACAGTACAGCAGGAGATAGATCGTCCATGATAATTCAAGGGTATGTGCCAGATTAGCGTGGCGCCTGATGGTCGATTCATCTTCTGTCATTAGACACCTCCAATGTAGCCTCACTTTTTTTCAGTACAACTATCAAGAGGTTTTTCACTTTCAGAATCGAAGCAATAGATACTGAAGAACCTGTTGTGAGTGACTACCCTTATTAGAGATAACCTGTCATTAAAGACCAACATTTAATTAGGTGGCTAATGCCATAGTAGGTGCACCACAGGTCTTAATAATAATAATTAATAATTACGGTATTTATAATGCGCTTGCCTTATAATAATTATAACTCTAAGCGCGCACTCACAACTCGCGCACGCTTTAGACAACGACTCGCGAACCACAAATAGTGAAATACATTACGACAGTCTGCTTACGGTGGGAAGTGTGGTGATATAGTGCTAGAACTGTTGAAAGAGGTGAGTTTTGAGGGCGGACTGGAAGGAGGAGAGAGAGTGTTTCTGACGGAGAGAGAGTGGGAGAGTGTTCAGGCGGATGGACCGTATACAAAGAAGGAGCGGGGGTCGAAAGTGCTGAGTTTGGTGCGGGGGGATGTGGAGGCGGAGAGGGTCGGAGGCGGAGCGGGGAGGAATGTAGGGGTGAAGTAAGTTTGAGATAGGCGGGAGCGCAGTTGTTCAGGGATTTGTAGCAGAGAGACAGAATCTTGTATTGGATGCGTTGGGGGATGGGAAGCCAGTGAAGGAGTTTGAGCAGTGGAGTCATGTGGTCGGATTTTTTCTTTCTGAGGACGAGGCGGGCAGCTTTGTTCTGGACGCGCTGGAGAGTGAAAGTGGAGTGAGGGAGGCCCGTGACTTATCGTGATAGAGCACCTGTGTTTTAAGACCACTTTTTGTGCAAAGGTGGCTGCTCAAAACGGGTGCTGTCATACATGGGAAAGCAAAACGATGCTAATCCACGCCGTCAGAGACCAAACCTGTACAGAGCCAGGTGGATGCGATATGTTTAACAAATTTTCCAGCCACAGGACACATCTTTTGTTTCTGACATCGAAACAAATTAATCTCTGCAAGAGGCATAGATTCTCATGAGCCACCACAACTGTTTTGGGGCAATTAGAGAGTTAAAACGCACGCACACACGCACATAGAAAGCGCACACACCTGTGCATGCAGACATGCGCATACAACACAAACAGAATTGTTGCAAAAGTGCAGCATGTTTATGTTTAGAACAGTAAGATCCCTCTTTGATAACATCATTGTAAAGCTTTGCTACCTGTCTGATACATGTTTCAAAATATAAATAAATATACAAAGCATAAAGAAATATCAATTATTTGAATGAAAAGTAAAATATCAGCAAGGACTGCCCAAACTATATTCAAACGGTGGCAGTGGAAACTCGGTTCATCTATAACAAATAATAACCATTAAAAATATCCCAATGCATTTTGTTAACCCCCAATCATCTCCACGCCAAAAGCTTCGGTATAAAATTGTTCCGGTCTCTAAAATCTGCATATTATTTGGATCTTCATTGCTTGTCATTTTCTGCACGTTAAAAAACTCAGTTTAAATATCATTTTATTTTCACACAGAGGAATATTTTGAGCTGTCTATAAGCATTCACCCAATCAAAAAGCTCACAGCTGTGGTCATTTGCAAGCTTAAATGAGACTTGCGGTTTCTTGACTAAGCTTGGGGCGTTGTAATGGTTGGGGTGTAACACACTTGTCATTTTGCGTATGTACACGTACACGTAAAAAAATTTAACTTTTAAGAAACCACCGGTTGAGATAAGTCGGCCACGATAGTTCAAGGGTAGTGCCAGATTAGTTTGGTGCCTTCGCTGGCACCAATCAAATCTGACACTACCCATGAAATATCATGGCTAATCCATCTCATGAAGCTACCACAGTCATTACAGATGCATCCTAAAGTTGCCAGGAAGTTGTGAATACGTTCAGCTTTATCATTAAACAGGATTAACCTCTGGCAAATGCTGCTGTCATCAACTGACTTCAGCGAACACCACTCACGCTACAGCAACTGTTACAGCAATGCTATGTGGGGATTATCTTCAACCATGGTAAGCTCCCGGCATAATAACTTTCATTCTTTAATATCAGAGATGGTAACAAAAAAATCCTCGGAGGTCGGAGTGTGACCACCTATATGGCGAGGTAATAAAAGGCAATAATACACACAATGATCTAAACCTCCTGGGTCACCCTGGGAGTATTATGGTGGGGTTATTAAAAGCAGCCACACATCCAGCCTAAAATCCTCTAAAGTTGAAGTGTGGTCACCTACATTGCGAGGTAATAAAAAGCAGCCATACACACAATGCCCTAACCTTGCTGGGTCACCCTGGGAGTTTATGGTAGGGTTATTAAAAGCAGCCAAACATCGCCTACCAAAGATCACCCTGTTCGGCGAGCTTGCTACTGGACACCGTGACAGAGGGGCACCAAAGAAGAGATACAAAGACTGTCTCAAGAAGTCACTTAGTGCCTGCCAAATCGACCACCACCAGTGGTCTTTGCTTGCTGCGGACCGTGACACCTGGCGCTCCACCATTTACAAGGCAGCTGTCTCCTTTGAGGACTCTCACAGAGCTAGCCTTAAGGACAAGCGGCTCAGGAGAAAAAACAGAGCTGCTGCAGCTCAGAACCCTGGCCATACCTTCCCCTGCAGCCACTGCGGTCGAACCTGCCTGTCTCGGATTGGCCTCCGCAGCCACGAACAAGCCTGCAGACGTCGTGGGCAACTCCTATAAAATCTTCGTTCGCGAAGTCAAGCCAAGAGATTAAAAGCAGCCAAACATGCCACCTAAAATCCTCTGAAGTTTGAATGTGGTCACCTACACGGTGAGGTAATAAAACGCAGCCATACACACAATGTCCTCACCCTGAGGGCCACCCTGGGAGTGTTATGTCAAGGAGAGCAACAACAACAGCTGAGTAAGACAAGTCATCCATGACAGTTCAAGGGTAGTGCCAGATTAACGTGTTGCCTTAAGCTAATCTGGCACTACCCTTGAACTGTGGCCAATCCATCTGACTCATTGGAGACACAGTCTTTACAGATGTCTCCTAAAGTCACTACAACGAAGACCATCATTTAGGTGGCTGTAGCCACCTGATTGTCCCTGACGACAGGTGACATTTTTGCCCTTCAAAACCTCTCTCTGTAGGAATCATTGCAACAAAAACTGCTACCGACATGCAAAGGGTTTATACGTGTATATTTGCATTATCTGTATCTTTGTACATGCATGAAGATACACTGTACCTGTATCGTAATAAAAATCAGACCGCTTACAATGACGCCTAAAGCTGCAGCTCATGAACAAATTAACCCATATACTGAGGCTAAAAGCTTCAAATTTGTACACTGCCATATGCAAGCTACATTATAGTAATTACTGATAAGGATATAGATTAATGGCTTTAGTTCAAGGGTGGTGCTAGAATAGCTTGGCGCCTAGGGTCACCAAGTTATTCTGGCACTACCCTTGAACTATTTTAGTCACACTTATTTCACACACTGGTGTATTCCGAATGATAAGAGTTAAGTATTCCAGTATACACGTCTGTACAGCACATGCTAGTCTGACACCAAAAAAATGTTGAATAATGTTCACTAGCATATACATATATACCCTACACTATTCAGACACGATTTCAGTCGATTTGATAAGGGAACAGCATGTATGTGGGCCTTAAACTCTGGCCCCGTTTGACAATATACTAGAGTAGTTTTTCCGGTCGGTGTCTAAACAACTGTTTAGTCCATGCTGTTGTAAGTTTCAGCCAAGCTAGGTGGTAGGTTAGCAAATGTCGCTTCATTTTAGAACAGATTTTCCAAAGAATACTTACGGAAGTGTACTATAAGTAAATAACACGTAACAATGGTTTCAAATTTTGTTATATGTGTTTTTCGAGCAACGCTGCTGGGAATTCTGATTGCGAGTCTTATGCCTTCCGCTGCGACAAGATCTTATCCACGTCTTCATAAAGGTACAAATGATTTGTATTTCAAAACCGAGTCCTTCGCCAACCTCATCGCTGGTTTAAAACTGAGAAAAAACACCGACCGCGAAAACGCTAAAGACGCCCCGTACTGGCTACAAAGAACCCTCCGGAAGAAACAGGTTTGGTTGAAAACAGAGATTCAGGAAAGCAGTACGAAAGAAAACTGGCAGCAAAGTCAGGAGAAGCCGCAAGACGATATCAACCACAAGATACCAGCTTGGTTGAAGACCATCCTGCAACAAAGAAGGGAGGACAACACGAAATTCTCTCATGTGAACCACCTGGTGGTGTCTGAAGTGATCACTGAGCAAATTAACGACGAAACAGGGCAGAAAGCTGAGCGTAGGCAGGCCATCCATCCCACAGACGCTCCGTGCTTAGACTCGAGTCTCCCTGCTCCTGAGGAACCGTTCCGCGTCATCTGGAACCACCCTGACCCGTGTGAGCGCAAGGCCCCCTTGCACCTCGTGGACAATGGGATCGACGCCAACGCTAACCGCCAGTTCTACGGAGACCAGATCAAAACCTACTACGCCCCGGGGGAGTGGCCCTGGATTGAACAGCCGGAACGGCACTGCCGTGCACGGAGGATTGCCTCAGGTAAGCTGTCATTTAAAAAAAAAAAAAGAAGTATTTTTTACCCTTTAGGTGTCGGTAGCGGTTTTAGTCGCGATGATCCCCGCTGGAATCATCGCGACTAAAACCGCTATCGACACGCAAAGGGGTGATTATTATTATCTGTAACAGAACCTAGTTTGAGCAACCACCTTCAGTTAAAGACCGTGGTTTAAAAGTGTCTTCTGTCCTCAACCCATTTAGCATCGACGCACTGCAGCAGGAGGTGGGTCGACCATGATAACGGCGCCAAGCTAATCTGGCGCTACCCTTGAATTATCATTGTCGATACATCTCCTGCAACTGGTACATAGTCATTTAATGTCATCTCCAAAATTTGGGAAATGCGGCCTTCGGGTTAAAAGGTCCTTCAATTTAAAGTGTCACTTGTCAATAAAGACCATCATTTAGGTGGCTATAAATGATGTTGTTTAATGACAGGTGACAATTTTTTTTCCCTTCAAGACTCCCGAGAGAGCACCTGTCATTTATGGCCATTTATTTCATGACTATAAGCTGGTTGCTCAAAACAGGCTCCACTGTGCTTTTTAAATGTGTGCTGGTCTGTGATTTTAGACCTCACGGCTCTGCTTAGATCGGTTACTGACCAAAATCAACAACTGCGGGGCAACTCGTTATTGATCACTGTTTCAAAATGCGCGCTGGTCTTTGAAGGTTCAAGGCCACAAAACATTAGGTCATCTGTGATAGTCGAAGGTATTTCTATATCAGAATCAGGCCAAAGATGGTAGGTTGACAGTAGGATTCTCCCCTTTATAGTAAGGACTAATGAGCCGTTTCGCTGTAGCCCCGATCACTGCGGCACGCGTCGACTCAACAGCCGTAACCCATTACATGCTTAGGCTGATTTTTTTTTTACAAATTGAATATTATCCCGTGAAGGCCACATTCCACATTAGGAGATAGATCAACCATTTTAGTTCATTAGGGTGGCCAGGATAGCTATTCTGCACCATTACCGAACTTCACATAGTCAAATTGATTTCATGCAGTAGTGTATCAGGATGAAAAGCGGTAACACGGCACGGTAATTGTGGATGTCAGGGAGGCAGCTCTTGGCGAACAAGAGGTGTATATTCCTTATGATCCCCTGCGGTCGCTAGGGTCCGTGAGAATATACGCCACTTGCAGATGGAGCGTGTTGGACGCATCCATGGGAATGTCTGAAGTCCGTGCAATGTTTGGCCTACTTCTGGTTTAAAGAGAGCCTCTGTTCACCAGTATTTTCAAGTGGTGTGTGCTGGCCTGTGATTTCGGACCAGACGGCTCGGGTCGTAAGGTCCAAAATCACAGGCGGCAGTGCGCACTGATCTACTAGAACCGCGAAGTCACAGGGACCAGGATGCAAATGTATCACCGTGTGGTTTGTTCCTCTTTGACTGCTACTGTTGATACCGCTCAGCGGAAATGACGTGTAATACGGCGTCACTACGCCTCTTTTTCGTCGAGCGGTATTGTATGTAGCAGGCACGCGGTTAAATTCGTGATCTGTGATTTTGGTAGTCCGTGTAAATTTTCGAAAGTCGGTCAAAAAACGATGCGAGTAGGAATGTTTTGTAACCACCTCCCCCCCCCCTCCCCCCCCCCCCCTTCCCAACCCAACAAATCCTTAGAAGTCATGGCGGATAACCAGTGTATGCCATACGCACTGACAACTACTCTCCAAACAGCTCCAAGAAACACAGATCTTCATGAGCCCCCACCCCCTCCTGGGGAGGGGGGGGGGCTTATGAGGATCTATGCGTCTTGGAAATGTTTGGAGTGTAGTCTATGCTTATGGCACACGCTGGTTATTCGCCGTGACTTTGCTCTCGTTTGTTGTTGGGAGTCGTTCATTACAAACGCAACCTCTATATTGTCTGACGCCCCTTCCCCTACCCCACACCCCCTCCCGCCGTAGTTTGAATTTTCATCCCTCCAGACTGAGCACGGGTAACTCATTTAACCCCAAATTTTGAAGGTGCCACTTAATGACTATGTACCAGTTGCTGGAGATGGATCGACCATGATAATTAAAGGGTAGTATCAGATTAGCTTGGTGTCATCAAGCGCCAAGCCTGGCAATACCCTTGAATTATCATGGTCGATCCATCTCCTGCTGCAGTCCGTCGGGGCTAAATGGGTTGATATTCACATTAGGTATCTTTATTTAAACGGATGCGCGGCAACGCTAGATCTCGCAAGCTGATGAGATGTATATCTTTGTTTTTTTCCACAGACGCTGGACCTGAGTCACTTCGACGCTCTCAGGGACTACCTGATCAAGTACATGGACTCCCCAGCCTTCGACGGCCTGGCCGTGATGGACTTTGAGAACTGGCGCCCGGTCTTCGAGGGCAACCTTGGCCCCATGCGCATTTACCAGAGCAAGTCCCGCGAGTTAGCGCACCTGCTTCACCCAGAGCTCAACCAGACGGCGCTGCAGCGGGAGGCTGAGATGGAGTTCAACCACGCTGCCAGGTCAGTAAAGGTCACTTCCGTCTGGAATTGTTTCGGCCTGGCCGTTTGGCGCTTCGGTCTTTCGGCACTTATTATAGCGAGTCAGGCGCTAAGCTAATCGCCACACTTGAACTATTGGCTGATCCATTGCGGTCCATATTTTATTGCACACTGTTTGTCTCCCTCGACATACTTGCTACCGATGACATAGCCGTAGCGGGTCGAAGTAAACGCCCAGTGTTGATTCTAAAACAGGTCGGCCTCAGTTTTACGCGCGCCAGGATACTGCGGTATCCCATGAACGCGCACTGACTCTACTCCCGCAGGCCGGGGATGCCGCTGGGTATGCAAAAGGTCCTCGACTGAGCCGGCGACATCAGCCTTAGCTGCCCCGCGCACGGCTTTTCATTTGTTCAGTTTTTGCCTTTTCTTCACAATTAATGTAAATCAGTTCAGCGCGCCCGGAATGTGAGGTTAGCGCTGGTCAGTAGATCACGCACCAAGGGGAATTACTCAGCGCTGAACAGACGAACGGTTAGGTCCCCTGCCCGCTCCATTAAGAATGCGTTTTATTACAAGGGACCTAACCGTGTCTGTCCAGCGCTGAGTAATTCCCTTTGGTACGTGTACCTCTTCAGGACTACAATAACGCGATAGCGAATAACACACCAGGGTACCGCTACAATAACACTCCGTCTGACCTGCAGGCCTCTAGACGAATATTTCGGAAATCGGTCAAAACTGCACGTAGTGTTTCCACGAAAACAGTCGATTAATAAAGCCGAGGCAAACATATGTGCTGCTCTATCGCATGTTTGACTGGTGCTTTTATTCCAGTTTTCGTCGAAACGCGTTCAATAATGGCCTACTTGAACTTCAGAATATAAATCTTCTATTGCTTCTAGTATCGTCAAAGAAGTCGTTGATAACGATGTGTAATAATTCAGTGACAAAGATGACGACGTCGACGAGGAGGAGGACGACTGCGACCGACTCTAATTCAGCTGTCGCTAATTCAGCGACAAAGATGACGATGTTGACGAGGAGGACGACTGCGACAGACAATGACGACGACACAATGATAACGATACCGCTGTTACCATATAAATGATTTGCAGCCTGTACCACTATCTAAATTTATCGTCCTCTATCCTGTTTGGTTTGCTGCGGGCAGGGGCTTGTTTGAGAAGTCACTTGAGATTGGTCAGGAACTGATGCCCAATGCCTACTGGGGTTACTTCTACATGCCACGAATCTGGGGCTACGACGTCCACAACACAGCGCTCATCAACAACAAGTCAGTTGTGAACAGTTTTGCATTTAACCCATTTAACCCCACGGCCGCATTTTCCCGATTTTGTAGGTGTTCCGTCACCACTGTTCCAGTGGCAGGAGACATTATCGACCATGATAATTCAAGGGTAGTGCAGATTAGCTTGGCGCCTGACGGCGCCAGGCTAATCTGGCACTACCCTTGAATTATCATGGTCGATACGTCTCCTACTGTAGGGTCTGAAGCTACATGGGTTAATTTTTATTGTATCTTGGCTTGGATCCCCTTGTTCATGCAGCCAGGGGCACTGTTTACGGTACTATAGTGGCTGTATACATGTACATGTACAAGGGGTGTGGGGTGGGGAAGGGAGAGGGGGGATCTTGTTTGGGGTGGGGCTCGTCCGTTTTCATGTGTTAATTTTATATTTATTATACTGGATGACACATTCCACGACTCTCCAGTCTGACAGCTTTGCTGACCGCATTGTTGACTAGACTGAGGGCATCACAGTTCCTGAATGGTTTAATTTTATAAAAAGCACCTGAGAAAAAAACAAACACTTTATCTCATTCAGCCCTTACACACCACAACAAAACATGGACCGAGCATAGGCCCATAGGCGCCAAGCTATTCTGGCACCACCCTTGTACTATGACGCTCGATCTGTCTCTAGAATTGAAATACAGTCCTTCATAGTGCAACTGCCAAATTTTGGGGGATTTCGGTCCTGGGGCAGACATTGACAGTAAAAAAAAATGTATGAGAAACAAAAACAGAAGAAAGAAGTGTTAACTTAATTCTTAGTATGTGTCAGATCGAATACACGCATCAAATTTTAAAATAGAATAGGATGCCTTCGGAAAATCATCTTGATTTAGTAATTGGTTGATTTTGATTAACTGATTCATTCTTTGATTTATTGGTTCATTCATTGGGTTTACTGAATAATTAATCGACTGGTGAATAATTCCTGCGATTGATTTAATTTCTGTGTACTTTTCATCATGTCCTCCAGGCTGGACTGGCTGTGGAATGTAAGCACAGCACTCTACCCGCGAATCTACATGGACGACCTCAACCCTCCTGTCATCACGAGGTACACCAATGCGCGATATGTACGCGAGACCTTGAAAGAGGCTTTGCGCGTAAAAGAGACCTTCTGCCGACCCAACACTCCCATCTACGCTTTTGCCAAGAGTCTGTATGGATTGTCGGACCTCTATGACAAGGTAGAGTATACAGCAGAACCTGTTTTGAGCGGCCACCTTTATGAGAGATCACCTGCCATGAAAGGCCATCTTTCAGGTGGCTGTAGTCACCTGAATGATGGTCTTTAATGACTGGTGACACTATTTGCCCTTCAAGGCTTCTCACCTAGATGTCTGTTAAGACCATTCTTTTCTGGCAAACAAGGTGGTTGCTAGAAACGGGTTCTATCATTGTAATTATGATTATATTTAAATATATGTGCTTGTCCGTTATTTTGGAGCTTAATTAGACGAATGAAAATTACGTGCCGATATGTTCGCGATTTTGCAGCTTTATATTGCGTATTTATTAGTTTTAATGGTCGATAGAATTATAAATGTTCTTTTATGCCAGTGAAAGGGTCGGGTCGCGAAGCTGCACTTTAGGTATAGTCGCAGAGCAGAGTGTGCTACGCTTTCACGCCGCCGGCTAGGATTCAAACGACTCATCAGGCACGTGCGCACGTTTATGTGGGCCGGCCCTCTTTTAACCTCACGGACAATTTCGCTAATTTTGGAAGTGTCACCTAACGCCTATGTATCAGTCTCAGGACACGGATCGACCATGATAATTCAAGGGTAGTGCCAGATCAGCTTGGCGCCATCAGGCGCCAAGCTGATCTGGCGCTACCCTTGAACAATGAACAATGAACCTTTATTTTGCAACGGTAGAAGTTATTGGTAACAGGACCAGTTTTCAAACTTGCCGTTGCTACATCTACTACATAAGTGACAAAGACATATAAACATACACATACCACACACTGCTGCATGCATGCATTCGCTCACGCACGCACGCACGCACCACCCACATACACACACACATACCCACACACGCACTCAGGTACGCACGCATGCACATCACAACTCGCGCATATAGGTGTGAATGTTAAAGATTTTGATATGTCTCTGTAGCCTACGGAGGCTCATGAGGATCTATGCTTGTTGCACGTGGAAGGAGTTTGAAATAATCTCTATCGGATCTCTATTGAATTATCAAGGTCGATCGCACACTGATTGTCTTAGCTGAGTCGATCCACCCCTCTCCTGCTGTAGAGCGTTGGGGCTAAATGGGTTAAAATTGTTTTTCAGGCGGACCTGGATATAGGAATAGGCATGGCGGCCCAGATGGGCATGGACGGGGTGGTGGTGTGGGGCACCTCCATGTACTACCGACAGGCCGGGTTCTGCGAGAAACAGCAGGCTTACGTCCACGACGTCTTGGGGCCTTACGTGCGGAACCTGACCAGCTTCATGAAGGACTGCAGTCACCAGCTGTGCTCCGGCCACGGACGGTGAGTAGCCAGGGCATAGATGAAATATACTGACGATCAAAGGAAATGCGTATCCGAATGCGGGGCGTCTCGAATCAAAGGAATGTACTATGGCATCCTAAACTTAACACATTCAGTTCCGACGCAATTCAGCAGGAGATGAGCCGACCATGATAATTCAAGGGTAGTGCCAGATTAGCTTAGCGCCTGATGTCGCCAAGCTAATCTGGCACTACCCTTGAATTATCATGTTCGATCCACCTCTAGCACCATCCCACCCGGGTCTGCCCTGGGGGACTTGGGTGGGGTTAGGTATTTTTTAGTTCCCAGGGTCACCCTGGTCAGCCCCACAGGGTGGGTTTTTCTCTCTATTCTGGGGCATGTGTTTCTGTCTACCCTTTGTCCATTCACCTGTTTTTGCCTTTTTAAAACTCTCCCTACTGTCTGCACTGCCTGTAGCTCTTGATATTGGGTGTGTGTTGCTAAATGGTCTTAGCTTTATTTAGGCCCCGTGTGTTAGGTTTATTTAAGGTATTTGACCGGCTGGCGACATACATTCAATGTTCTGTTTAGTTTTTTTTTCACAAGCAGTGCAGGCGCGTCCTGACTAGAAAGCCTTGTTGCTGTCGGGACGTTAAGCAATGTACAATCAATGTACAATCAATACCTCTTGCACCTGGCAGACAGTCGTTAGGTGACACACTTGCAACATTGGAGAAATGAGGCTTTTGGGTTAAATGGGTTATCACATGCTGAAGACAGTCACCGACAGAAGTAGGACGAGGTTCTTGTCCTAATCTCTTTCACTTTATGCTGACAAAAATTATTGTTTTCATCCCTACGTCACACGACCAATCCCTTTAGCGCAATCTGTACGACATGGGGGGAGAAGACACGATAAGCGCCTTACTAACAATCTGCAATAAGATCTGGCAGTCAGGGGATTGGCCCACACCATGGACCCAATCACTTATAATAACTCTCCCCAAAAAAGGCAACTTACATCAATGCCAGAACTATCGCACGATCAGTCTTATATCCCACCCAAGCAAAGTCATGTTAAAGATCCTACTGAACAGGCTGAAGCCACAGGCAGAGGAAATCATAGCCGAGGAACAGGCAGGCTTCAGACCAGGGCGCAGCACAACTGAGCAGATCTTCAACCTGAGAGTTCTATGTGAGAGATACCTCCAGCACCATGTCTTTGTGGATTTCAAGAAAGCGTTTGACAGGGTGTGGCATGCTGCCCTTTGGTCCACCATGAAGCTATACAACATCAATGCCAACCTGATCAAAGTCATAGCAAACCTTTACACAAGGCAACTAGCGCAGTCTGCTTCAATGGCAAAATAGGAAACTGGTTTAGGACTACAGTTGGAGTCAGACAAGGCTGCTTGCTCTCACCTACTCTTTTCAACATCTTCCTGGAAAGAATCATGACGGACGCACTGAAAGATCATGAAGGAACTGTCAGTATTGGAGGCAGAACAATCACGAACTTGCGCTTTGTGGACGACATTGATGGCCTTGCAGGAACAGAGAAGGAGCTAGCTCAGCTGGTGGAAAAGCTGGATACAGCCATTGCGTACGGGATGGAAATCAGTGCAGAGAAGACCAAACTAATGACCAATAACGCCAGTGGCATTGGCACTGAAATCATGGTTGGAGGCCAAAAACTGGAAACAGTTAAGAAATTCAAATACTTAGGAGCCATTGTGACAGATGAGGGATCAAAACCAGAAATACTGTCCAGGATTGTGCAGACAACAACAGCACTGACAAGATTGAAGACCATATGGAAGGACAGAAACATCACACTCTGCTCCAAGATCAGACTGATGCGCTCTCTCTGATGACTATCTCAGTGTTCTTGACTTCTTGCGAGTCATGGACCCTCACAGCAGACCTTGAAAGGAGGATACAAGCCACTGAAATGAGATGTTTTCGAAGGCTGCTTGGCATCTCATACAGAGATCACATCACAAACGAGGAAGTGGGAAGCAGAATCAGGCAAGCCATCGGGCCCTATGAAGACTTATTAGCCATTGTGAGAAAACGCAAACTGAAGTGGTATGGGCATATCACGCGTTCAGCAGGGCTTGCCAAAACAATCCTGCAAGGCACTGTGCAAGGAGGACGAAGGAGAGGAAGACAGAGGAAAAGATGGGAGGACAATATCTCAGAGTGGATAGGACTGAAGCTGGGCGCCGATACGCTGAGAATGGCAGAGAACAGAGAGGAATGGAGGGAGCTGGTTGCCAAGTCATCAGTGGTGCCCCAACGGTCGGCAAAACTACGGGATATAGATAGATAGATAGATAGTACGACATGACCGAACTACAAAAACCCTTCTAGCGAACAATGGCGGACTTCTTGTAGCGCCTCTTTGTGACGCATCTTGGATGCGAGTTTTGTTCTATAAAAGATCACCAAAACGTTCTAAAGTAAAAAGTTACTTAGTGTTGTTCGAAACAACAAGCACACTACTGGAGATGGCCACGTCATGAAAGATTTTTTTAAATGACGTCATAAGTCTATTATGTTTAAATGTATATTCCTTTAACGTCTGGCGTGATCCAGGTCGAAAGATTTCTTGATTTCAGTCTTTTACGAAAATTGTGGAGGAATGAAAACAAATACGTTATTGGTAGCAGAGTCTTGCTGCACGGACCCTTGTAGGCCTTCGGGATTTCAAAGGAACCCTTGTACCCATCAGGCCTTCGGGGTACAATGGTTCCTTTGACCTCCCTCTGACCTACAAGGGTCCGTGTAGCAAAGCCCTGCTATCAATAACTTATAATATCACTATTTTATAATTTCGATTTGCAGGTGTGTCTACAACAATTTTGACTCTCTCCCGCAACCCCTCCCGCCATCTGACTCCACGCACGGGGCGACGTTGCATTCTCGTTACCAAGACTACCACTGCCGATGTTACTTCCAGTGGGGTGGGGAAAATTGCAAGACACACACACAGTCTCCATGCCAACCGTCTCATGGCCACACTAGCGCGCCCCTTGTTGGTTAAAGGATTCACCGAGAACCAGTCAGCTCGGTTTTCGGGCCGACGTCGGCTCGATGCATGTTTTGCTTATTGAAAATGGGGACACAAACAAAATATAAAAATGACGAAAAAAAAAGAAAAATCTTGTTACTGAAAAATAGACAATAAATATGTATATGTAGCTCTGTGCGTGTTTGTCTATGTGTTTGCATGAGCAGTGTGTGTAGTGGTAAACCATTTAGATCTGACACGGTACAGCAGGAGATAGATCGTCCATGATAATTCAAGGGTATGTGCCAGATTAGCTTGGCGCCTGATGGTCGATTCATCTTCTGTCATTAGACACCTCCAATGTAGCCTCACTTTTTTCAGTACAACTATCAAAAGAGGTTTTCCACTTTCAGAATCGAGGCAATAGGTACAGACAAACCTGTTGTGAGTGACTACCCTTATGAGAGGTAACCTGTCATTAAAGACCAACATTTAATTAGGTGGCTATAGACATAGCCGGTGCATAACACGTCTGGCCCTTAAGACTTCTCGTGAGAGCGAGAGTTTTAAGACCACTTTTTGTGCAAAGGTGGCTGCTCAAAACAGGTGCTATCATACAATACTTGGGAAAGCAAAACGATGAAAATCCAAACGGATGACCATGAGGGGGGTCATGTTGCAGTAGTTTGGGTTCAGTTTTTTTGGCAGTTACGGGAGTTAAAAAACACACACACAGAAAGCTCACACACCTGTGCATGCAGACATGCGCAAACACAAACAGAATTGTTGCAAAAGTGCAGCATGTTTATGTTTAGAACAGTAAGATCCCTCTTTGATAACATCATCAGTTGTAAAGCTTTGCTACTTATCTGATACATGTTTCAAAATATAAATAAATATACAAAGCATAAAAGAAATATCAATTATTTGAATGAAAAGTAAAATTTGAGCAAGGACTGCCCATACAATATGCAAACGGTGGCAGAGGAAACTCGGTTCATCTATAACAAATATCAACCATTAAAAATATCCCAATGCATTTTGTTAAACCCCAATCATCTCCACACCCCAAGCTTTGGTATAAAATAGTTCCGGTCTCTAAAATCTGCATATTATTTGGATCTTCATTGATAGTCATTTTCTGCACGTTATAAACTCTATCATTTCATTTTTACAAAGAGGAATACTTTGAGCTGTCTATAAGCATCCACCCAATCAAACAGCTCACAGCTGTGGTCATTTGCAATCTGAAACTTGACTTGCGGTTTCTTCACTAAGCTTGGGGCGTGGAAATGGTTGGGGTGTAACACATTTGTCATTTTGCGTATGTACACGTAAACGAACTTAACCTTTAAGAAACTAACGGGTGAGATAAGTGGGCAGGCACCAATCTAATCTGGCACTACCTTTGAATTATCATGGGCCAACTGAATCCATCTCATGAAGCTACCACACAGTCCTTACAGATGCCTCCTAAAGTTGCCATTACCAGGAAGTTGTGAATATGTTCATCTTTATCATTAAACACGATTAGCCTCTGGCAAAGGTTGTCATCATCAACTGACTTCAGCGAACATCACTGAGGCTACAGCAACTGTTGTCATAGCAATGCTAACGTGGGGATTATCTTCAGCCATGGTAAGCTCCCGGCATAATGACGTTCATTCTGTAATATCAGAGATCGGGGGAAAAAATCCTTCGAAGTCGGAGTGTGACCACCTATATGGCGAGGTAATAAACAGCAATAATACACACACCTGGGAACCACGAGAGAGACTGGGAACCACCTGGAGTAAAATTGAAGGAGAAGCACAGGACAGGAGTCGCTGGAGGTCTCTCGTCGACGGCCTATACCCTGGGAGGGGTGACAGGCGTAAGTAAAGAAGTAAGTAATACACACAATGCTCTAACCCTCCTGGGTTACCCTCGGAGTTTATGGTAGGGTTATTAAAAGCAGCCAAACATATGCAACTTAAAATCCTCTGAAGTTTGAATGTGGTCACCTACACGGTGGGGTAATAAAAAGTAGCCATACACACAATGTCCTCACCCTGAGGGTCACCTTGGGAGTGTTATGTCAATTAGTGCAACAACAACAACAGCTGAGTAAGACAAGTCACCCATGACAGTTCAAGAGTAGTGCCAGATTAGCGTTGTGCCTTAAGCTAATCTGGCACTACCTTTGAACTATCATGGCCAATCCATCTCACTCATTGGAGACACAGTCTTTACAGATGCCTCCTAAAGTCACTACAACAAAAACCTGATTATGTGACCAACCTTATCAGAAATAACTGAAGAGACTCATTTAGGTGGCTGTAGCCACCTGATTGTCTCCGACGACAGGTGACATTCTTGCCCTTCAAAACCTCTCTCGAGAAAACACCTGTCCTTTAACCCATATCATACTGAGGCTAAAAGCTTCAAATTTGTACACTGCCATATGCAAGCTACAATGTAGTACTTACAGATAAAGATATAGACCAATGGCTTTAGTTCAAGGGTGGTGCCAGAATAGCTTGGCGCCTCTGGGCGCCAAGCTATTCTGGCACCACCCTTGAACTATTTTAATCAAACATATTTCATACACTGGTGTATTCCGAATGATAAGGGTTAATACTATGTTTTTCTTGCAAAAAAGGTGGCTGATCAAATCAGGTTCTATTCTATAACAAAAAAGATATAATTAAGTTGAAACATGCTTCATTATTAAAAAGGATTTCAAAGATTTGCAATACAGTTTATGTACATAACAGCTGAATTAGAACTTGTATGAAAGACTACTGAAAGACATCTGGCAAGATTTTAAAATACACGTACATGCATTACAGGTACATAAACTGTCATAATGACTTTTCATTCCATTTGTTTGGAAAACAATACATTTTTAGCCTTTTGTGTGTCAAGAGCGTTTGTTGTCACAATGATTCCTGTAGGAATCATTGTGACAAAAACTGCTACAGACATGCAAAAGGTTTATATTGGTATATCTGCATTATCTGTATCTTAGTACATGCATGAAGATACACTGTACCTGTATTGTAATAAAAATCAGACCGCTTACAATGACACCTAACGCTGCAGCTCATGAACAAATTAAGTCTTCCAATATACATGCATGTACAGCACCTGCAAGTCTGACAGCCGTTACATTATACATATTCACCAACATGGTATTCTCTATCACTGAACTGAATGAACAAATGGCTACATAACAGTGTGTAACAGCTGTTTTCTTGTATTTTTTATACCTGTACACCACATCTCAGATAACATGCATACATGCTGTCCGATAGGTATGATGAAAAAGCTACATCAGACATTAAAAAGGTTGTATCAGCTGGATTTGTGTTTTATCCCAAAATATGATAAAACGTATTCAACCAAGATCAACATCAACAAAAAACTTGAAAGTCCCGATTGTGCAGACACTTTTAAGCTATATAAATACAGGATTCAAAATACTTTTCAAAAGTATGGGGCCCTTTGGGTCCCCTGTTAGTAAAAGTAGGGGGCTGCGCAGGAAGGGGCTCATGAACCATCGCATGATTTACGGACAAGACAGCGAAACATAGGAACTTTCCTTCTTGGGAGCAAGCGGCTTTAGCTAAAAGAAGAATAGCGAGCGGCAAACAGCAGAGTGAACGTATCGCGCTAGACCGCTTTGCAGCAAAGAGAGGTTGATGCAATGCGAACCATGCTAAAATAGCCAGCCACGTGTGTTTGGTGAAAAGTTCATGACCTGGGTCGGGACCATGCTGATGCACTCAGTACCGCTTACCGCTGCTTTGAGACAAAGTAGGTCTGAAAAGAAGGGAGCACGTCGGGCCCCGTGGACATGAAAGTAGAGGGCCCGAGGCCAAAGTAAGAGGCTTTTTGACCCGGGCCCCCTGGTTATTTTTATTTCGAGCCCTGAAATAAACAGTCCCTTCCCCCCCCCCCCCCCACGCCCACCTGTGAGAAAGAGATGAGCTTATCTTAACCCATTTAACCTTAAAAGGCCCCATATCCCACATTTTAGAGGAGTCACCTAATAACAACTATGTGCCATTTGCAGGAGATGGATCAACCATGATAATTCAAGGGTAGTGCCAGATTAACTTGGCACCTTATGGCGCCAAGTTAATCTGGCACTACCCTTGAATTATCATGGTTGATCCATCTCTTGCTGAAAACACCATCAGGGTTAAATGGGTTAACTTAACCCTTAACTCCAAAAACTAAATGACTTATTTTTCCACCACTTAGAACAGGTCATTTAGTTCTGGGAGTGAAAGGGGTTTACACAATTTGCTGCTCACAGTGGTCCCCTTTCCATCCTTTCAGACAGCGACAAACATAGTCATCGTACGGACCTTTTGACATTTGCCATCCCCCTTCCATTCTTCTCTTTCTCTCCCTATCCCGATACAGCTTGTAACTGAGCGATTCGTTTTTAACAAGACACTCCTTATGACCTGAATTGTGGCGATGGGTATGATAAATTGCCTCATACTCTTTCTGAGCACATCGGCCGTGTCCAGTGCATAATTTAATGCTGCAATCTGTGAAAAACTGCGTGAGGTTTTTGACATAGGGGCCAAGCGTTGTGTTGATGTATGCCTGCAGCAGCTTGCACTCTCCTGGAGTGTGGAAATCTCCCGATGATCCCCACAGCACCACCCCTGCAGCCCCCATGTTGCCAGGTAAGCCGATAGCTAGTGTCAGGTTTTCCTGTACAACAGGAAATACAAAAATAGTGTGTGGGCACCTGTTGTCTGGTGTCAACATACAAGCACCTCACTCAGCAAAAGGTTCTCAGGCAGACATTGGCCATAGTGGGCCCGCGCACGAATGTGTGTAGGCCCACTGTAGCCAATAACAGCCTGAGCACTTTAGCTCACTGGGAGTACAGCACATGTTTAGCGATTCTACTACTTGTGGTTTAAATAAATAATTAACTAGGAATCGTGCATGTATCCTTACGGGCAAAAACCAACGTTTTCTTATCAGTTATGATGTCGGAAATGAAAAAACCCAATATAAACCCTGCATACATCAAAAGTATGAAACCTCTTATATCTATCAGAGATCTGTATCTGGATCATTTACAAGACTGAAAAAAATGTTTTAATCCTTATCATTCGGAATACAGTGTGTGAAATAAGTTTAACTAAAATAGTTCAAGGGTAGTGCCAGAATAGCTTGGCGCCTCTAGGCGCCAAGCTATTCTGGCACCATCCTTGAACTAAAGCCATTGGTCTATATCCTTATCTGTAAGTACTATAATGTAGCTTGCATAAGGCAGAGTACAAATATGAAGCTTTTAGCCTCAGTATGATATGGGTTAACCTAAATAACACACCCATTCACAGTCAACATGAATGCATCTAAATCTATACTGTCACTTTTATTTCTCATATCACAGCATACATATACTGTACAACTTGCAATGTTTCTTTCTGCACACCTGTTACACTCAGCATGTGGTCCATTAGGCATACTGTCAATTATCCCATATCATACTGAGGCTAAAAGCTTCAAATTTGTACACTGCCATATGCAAGCTACATTACAGTACTTACAGATAAGGATATATAGAACAATGGCTTTAGTTCAAGGGTGGTGACAGAATAGCTTGGCGCCTAGAGGCGCCAAGCTATTCTGGCACTACCCTTGAACTATTTTAGTCAAACTTATTTCACACACTGGTGTCTTCCGAACGATAAGGGTTAAATTGTTATGGTATAGTTCAAGTACTGCAGTGAAAAAATGGTGTAAAAGTATCTCAATGTAATTTACCTCAAGGCAAATCATAAACAGAACACGCGTTGCCAATCAATATAATTGTACATTAACCCCTTGGGTGTTGGTAGAGCTTTTTTCCTGCACAAATACCGCTACTGACAGTCAAAGGGTTAACTGTTTTAGTATGCCAGCCACACTTATCACTCTCTAACACACACTCACTCAGAAAATCAAATAACGACCGTAAATGAATGTATGAAAGAATGAACAAATAAATTTGAATAAAAAACTGAATGATCAAACAAACGAACAAACAAATTTGCAAGCCCTGCCATTCACTAACCCCTCCCTTTCTCACTCAATCATTAATTTAACCCCCAAGAAGCTGCTTGCAAAAAGGGGTAAAACCAACAGTTCAACCAACCACAACCAAACTTAACACATTTAGCCCTGACACACAACTGCAGGAGATCAGATGGATCGACCATGAAAATTCAAGGGTAGTGCAAAATTAGCTTGGCGCCTGATGGTGCCAAGTGAATCTGGCACTACTCTTGATTTATTTTGATTTCATCTCCTGCGACTGGCACACAGTCGTTAGGTGACACATCCAATTTGGGAAATGCGACCTTTGTGTTTAATAGGTTAACTGTAGACAAACAATTCACCTACCTTGGAGAAGAAGCTTGTACCGCCATTATTACAAAGACTGTATGGCAAGATGAATGTGTCTGGCTGTGAAAATTTGGCCCACACCCGCAGTGTCTCATTGACGGTGCCACGGATGTACTCTTCTGTAGGCAGGTACATGGCTGTGTCGGACATGTAGATACGGGGGTACAGACCTCGGCTGTTCTCCCACATGTATGACAGTCTATTCAAGCATGACAAAAAAGAGAAATAATTTTCACTTTATAATAGATTTCATAACCACGGAAGGTTGCAAATTAAGACTATTGTAGCACCTGTGGGAGCGGGATCAGCCTTGATAGTTAAAGGGTAGTGCCAGATTATCTTGTCACCTTCCAAGGTGCCAAGCTAATCTGGCACTACCCCAGACTGATTAACCTCCATCTGTGGTGTATAACAGGGGAATGTAAAGGCTGCATATCTCCTGACCACTAAACAAGTCAAATCTAGGATTATGACAACTAGCCTACCGATCATTTTCTGCCTGTCCTGCTGTGCCGCCCCAGTTGCGCGGGAAGCCGTAAAATCCCCAGTGACCTCCTGGTCGCAGCTTGTCTGTCAGCTGCAGGGTCGACTCAAAGAACAATCTTGAACAGAAAAAAAATTAATTTTTTTCTAAAATGTATTTTTTCGAAAAATACTTACCGATGACATTACTGTCTGGAAGTGTCTACTACTTACTCAATTTCAGCCTAAGAACCTGTTGTGTTCCTACACAACCCGGGAGGCACTCGGGGAACCCTGACTAGGGCTGAGAGTTGCCTCCTGCCCCTGCCCATCCGGTCACGCACGACGTGGCCCAATCAGTCGTGATACATGACTATGTGGAAGTGTCTACTACTTACTCAATTTTAGCCTAAGAACCTGTTGTGTTACCACACAACCCGGGAGGCACTCGGGGAACCCCTTGAGGGGCCGAGAGTTGTCTCCCGTTCCTGCCCATCCGGTTCCGAGTCACGTGGTGACCAACCAGTCTGTATACTTAGCTTACCAGCGGCAAGCGGGGCAGGTCGGAGGGTCGTCTGAGTAATGTCATCGGTAAGTATTTTTCGAAAAAATACATTTTAGAGAAAAATTAATTTGTTTCCTCAAAAACATTACCGATGACATTACTGTCTGAAAGAATTGCGAAAGGAGGGTGCCGCGCCAAACTTACCCCCTGAGAGGGCTTAAGACAGAGCCATCCACCTAGTCGCAAAACTCCCGACAATTTCAACTAAGTTCGTACCTATGGCGCCTCCGGCGCCGGGAGGGAGTGTAGCGCTGCGGCGATGTCTCCCACCAGGGCAAGGTTGTCTCGCTGGCCCGACAGATCCCTGAGGTAAAAGCGGGCGAAGGTTGATTCTGCCCGCCAGGCAACTGCTGCCACGATGTCTCAAACAGCACAGTTGCGATCGAAGGCAACACTCGTGGCCATGGCTCGAACCTCATGTGTGCGTATTGTGAGCCTCTTCGCACCGTCTGGGGAAAGGTCCTGGTAGGCTGACCATATGACCCAGCGTAGCCAGGAAGATATCATCTGGGCTGTTATGTCGTTTCTGCCTAGGGCCAAAGGCAGAAAGAGACGTGACCGTCCTCGATGGACGTGCTTAGATCTGCGTAGGTAAACGCGTAGGGCGCGCACAGGATCTTGCTGCCTGGTCTCCCGGGGAAAGCTTGCGTCTTTCAGCGGCTGAATGGTTATCACCTGGTGCGCATTCAAGGAAGACCTGGTCTTGGCGAGGAAGGCAGGGTCTGTGAGCAGTTGCACTGAACCATCTGTCCTGAACTGGAGGCAGGCAGGACTTGCCGACAGCGCGTGTAGCTCGCTTACCCTGGCCACCATGACCAGGGCCAAAAGGAAGCAGGTCTTCTGTGTTACATCAGCAAACCGAGCCAGGGAAAGCAGTTCGAACCTGTCCAAGTTAAGCCACCTCAGTACCCAGGGTAGGTCCCAGCGAGGAATCAGCGAGCAGAGAACCAGACGCTGCAGGCCAAAGTGCGCCATCAGGTCTGCTGGGTCTTTGCATTCGCCAGGGTCTGGGTGGCCTAGGTGACGGTAAGTGTCAGCAATCATGGACAGGTATCCTCGGATCAAGATGGGGGCTAGGCCGAGGTCTCCAAAGAGCCAGAGGAAGAAGTCTGCGAGCTGTGGAGTAGTCAATTCGGTGTGAGAGAGATGTCGGTCCGTGCACCAGGACTGGAGTACTCGCCACTTTCCCTCATAAACGCGCCTGGTCAAAGGTCGACCAGGCGCGTTTATGAGAGAAAGTGACGAGTACTCCAGTGCACTCGAGATGCCTCTTGCGGTGAGGGCTTGCCGCACAATCTCCAGGCGTAAAGGAGAAGCCGCTCCGGGAACGGGTGGAATAGCGGCTGGCGGGGCTGCTTGAGCATAGTCCTTGAGGTGGGCAGACGAAGAGGGAAACCCGTGGCGAGACTGAGGATTGATTGATTGTACATTGCTTAACGTCCCGACAGCAACAAGGCTTTTTCAGGACGTGCCTGCACTGCTTGTGAAAAAAAAAAATAAACAGAACATTGAATGTATGTCGCCAGCCGGTCAAATACGTTAAATAAACCTAACACATGGGGCCTAAATAAAGCTAAGACCATTTAGCAACACACATCCAATATCAAGAGCTACAGGCAGTGCAGACAGTAGGGAGAGTTTTAAAAAGGCAAATACAGGTGAATGGACCTCGGGTAGACAGAAACACATGCCCCAGAATAGAGAGAAAAACCCACCCTGTGGGGCTGACCAGGGTGACCCTGGGAACTAAAAAATACCTAACCCCACCCAAGTCCCCCAGGGCAGACCCGGGTGGGGGCGAGACTGAGGAGGTCGGTGGTCCAAGACCTGTTCCAGGAGAACGGGGCGACCAGCAACAGGACCGCGTTGCAACCTCTGAGCTTGAGTAGGACTTTGGGAACGAGAACCATCGGGGGGTAAGCGTACGCGATGAGCCCGTCCCATGGAATGGAGAGCGCATCGACTGCCCAGGCTAGAGGGTCTGGAATCGGGGAGACAAAGAGGGGGAGCTGACGATTCCACCTCGTGGCAAATAGGTTGATCATGGGTGTCTCCCAGTGAGCGCAGATCATCTGAAAGATGTCCGGGTGTAGCGTCCATTCCCTGTGGAGTAGCTGGCCGCGCCGAGAGAGGGAGTCAGCCAACACGTTCAGGTGTCCTGGGACGTGTTGAGCTCGGAGGGAGATGCCGCGGTCCTTGCACCAGCGTATCAGTCAGTAGAGGAGAATGCACACATCGGGAGAGTGAGTACCTCCCTGCTTCTGAATGTATGAATTGACTGTGCGTTGTTCGAAAGGACGAGAAGCTCCTGGTGGCTCAAGTGCTCTTCCCACTCGATGAGGGCTTGCCAAACCGTTTGCAACTCTAGCCAGTTGATGTGTCTGTCTGCCCAAAAGCGACAGCAACAGGAGTAGGGTATCCAGGTCCGTCCTCAGGGCGGACTCTGACTGATTCCTCAGGAGGAGGTCGTCCAAGTAGTAGGAGGTCGGACTGGATGACGACTGCCTGGCCTTGGGGATGACAGCGTCCATGACGTGAGTGAAAACCCACGGGCTGAGGTTGAGACCGAACGGGAGGGCCTGAAACTGGTAGATCACGCCGTCGAAAGCGAAGTGGAGATACCTCCTGGAGGCCGGGTGCATGGGGACATGGAGAAACGCATCGGAGAGGTCCAGGCTGACCACGAAGTCCATTGGTTGCATGGCGGCCCGGAGGGTCCAGGTGGTTTCCATGCGAAAGGTCGGAGCCACGATAAACTTGTTCAGCGCCGAGAGATCGATGACAGGATGCCACTTGCTGCCCGGCTTGGGAACCATGAAGAGGCGGCTGTAAAAGGCTGGGGAGTCGGGACGAGTCGTGGCGGCATTCCGCAGAAGCAAGTCGACCTCTCCGCACAAAGCGATGGCCTTTAACTTGTCCGACGGAATCTCTGTCCACAAGGGGGAGCGTCTCAGCGGCGGGGGCGAACGAAAGGAAATCGAGAGTCCCTCAGTGATGGTGGATTTTGAAAATCCACTGGCCAGAGAAGATCAGCAACGTCAGACTCTGGGAGAGAACAGAGCAGATAACAGCAGAGAATGAAATTGGGCGAAGAAGATGGGGATGGATCGGTCACAGTCTGAGAAAGCCAGCTTCCAGTATCACTAGGCAGGCATTGTCATGGAACCCCCAGGGAAAGAGGAAAAGAGGTAGGCCGAGAAACTCCTGGCGTCGAGACCTCCAAGCAGACATCAAGAGACTGGGAACCACCTGGAGTAGAATCGAAGGAGAAGCACAGGACAGGAGTTGCTGGAGGTCTCTCGTCGACGGCCTATACCCGGGTAGGGGTGACAGGCGTAAGTAAGTAAGTAAGTCAGTGATGGTGGAGAGTACCAATGGGTCGTCCGGCAGCAGCGACTGCCACACGTCGCTGCAAAGGGCGAGCCTCCCGCCGACAGGAGACCCCGGAGCGTTCGGCGGGGGCTGGAGCGGGAGCGAGTCAGGGGGCCCGCCTGCGCCCAGGGCGGTGGGCTGGGCCAGGCGGGGGCAGAGGTCCTAACGGGTCTAGCGCGGCCGAAGGCGGGAGCCCCCTGGGGCGCCTTGGCAGGAGCTGGAATAGAGGAAAAAGCGGGTCTGGAGGTCCGCAGGGCGCGAACCATGGCCTTGCGGGCTGCTTGAAAGCAAGAGGTGGCTACTCTGCTGGGCCAGCGGTCCAAATTCCCATCCTTTTCCTTCTGCCAGGTCTCACCGAAGAGAAGGGGGCCACCAAGGGGAGCACGACGCAGCTGGGTCTTCAGATCGGGGGGCATTCCACGACAGGCTTGTAGTACGGCATCTCGACGCATGAGGTCACAGTTGGAGGCGGCCTCCATAGCGTTGACCGATGAGTGATACGCTGCCCGGTTTGCCGCGACTCCGAGGGCGAGTAGGTCACCAGAGCGAAGCGTGCCAGGTGTCCTCGATGGGACAGATGAAAGCTTGCATGAGAAGCTCCAGAAAACCCGCGCAGGCCAAGGTGTTCCGCACTAGCGACGCGGTCTTATCCAAACCGCAAGGAAGGGCGTGTCTCAGCTGAGTGTTGCTGCCAAGCTGCGCTACCACCGGAGGGTCCAACAAGGGAAGAGGACAGTAGAAAGACTGGGAATGGCCCACATACCAGGATTGGCGGAAGGCGATGTCGAGGTCAGTCGGCCACTTGCGATCCGTGAAAAAGGAGTACTCCTGGGAATCGGTCTGGAGATGAGCGGAGAAGGAATCCCTCAGATCCTTAAAACCAGGGGGCTGAGGCAACGACTTGAACTTCTTCTGCTGACGTCCCGAGTCGACAAAGGCGGACACCTTCCTCTTGAGCGGGGAGTGGGGGGGGGGGAATGGGGGGCACGCGTCCTCAGGCAGTGCGGCCGTGATCAGACGAGTTGCAACGTCGAAGGGGTCTTAGGCAACACAGGAACATCCGTCACAGCAGAGCGAGGCAAGGGGGAGCGGCTGCCCACGCCAAGCAGAGCTGAAACCGAATCCTCCGGGAGTATACCAAGAGTCTCCTCATCCCGCGCAGGGAGCGACATCCGGTGGTGGGTCCGGGAGGCGGAAAACGTTCTGACCACTTCCTGACGAGAAATAGTAGCCGCCGGCGAGCGTCGTGTCCTCTGGAGAGGGTGAAGTGGAGGCAAGGCGCGATTGAGAGGCGGGGACCTGGAGCGAGCCGTGTGCCTGCGACAGGGGGAGCGACTATGATGACGGGAGCAGCTGCGATGACGGGAGCGGCTGCAATGACAGGAGCGACTGCGACGGCGATCCCTGTCGGCCAAGGTCCTATTACGGGGCCTGGGCGGTGACGGCGACGGGTGACGTAACCTGTGGAGGGAGGCATACTGAGACAGGCGTGAAGTGGAGCACAGGTCCGAAGCTCACGAAGTAGATGAACGCGACGAGGACGAGGCGCGTCTGGGGCTGTGACGGCTGTCACGTAGAGCATCACGATGCTTCTTCCGTTCGTCACTGGATGCGCCAGAGCTTCTAGCGTTGCTGGCCGAGTGAGAGTTGTCAAGACTGTCAGTAGTCCGTGGACGCTTGGACACGGGTCTCTGCTGGCCTGCCTCTATAAGGCGGGCACTCTGCCGACTTAGCGACTCTTCGTAAGAGTACGTGGGCTTCTCCTGGCGAGACCTCTCAGGACTGTCAGCGGACAAATGACGGCGCGATGCGCGTCTCTGCAGGTCTGCCTTCGTAAGGCAGGCACTCTGCCCTAATGCGGACTCTCCATAAGAGTCAGTGGGCTTTGTCCGGGCAGGAGTCACGGATGACGCAGTCCTGTGGGAAGAGCTGGGCTCAAGTGTCCGACGTGTCGTCCGTTCCCCAAGGTCAGAGCGAGCGCGTCTGGGTACAGCGCCGGGCATAGAGAGGGGCTCCATGAAGGACGAATGGTCACTTGCCAGAGTCAGGCGCTCGCGCTGGTAAAATCCCAACAGCTGTGACCAGCGTTGTTTCGGCCAGGCTACGCAGACATCGCATGTGTGGTCAGACGCGCAGCCAGCACAGGGAAGGCAGAACTTGTATCGCTCGGCCATTGGAAGTTGCCGCACCACTGGCAGGTGAGCACTTGGCTACTGCAACATAAATCAAACATGGCAGGCGACCGGGCGCAGGCACTGCAAGGCCCCGCCAACAAGAACGAGAGATCGGCGTGAAACTGTACGATCGAAAACAAAGCCTCAAACCGAAGCAGGCACCCGGTCCGGGGACCGGCTGAGGGTTGGGACCGATACCTTACCTCTCCAGAGTTGCGGGGACGGGGGAAGGAACCCTCCATGGTACCCACAGTGAGCGTCGGCGGAAGAAGTCCCGGGCGGGTCCGCGACTCGAAGTCTGCACTCAACCACCGAAAACACCATGGAGAGGAGAGCCAGAAACCACAGCCCCCTCCCCCAGAAGCACGAAGCACCGTAATCCAAAGCACACAAGAGAACACAAGAGCGCACAAAGTCCAAAGGAACACAGTAATCCAAAGGCGACCGGCCCTTTAAAAACTGGTGAAACCCGGTCCAGGTCCTAAGAGCTACACACGTCCGAACAGCACGAGCTAAGTAGAACAACTGATTGGGCCACATGGTGCGTGACCGGATGGGCAGGGGGGGGGGAGGCAACTCTCGGCCCTAGTCAGGGTTCCCCGAGTGCCTCCCGGGTTGTGTAGGAACACAACAGGTTCTTAGGCTGAAATTGAGTAAGTAGTAGACACTTCCAGACAGTAATGTCATCGGTAATGTTTTTGAGGAAACAAACACCTATACATTACATTTCCACAGCAAACTTAAAGTATAATTTTTGAGTTTTGATGGAGGATATAGACATTGAAAAAAACAAAACAACCTGTGATACATACAAAGCTTTTAAAACTGATACGACTGAGTTGTTTACCATAAAATAAAACACAAGTGGATTCATATTTTACTGTAGTAAACTCGTATATTCTGCAGAAAGAGTAACTGGCTTCACCAGTACGTACAGCACATACAGTCTAACTCATCCAGCACTGACATACACAAAAAGATATAACAATCAAACATGATAATTCAGGGGGGGGGGGGTGCCGGAAATAGCCTGGCATCTTCAGGCGCCAGGCTATTCTGGCACCAACCTTGAATTATCATGTTTGACCTGCCTCCTAAACAGCAAGTAATCCTCAGAAGACAAAAAAATGAGACAATTTTGCTTAGGGCTCAAATAGTGCTATACTTTGCTTTCTTCAAAGCATAAAATTCTAACAAACCTGGCGCCGGCATCGAACTCTCTTGCTGCCTCTTTCACCACCTCTGAGTTGTTGAGATAAGGGTACCGGTCTCTGACCAGCTCATTGGACAATGCTTGGTACCCACTCAGCGAATCAAAGTTGTGTTCATACAATGGCCGCCAGCTCTCCATGTCAATCACTGCAGCGCCGGTGAAGTTGGACGGCATACTGTGAAGGACTTGGCTGTTCGCTTTTGTCAAGTGGTCCACAATGTTTCCTCGCTGAACAAAACAAACCAAAATAGGACTTTAAAATAAATAAATAACTTTTTACAAAAGAAATTAGACTGGAATGTGAGTATGTGTGAACATGTGCTCAGTGATTTTGGGTCCAATAATAATCACAGGCTATCATATATTTTGATTATTCATACCCTTTGCCACCCTTAAATCTCAAGGCAACAAGCTGTTTAACCCATTTAACCTCAGCACACCACAGCAGGAGATGGATCGATCATGAAAAGTAAAGGTAAAGTGCTAGATTAGCTTGGCGATTGATGGTGCCAAGCTAATCTGGCCCTACCCTTGAATTATCATGGTTGATCCACCTCCTGCAACTGGCACACAGTCGTTGGGGACACCTCCAAATTTAGGAAACGCGACTGTGGGGTTAAATAGGTTAACTCATTTGCAGCCAGCTGCGCATCCGGATGCGGCTGGCTGCGAATGAGTTAAGACACTACCAATGATCATGTAATCATCATTAGCCCATCACCCAAAGCCAATGTTTCACCACAAGGGTGAAAAAATTAACAACTTATATGCATACTAATAATACTGTAAGATATGCATACTAATAATACTGTAAGTGAGTAACTAATCAGGCATGAGATCCTGAAATGTGGACAAATTGGAACTTACATGTGTACAAATCAATCTCTTATATAGCCTCCATTTACGCACTATGCGTGTATTCTCATGAGCCACTGCAAATGCAGAGACTCACGAGAATTTGTGCCTATTGCATGTATACATCAACTTGAACAGATATGTGTTGCTAACTTGTTTAGGCAGCCTAATCACCCCAAGACCTTCAAACAGTGGGATTTCTCCCAACTGTCTGAGAGAAGTGAAAAATTAACCCATTTAGCCCCAGGACCCTGCAGCAGGAGATGGATTGATCATGATAATTCAAGGGAAGTGCCCCGCCAGATTTAGCTTGGTGCCGTCAGGCGCCAAGCTCATCTGGCACTACTGTTGAATTATCATGATCAATCAATCTCCTACAACTGTTACATAGTTGTTAGACAACACCTCCAAAAGTTTGGGAACGTGGCCATGGGGTTAAGAGGGTAATGCCTGCTAATGGCAATGGTATATTCCGTTACCTGCGGCACACCACCATTGTTCATCTGTTGGGTTTTAGGATTGTATGATGGCCAGTTCCCCAGCGTATAGAAAATAATCATGTTTTCACCGAACCAGGAGTCATTCTTGTTCTCCACTATGTCCCAGGCTGACAGATTCAGGTCTATTCCTTGTGCCTCGCATCCTCCTGATGGATGGTTCCATATGACAAGGAAAGGCCTGTAAAGACAAAATTATGATTTGACTAACCAATATGCGTCATCTAGCGAGAGCACTTTTAGCACGTTCACCCATAACCCTTTACTGTCAGCTGATGCAGATCGTGTTTCCTTAATCTCATTAATTTAACGTCGCAGATCTCATAAAGATTATTGACACAAAGTTGTTTCATCAAGAGGTATAGATCCTCATGAGCCCCCGCGACTGGGGTCTCATGAGGATCTATATTTCTTGCAGTTATGTGGTGTTCAGTTTTTCTCGGCAGTCAAGGGGTAAAAGTACATCAAGATTCCATTTGAGTGGCAATACTGGGTGGTTCACCCAGGACTGCCATTCAAATGAAGTTTGATGCACGCTAAGTGTCACTCAAATCATGACTCTAAAGAGGCCTGTGTGATGGGGTTCCTGCTCTTTCTTCACAGTCTGTCTCCATCAAAATCCATGTCGTGGGAAGCTTTTCCACTTACATAGTATATTATTGTGATGCATGCACCAATTTCACTCTCACTGACGGGATGTAAGACCACATAGTGGATTTACTGAATGGTCATGACACAGGTAGTTTAGCCCTTTTCATCTGGAAACATCCACTGCTTGAAATAATTTTGACTATGATAGTTCAAGGGTGGTGCCAGAACAGCTTTGTGCCTAAGGTGCAAAGCTATTCTGGCACCTCCCTTTAACCAAAATGGTTGATCTATCTTGGAATCTGTAATGTAGCTGGCCTTCCTAGGACAATACTGAACTTTAAAAAAAGAAAAGTCAGCCTCAGTAATTGGTTAAAGATAGCGCCAGAATAGCAACTGGTGAATTGAAGGCACTAAGGTAATCTGTCACTACCCTGGTTAATAAATATAATGTTTTAGGCAAAATGCCTCTCTTACAGAGAGAGAGAGAGAGAGAGAAATGAAATGAAACTTTATTTTCCAAGGATAAAAGAATAGGTGCGCAGACCTTTTTTCATTCTTGTCCTTGCTACAAACTACATGAAAACACACACGCACGCACACACACATGCACACACACACACACACACACACACACACACACACACACACACACACACACACACACACACACACACGCACGCCGGCACGCGCTTGCACACACTCACCCACACACGCGCGCACGCACACACACGGAAGTACGTAAATCAGAGTTAGGTCAGACCCCGCTATGGCTCAAACATTGGATTAAAGGCCGGGACAAACGTAGTATCATGATGTATGTCTGGGGCCTTCAACCGACGCCCGCGTCAGACGAAGCACAGTTCCGACCCAAGTCTGGCTAATATGCATTACATACGGTACATGAAATACTACTACATAATAAACACACATATATAGCATACATTGCACACTGATAAGACTACATTCGGTACATTGAACGCAAAAACTGTAAGCATAAACGTCAAGATTATCTAGACATTTATACTTACACTACCTACCCCTAAGCGAGAGAGAGAGAGAGAGAAAGACACAGAGAGAGAAAGACACAGAGAGGGACACATAGAGAGACAAAGAGAGAGAGAGAGAGACAGAGAGAGAGAAACTATTTAGAGCAACCTCAATTTTTGCAAGATAAAGGTGGTGTCAAGAAGACTGAGCTGTGCCCTCTCAAGAGAAGTCTCGGAAGGCAAAAAAATGTCCCTTTGTCATTAAAGTGATCTGTTCCATGATGGACTTTGATTACTAAAATTTGCCGAAACAGCCAGTTATTAATAATAATAATAATTAATAATAATTATGGTATTTATAATGCGCTTATCTTATAATAATTATAACTCTAAGCGCGCTCTCACAACTCGCATACGCATGCGCACGCTTTAGACAATGACTCACGTAACACAAATAGTGAAAATACATTACGATGGTCAGCTTGGGGTGGGGAGTGTGGTGATATAGTGCTAGAACTTTTGAAAGAGGTGAGTTTTGAGGGCGGACTCGAAGGAGGAGAGCGAGTGTTTCTGACGGAGAGAGTGGGAGAGTGTTCCAGGTAGATGGACCTATTAGTGTTGTCTTGCCTCAACTAAGGCTGAAGTGATCACTATAGTATATTTTTTTCAGACACTGTAGTCCATGTACACTGTCTAGTGTTGAACTGTACCCTAACTACACTGTCCAGTGACCGATGAACTGTTCAAGACTTTTCAGGTCACATGAACTTATGCCAACGATTGTGACATTCACTTCAGTACTAAAATGAATCTCACTGTGTGGGAAAAACGTTCGGTAATCTATTAATGTGTAGATTATTGAAGGGTAAAATTAGTATCATTTCTTAGACTACTGCACGTTTATAGAGTAAAACTAGAAATGGATGTTGAGTGTCAAAGCTCTTCATGACTATTGTAAACGGGATTTGCATTTCCTCATACGCAGGGAAGCGACTATGCCAAACACTCGCTCAGAGCAGAACTTTCCAATGCGCACAGTCATCGGGCCGACGTCGACCGCCGCACGGATGTGCGCCGTCCGACAGTGGCCGATGTCAGCCCGATGACCTGATGCACATTGGGTTGTTCTGTTGGTGTGCAGATTATTCTGCTGTCAAAATTTCTTTCTTCTTGGCAACAGATCATGTTCATGTGATGCTCATTGTGTTCCTTTCATATATGTATCAATCGAGAAAGTCGACAACCGGAAATCGGCCGCCTTACATTCAGCGACATTCTCGTAGGAAGAGAGACTTGAAAAACCTTGGACAGTTTAACACCAGACAGTGTGCACGGTATACAATTCAACACTGGCCAGGATAAACGAGGTACAGCGTCCAAAAATATATACTATAGTGACCAGTTCAGCTCTCTTCAACTTTCTGCCCTTCATTTCACAATCTATGTGAGAAGTTTTCCACACCTGTTTGAGCATAATGGAAAGAAGTCTCCTGCGTATGTAAGAGCAAAAATGTCTTTCATTTAAACTTATTAAGTTAGCTCTATTGTCCAGCATCATTGTAAGTCATACTGAAAGTCAAATTTATAAAGGAGATATTGCAAACTATTAACGTATAATCCTTTACTGACTGAAGTAGGTCGCTTTAATGACAGGGTGGTCACTCAGTACAGGTCATGCACGCTCCTACCTTTGAGGAAGAAGGAACTTAGAAGTGCAGCCAGGATTAGCAGACACGGCATGGTGATCCAAAACAGCATGCACCACAGAAATGAGGACCACAGCAGTAGTCAAAGCACAACTTCTGGGTTCCATTCTTCAGGCGGATGGCTGGAGCATCAACACATTGGTCGACATGCACAATTTTAAGAGGTGAGCATATTGCTAGCATTACATATCACAAGAACTATGTGTTGATTGCAATACATTAGATGTTGCCATCACTATGAATATAGTGCTATCCAGCAATAGTTCTAGTGCCACATAATTCTAACAGCCTTAGTTGCACTGACATGTATTTCTAATAGAATTGAATAACTACTCCACACTACTCTTGAACTTTCATGGTCGATCACTCTCCTGTGGTGGTGTACAAGTCTTACTTATTTTTAATATTATACTGCCTCATTCATTTGATTGTCTTGTGAGGCCACTTGACTAGAGGCGTACATAAACATATATATATCTGAGCTTTATATCGAACCCGAAAAAGTTCTGGGCCTTTGTAAAAGATAAAGAGCAAGAAGCAACTGGAGTCTTAGAGAGAGATAATAGGAGAGGACTAAGAATCAAATTTCAATAAGGCCGCACCGATCTATAAATCTCGCCTTTATTGAAATTAAAATCTGTGACATCACTTAACCTCTCTATTACCACATAATCACCCTTTTGTTTTTTGAAAAGTGGCGACCATGATTAGTGCGGCCTTTTTGATTTTTGATACATTAGTCCTCTCCTATTATCTCTCTCTATGACTATTGTCTCTGACAACACTTAAACATGTACTGTTAATTTGTTTTAATGTTTATGAACTTTACCCTTAAAGCTCTGAACCCATAGCTACAGTAAACACTGAACCGGGAAGTTGAAATCGAGTAGACCGTAAAACGCCCCAGTAGCTGACTGCCTTGCACCGAGTGTATGAGGTTTTACAGAGTCTAAGATCCTCACGAGCCTAGATTTTTATAAGTGGACACAGGTCAGATCCTCAAGAGTCTCGGACTCCAGGCATAACCCATGTTTACAACTATTAGTCTACTTTTGTTTGTTAGCTCTCTCCTAGCGAGTATGGTAGCGGGTCTTATCTAATATTATTTTACTGCAGTACAATTTCTGAAACGGTGAATGTCCTCTTATGCATAGCCGAAATGTGCTTTGTACAACATTGTCAGTACAACTCAACCGTTTTATTATAAACAGTACTGGCACACGCACGTACACGCGCACGCACGTACACGCGCACACGCACGCACACGCATGTACACGCGCACACGCACGCACACACACACACACACACACACACACACGCACGGACACACTCAGACACTCAGACACATACACGCACGCAAACACTCACGCACACACACACACACACAGATTGTAAGATATTTCTTTTGGGTGCATAACTGATGCCTGACTCGAGCTATAGTTCACGCGCCCGTGGGTGGTGTACATGTTTTAGTCTGTTACTACGCTTTCAAGCTGAAAATAGACACATTACTCACTGCTTTAAACAGACACCTGTCTGAGTACATAAACAACAGATCCTCAAGAGCCCCCAAGACTCCAGGCTTGACTTCCGTTGTAAAACGTTTCAGTCAGCTGTACTCTCAGGACTCACATTATGAGTAGACTGAGGGTCTTGACTGTGATCATTTGCCACGAGCAACGTATAGGTTAGCATTTCAGTTTAGAATACTCTGCCGAGCTCATAGGGCTCCAAGATTTATGAATATAATTGTCGACATAATGTTCAAGCGATAATGTCGTCGCTCTTTTGTTTGGCTGAATAGGCCTGACGTCTGCTTACTAATGTTTGTGTTGTTACCCTTGGTGCCGTCTGTAGGTAACATACATGTCTTCATAGCCACCTCACATAGAGAAAGAGGTCTGATTTAAAAGTCTATATAGATGTGCTATTACGTACCTGTGACTTTAATCCAGTGTACAGTAACATGAAAAAGCTGAAGACTTGTTTGCCTACAGTGAGTCATAAACACCTGTCTGTCTGCACCGAGATTTTTCTTCCGGGTGCATACTGTCTAAACGCGAGTCATTGAAAACCACCAGCCCGTGAGAGATAATAACTCTTATTCAATTTCACGCCCTGTGGGCTGGACTGGTGTACATGACTAGACTGTAAATAAGGTGAAAAGAGACACCTCAGAAAATCATACCTTGCTTTATACAGACACCGACTGAGTACATAATACAACATAATACAACAGATCTTTAATAATGCGCTTATTATTATTATTATACCCCCCCTCCCCCCCCCCCCCACACACACACAACACAGACACACACTGACACACACTGACACACACACACATGCACACACACGCACACACACACACACACACACAGACACACACGCGCACAATGGTATCATAACACACTTTTCTCAATCATGTCGTCCTAATGTTTATCCGGAATATGTTTACACCACACAGCCATCAATGCCTATGCCATACAAAGTCTTTGTGGCACTCCACCATTGCCAGCTGACAGCCCTGAATACTTGTGTGAACACCCATTACATTCACCCCTGTATGGGCGAACAGGTTTTGTTTACCAGCGTTCTCAGCTAGGTGCAGTGACACTACCCACGTTTCTATTCCAGTGCCATGTGTGTCAACTGTCACTTTGAAAACATGCTATTTGAGCCAAACAGGTTTTGTTAGAGGTACATAACACACATACACACACGCACTGACACACAGACAAACACACGCACGCACTGACACACACACACACACACAAACACACAGAACATGTATACACAAACACACAGAACATGTATACGCCAATGCACAGCAATACAACTCAACTCACAGTTCAGTTATTTAGGGTTCACAGTGACGCTATGAGTCTACTGAACAAGTAGAGTAATCCCTTCTATGAAAACATTAAAACAAACAAACATGTTTTATTGTACATTTTCAGTAGCCCACTCGATCACAGATTCTTATGAGCATGGCGAGATTCTCAAGAGCCACTGTTTTTTTTTATTGGGTTTGAGTCAACTGTAAAGATTTCTGAATCTCTGCATAATCCAATGACACACACACATGAGATATGTCACTGAGCTAAGCCTACAAATGTACATACCTGTACCCTTGCTACACACAAACAAAAACAATATCCTCAATGAGTACTCCATTGCAACACACTCACTCACAAATCAGTGACAAGGTCATTCTTGGGTATGCCACATATAGTCTATGGGAGACAAATCTGTATAGTGGTTAAATCTTCTAATGATTATGTCCCTTATATCATTGACCATGAACAGAAAAATACATGCTGGAGTGATGCAAACGTAAAAAATTACTGTTCAGTGTAATTTCCTAGAAAACATGATTCTGCTTGATAACAATTATTCTTTTGTTTGTCCAATAAAAATGACAGACGGACAAATCATACAAGTGCTTGATATCTCACACTGTTTCAAAGATGTTATGCACTTTACTGACATAATATCACCCAAACAGACTAACATAAGCCTTTCAGCACCATCAAAAATATATGCTACATATAGTGTGACTTTGGATTATGTTGATGAGCATCCAGATGTGGAGCGCATGACAGTTGATTTAAAGACACCTACTTTTAAAGTTGATGATACCAACTATGGTTGGTTAGGGGAAGTTTGTTATAGCATATTTAAACAACTACGCAAACTAAATGTTTATATTGACAGTGTTACAATTAATAAAGTGGTATTACACAAGGTGAGCCAGCAGTAATATTTTTTCATTTATTATTTTGTCGGACAAATAAAAATGACGGACAATGTTCAAAACCCTGGCTCATCTAGTTTAAGAAACGTGTTTCACACAACAAACTTACCCATATCCAATACTAATAATGTTTACGAATCAATAGAAAACTCTTTTTCTGTCATACAACAAAATCTTCTGACAGGCAGTGTTAAGATTCAGATTGTTGCAAAAATCGAATTCACTAGAATGGGCGGTGAGGTAATTGTATCGTATATATCAACAAGACAACACACTGTTAACACAAGAAGAGAATTGGAGAACGTGTTTAGAGACAGACTATTACCAGACTTTCTCCAGGCGATTGACAGTGCAAAAATGAAGGGGTCTGGTTGGCACGAAGGGCATGTACATGAACTACAACTAAAGCAGTCTAGGTATCATCCCATATTAGGTAAAGCATGGTTGCCACTGCCAACAGAAGTAGCAAACAAAAAGGCTGTCGTCAACATACAGAACAATGACAACTATTGTTTCATGTGGTGTGTGCTTGCTAAACTACACTTTGTAAAATCAAAACCAGAACGTGTATCTAACTACACCAAATTTGTAAATGAACTCGTTTTTAGTGGCATTGAGTTCCCTGTTAAAATAGAGGACATAGATTTGTTTGAAAAACTAAATCCTGGTATATCTGTAAATGTGTATGTGTGGGATAATGAATCTGAGAACAAGTTACAGCCAATTAGAGTATCTCCAATTGCCCCAACCTACGGTCAGTCAGAAGATAAGCATGTTGACATGTTGCTAATCGGAGATGACAATAACTTTCACTACACAATTATTAGAAATATGTCACGTCTAATTCATGGACATACAACAAAACACAATGGCAAACAGGAAGTGTGTAAGAAATGTTTACAAAGATTCTCCTCCATAAACGTAGCACACAAACATGTTTTACACTGCAGGTCACCTGATGATATACAAACTGTACTTAAGTACCCAGATCCTGGTAGTCAAGTGTATTTTAAGAACTATGGGAATCAGCAAAAGTTGCCGTTTGTAGTGTATGCAGATTTTGAATCATTGGTTGTACCATATGAAGGTCCTGTTCCAGAGTCATTACCAAAGACTATAAAACTAAGTGACCAAGTGGTGTGTTCTTTTGGATACATTCTTGTTAGGTCAGATGGTCTTCATTCAGAGCCTGTTATCTACAGGGGTGAAAATGCAGCATGTCTGTTTTTAACAGAAATGAGACAACTGTATAGTCAGGTAGTACAATATCTCACAACATGTCAGATGCCTCTGGTGATGACAGAAGAAGACAAACTAAAATTTGATACAGCTGAGACGTGTTGGATTTGTGAACAACCTTTAGGTGGTGACAAAGTTCGTGACCATGATCACATAACTGGATGTTACAGAGGTGCTGCACATAACAATTGTAACTTGTTATTAAAAACAGATCCCAAGACATACAAACTGCCAATCTTTTTCCACAATCTCAAAGGGTATGATTCACACATTATCATGCAGGCTGTAGATGAGTCGTACAAAAACATTAGTTGTATTGCCCAGACAACTGAGAAATACTTGACTTTTAGATTAGATAAATTAGCATTTTATGACTCCATGCAACATTTGTCTTTAGGTCTTGCTAGTCTGGCAGAAGGACTGACTGAGTATCCAATAACAAGTAAATATTTTGAGCCAGACTTGATTAAAAAAGGAGTGTATCCGTATGAGTACATTGATCACTGGGTTGTGTTTGAGGAAACAAGACTGCCACCAAAAGAGAAATTTTATTCCACACTAACTGGCAAAGGTATTTCTGACTCTGAATACCAGCATGCACTTGATGCGTGGGGGAAGTTAGGCTGTCAGACAATTGGTGACTACCACGATCAGTACTTAAAGGCAGATGTTTGCTTGCTAGCAGATGTATTTGAAAGTTACCGTGAAAAGGGTTTGTTACACTACAAGCTTGACCCTGCTTGTTACATAACTAGTCCTGGCATGACATGGGATGCATTTTTGAAATCCAGTAAGATATCTATAGACCTGTTGTCTGATCAGACGATGGGTGAAATGGTGGAACGTGGATTGAGGGGTGGGATTAGTATTGCAGCGAACAATTATGCCAAGGCCAACAACAAATATCTAGATGACCTTGACCAGGGTTTTGACCCCTCAAGCCCGGGGTCAAGGTCATTCATTACCTATGTAGACGCTAATAACCTTTATGGCTGGGCAATGTGTGAGTTATTGCCCTTGAAAAACTTTTGTCTGTATGATTTGTCACAGTATGATGTAACAGAGTCAGGGTTAACAAACTATATTATGAATCTTGACCGAAACGACGCGAAGGGTTGGATCTTTGAAGTCGACCTAGAGTACCCACACCATCTACATGATTACCACAATGATTATCCCTTAGCTGTTGAGAAAATGAGTATGACAGGAAAAAAAGAAGACACTAAACTTGTACCAAATTTGAATGACAAATTCAATTACGTTTGTCACTATCGATTGCTGCAGTTTTACATCAGACACGGGTTAGTACTAAAGAAAGTTCACAGAGGAATTCAATTTGATCAGAGTGCTTTCATGAAAGATTACATAATGAAGAACACAACCCTTCGTGCCAGAGACGGCAACACTGCATTTGACAAAGACTTCTTTAAGCTTATGAACAATGCCTGTTTTGGCAAGACAATGGAAAATCCTCATCACAGAAAAGATTGATTGATTGATTGTACATTGCTTAACGTCCCGACAGCAACAAGGCTTTCTCAGGACGTGCCTGCACTGCTTGTGAAAAAAAAAACCAGAACATTGAATGTATGTCGCCAGCCGGTCAAATACATTAAATATCACAGAAAAGATGTGAGACTGGTCACAACTGAATTGGGTGCAATTAAACTTACAGGTAAGCCTCAGTACACAGGGTACAAAGAGTTTCATTCATCATTGTATGCAGTGTCACTCAAAAAAAAAGATTGTCAAACTGGACAAGCCAGTATTTATTGGTATGGCAATTCTTGAGTTGTCAAAACTGTTGATGCTTGAATTTTATTATGATTACTTCAAACCAAAGTATCCTGAGTGTCGTCTGTTATACACTGACACTGACTCTATGATCATTGATGTGTGTACTGAAGACTTTTATGAAGACATGAAAACAGAGTTACACATGTATGACACATCTGACTATCCTAAAGATCATCCACTGTACAGCACACAAAACAAAAAAGTGCCTGGGAAGTTTAAGGATGAACTAAATGGTGTGCCAATAGTTGAGTATGTTGGACTGAGATCAAAAATGTATTCTATACTGCACCAGAAAGGTAGTCAGTCGAAAGCCAAAGGAATTAAAAAAACAGCAATAAAAAATAAAGACATACGTCATGAACATTACAAGCAAGTGTTAGATGGTGCATTGATGCCTGATTATCCAAACAAGTCACTGAGATCAAATAAACATAATCTTGAAATGATCCAAACACACAAAAAGTCACTTGCAGTTGGAGACACGAAAAGAGTGTTTCACAGTAAGGAAAAGGCTTATGCACCTGGGCATTACAGACTCAAGTTATCTGAAGACATTTGTGATGAACTGGTTGATGAATTAATTGACGACTTAGTTACTGAAATGAGTAACGGTGTCTGAGGGAATAATCTGTAATTCTTCTCTGACAAATGCCCTCTGGGGTGCAGGGTCATACAGATAATATATTGTTGCGCCAGGACCGTCAGGACTGGGGACTATTTTTTTTATATTGTGTACAGACGTTGACCAGATGGGGTCTGTTGCCCTGCGCTTTAAGTCGTTCTCAGCCTCCCCTGGTTGATATAAATATCTCACCTGTTTGGTAAATAAACTTGTGTCTGGTGCAAGCGGTGCCTGGGTTGACATTGTTTTTGGCTCTGTAATTGTTTTCAATTTAATAGCATCAGCAGGTTTTGGGTGTCCTTCATCGTTCATTGCTTTTATCACATGTGGTAATCTCTTAACCCATTCAGTGTTCCGGGTGTCATGCATGAGTTCCTTAGAATACTGGTAACTGAAAAGTCTCTCTGACAACTGTTTGTTAAAGTTTTCTACAATTGCCTGTGATCTGTGTACACCTGGAATACCGCGTCTGACCAGTACGCCATGCTTAGCAAATAACTGATTAACAGCACCTTTGAATTCTGATCCGTCATCAACCTGCACTAGTCTGGGGTATCTTAAAGGGCCACGACCATATATTTTTGTTAATGCTGTAGCAACTGTACTGGCTGTTTTGTCAGATATGGGTTCAGCGTCTTTATACCTTGAAGCAATGTCTACAACAGTTAATGCATACTTGTATCGTTTCTTTCTTATTGTGTCATGTGGTAAAAACAAAAGGTCCATTTGGTGTGTGTCATTAGGTGTTGTGTTTTCAAAATGAGGTCTCGTTATTTTTCTTGGAGCAGGGAGATATATCTGCCAAATTGCCTGTCTCTGTAACCATTGCTTGACTTGATTGAGTGTTATATCTCCGCCCACAGCGGCATGTAAATTTTCAATAGCTGTTGCTCCTTTCCAATAGCCTGATGGTGAGTAATATATTTTCGATAGTTTATTTTCGGCTGCCATTTTTTCTAGCAATGAAAACTCCTGTAAAATAAACAAATGTCATTCCCACTAGAACAAAGATTATCTCCCCGTTTCTTTGTTGTGTGCTTGGTTTGTAATAGTCACTTAGTTTTGGTTTTGGGATAGACATGTCTTCACCTGTGACAAAAAAATATTCCCTGATTGCTTCGTCTGTATTTGAAAACGTATGTTGTGCGTGACCTTCTAGCCTGAGTTTTTCATTGATGAAATCAAGTTTCTCAATTCTATTCTTTTCATAATCTTGCTGGGCTTGTGCTAATTTTTCTGACGCCTCATTGTGTCGTCTCATCTCCAGAGCAGATTCTTCTCTACCCATTTTAGAAAAGAGATAATTAGAGCCACTGAAAGCCAATGCATTAACCATAGCACCTCCAATCATAATAGCTATCGTCGCCATATTATTTTTATTTACATAGAAACATTTTCAGGAATAATTCCTTGCTTGACAAGAAAATCTTTTGTCGCAATCGACGCTGTGACAACTACAATTAGCTTAGCGCTGTCTTCGAAATCGAGTCTACTCAAGTCTGCTGATTTCATTTTGAGTAGACTTTTCCCCAGCATAGAATAAGCTACTGCTAATCCACTGATTACGGCAGAGTGATACACAAGGTTCATTAAATTTTTTGAGTCGTTCATTTTCTAATACAAGAAAAATTAAAATAATATTTTTATTTACTGCATATAAAATGGGTCAACGGCTTTGGATGTTACTGGTAATGTGGCGACTTCTGGTTTTGTTTTTGGAGTGTCTGATTTTTTGGTCACTGTACGAGTCTGTGGTTTGTATTTTTTGTATAATTGATAACCTACGTAACCAAATCCGACAACAAATCCGGCAACTATATATTTTGTTGTTTGAGGTTCGGGGTCGGGGTCAGGGCGGGGGTCAGGCTTAGTTGTTTGTCTCTCACTTTGATGAAGGTGTGACGGCCCTGACAGTATTGACACAGGTCCTGACGATCCTGACGGTCCTAACGGTGGATCAGTTACATGAGTCTTTTCTGTTTGTGCCTTAAGCTGTAATTTTTTTTGCCTATTATATTCAGCTAATCTTTTTCCAGCCTCAACCCTGCCTGGACTTTTAGTCTTCGTCACAGTTTGAACCTGTGTCAAAACAGGGTCGGGGTTCAGTTGTGGAGTCGTCTGGGTTTCGTCCATTTTCTTCTGCAGTAAAATTTATTTTCGAAAAATCAATATGACTCCCAGTAACAAGAAGGGTTACGACAGGTGCAAGGTAATTTCCAAACTTGTAAAACATGACACATGCTAATTTGCCAATTGTACTTGAAACAATAGGATTGCTTTCAAGGTCGTGTGAAAGACTGTCACTATCCACAGGTAGAAAGTGACTCACTGCTTTTGTGTATAGACATACTAGAGATCGACTCAAATCACGAGTCATTAGTGAAGCGATGTGGTTTTCATATTTTGAATGAAGCTTGATTAGCTCGTCAGAGGTAAGAGATTCAATATCCTCTGTTGTGTATTGTTTCCCGAGATAAGTCTTTGATTTGCCTGAGACAATCACAGACAAAAGACGCTGTTTTTTGGAGTCTAAGTCTTTGTTCTCAACAGCATTGATATCATTCAATAGAAGGATTTCATCAGGGTTCATTTATATTGTTATTTTAAAAAACAAAAATTAATTTACTAACCCATACCCTGTGGGCTGATCTGTCTTTAAAATGAGCTTTAGATGCTTAGTTGATTTCAGTTTATTTTTTACATCATCACGTTCATGCTTATTTGGTATGACATCATTCTCTCTGAGACAGTCTTCAAAGCTGTCACGATCCTTGCAGTAAAACAAACAAATAAACTTTAACTGTTCTCGAAAATCTTTCAGTACAGCATTATATTTTTGAGTGAGAATCCATACACTGACATTTGCATGTCTGCCACTGAAAGCAAGTTCTGCTAGAGTGTTTCTCTTCTTGACAATGTCTTTCTCTGCTGAGCAGTCATCAACAATAAACAAAGTTGGCTGTCCTTCAAATTGCTTGTAAAAATATTGTAGGTAGTCATTCAGTTTTTTTCTCAGGGTCGACTAAATATATGTTGTTGTCAGTCCAAATGAATAAACGGTTGTGATAAGCTTTGTTGTGTTTGATTGTAGGGACAAAATATTACAATGTTTTCAAAATGGTGGATTTATCTTGTTTGTAATAAGTCAAGTACGAATTGAGTTTTCCCACACCCTGTGGCACCAACAAATAAACCACAGTGTGGATCGAGTGTCATTAAGCCCCGGTTCATTTTAATACACAATATAATTTTAATATATGTGTCCACTCAGTCTACTGTCTTGTATATTGAGTTGTGCGTCATATATCAGGTACAAATATATATTTATGGCTTCGGCTTTTTCAACCTTCTTTTGTATCTGAATTGTTATTCCATCACTACCATTCTCGACAGTTCGTCCTGACCCATGAAGATAATCATCATCTGTACTACGAAGGTCTAGCCACAGTGCATACTTGTTTGTAAGGTATTGTCCAATCCTAACATCATACAGATGTAGATCTTTGCACGCAATGTTTGCTGGTTTATCTCTAATCCTTCCACCCGCAAAATACTTTGTGATCTCATCGTAGTGTTGATAAGGTAACAAACCTGAAGCGTACACTTGATTAGGGCGGCCTTCAATTGTACAGGACAAATGTGTAATCTTAGGATTGTAGAATTTTTCTGAATCCCGTTTATATGGATCTGCTGGTTCAACAAACAACATAAGAATACCTTTCAGTGACCTAGCAGGTGTGTTTAAGTTTATGTTCCACATTGGGTCACTCTTGTCTTTTTGCATTAAACTATGTCTAATTACCCTGTCATAATAAATTGGCAGTCTTGACTGATACTGATTTTGAATGAGTCTGGCTAGATCAGTGTGTGTGACAATTTCATATTCCAAGGAAATGTTAGAGATCTTGTATGTTGCATCTGTGGCAGATGATTTTATAACTTTGGAGTAGTCATTGAAAGTTAGTTCAAAGCTCAGACGGTCATTCAGTGCCCCTTGATAATAAGGCAAATGTGCTGTTAGGATTTCAAACTCAAGTGGAATGTAAAATCTGGTTCCATATGTTTCAGCTATAATAACTTCCTTTGGTACCCCAGTAGTTGTTTTGTCTCCAGCATTGATTCGAAGTTTACCAACATTATCTGGCTGTATGCCTTGATAAATACGATCTTCTCGTTCTTCTCTTGTGAGCCAAAGGTCTTTGTAACAGTAAAATACATCTGAGTCGTCAAGACTAAACACTTCCTGTCCTTCAAGTTTTACTTTAATAGTTCTAACAATTGCTCTACCAAGATTGTTAACTAGTGTTCTGTTTACGTCTGCGTCTGATGTTAGTTCAATATTAAATGCTAGGCGTGCAGTGCCAGGAACAATAACGTCACTGGGACCTAGGTTTGGAAACTTAACTGTAAGTGTTTGGTTCTGGTCTATAGTACTTGGATTGTTTGTGATGACGATTGATTGTCTTATGCCCTTAACACCCAGAGGCTCACGTAGTTTTCTGTATGGGTCTAACTTTGATCCGTAAGACTGTGTCATTTTTATTATGCACAATAAAAAATAATAAATTAATAAAACAATGGCAGCGGGAGGATTTAATCATGAAGATTTTGAAATGGATGACATGAATGTCTCAGATACCAGTATCACAGATATGACTGGAATGGTAACTACTTCTAGTATGTATCACGAACTGCTAAAAGATAAAGTAAACTCATTTTATGACAGTGTTGGTGTCCACCCAGATGTAATAGATCCTAATCAATTTGAATATGATAAAGGGCACTTATTTGTAAATACAGACAGAGGGAAAATATATCTAACACATAAAAATAATCCTTCTAAGTTTAGGGCTTTAAGTACAATTAAAGGTGAAGTCGGTGGTAACTCTGGGTTGGCAAGGTATCTTGGAATTGGAGGGTCTCCTGTCACGCCAAGACTGGCTAGTGTTCTTCACGACACGCAAACAAAGTTGCCAACAGGGCAAGAGATTGAAATGGCACCAGTAACAAGCCTGCCAGAAATAGCAAACACAGTGATACAAGAAACCTCATTTACTGAAGGACAAATAAATGATGCTATGAAAACAATAGATGACCCACCTTTGTCAATGAGGGAGATTATAGGTTTGGATAAATCACTGCAGACGATAAGAGGTGAGATGGTTAATAATCTTGCCAAACTAGGTGAGCTTGATAAACACATAGAACGTGAAAAAGAGAAACTGGCTACAGCAGACAATGGAAATCTTGACACAGAAATAAAAGAAAGAATACAGCACAGATTAAATGATTTGCAGATAGAAAGATCAGGACGGTTAGAAGTGATTAGTATTGGGAGACAAAAACTTAAAACCCAAGTTAACAGAATTAGAGAAACTATTCAGAAAATACTTCACGAAGACACTACTCTGGCTGAGAGACTAAAAACACTTTTCAGAGAACAGGGTATCACAATTGCTAGTTTAATTACAGCTCTTGGGTTTATTATTAGTACTGTAGTGTTAGCTGTCTCCGGTGCTGGTGGACCCGGTGGTTCAACACCGCCAGCCCCGGCACCACCAACCCCTGGCCCCCCGGCTCCAACAGACCCAAAAGATTTACAGTCATGGGTAAAGAAACAACTGTCTCACATTTCAGACTTGCTTAAGAAATTGGCTCTGAAAGCAGTGGACGCTTTGCCTGGCATTATAGGCACTGTTGTCAGTTGGCTTATCACTACTACAGCAAAGGCAGTAGGGTTTATGGCAGAGCATGTGTGGATCTTTCTGGTTACAGTAGGTGGGTTGATGGTGGGTTATTTAATGAAACAGATAAAGAAGTAATACTCCTAATCCTGTTAGACCTATTACCAATGCAGTTCTTTCTGACTCATGTGTGTCAGGGGTTGGTGTAGGGGTTACCGCTTGTATGAGTGCCGGTGTTGGGGCCGGGGTCGGGGCTGGGGCTGGGGCCGGGGGTGTTACCGTCTGTAATGATTTTAATGGCTGTACATGTGTGGTTGTGGCCCCCAAGTTTACAGATTGATTGAGACCGAGTTTTTGACCAACACCTGCAACAATGATTTCATTATTATAATTTGTTATTGTCCCCATTTGGAGTTGAAGGTCAGATGGTAACATGTATAACCCGATGCCAACTACAAAGTCAACTTTTGATCTGGCATATCTTAAAACGTCTTGGTAGCATTGTATGCTAGAAGGGAGATCAACTGTTGAATTAATTGAATCTTCAAGATTTGCAAGAAACTGTTTTTGTGCTTCAAATTTACCACTTCCATTCAAAATGTTTGATTTTGTTAGTGATTGTGCTCCTAGTAAACACCAGACATATGTTCTGATAGACTCATTGACGCGCTCGACTCCCGCTTGAGTAAACCCGTCACTTTTGTCTAAAATAAATGTGGTCCAGGCGTTTGACTGTTTCTGCTCAATTGATCCTATCCAGACTTGTGATTTTGATGAGAATGAAGTGTAACCAGGGTAATAATCTTGTGGGTATTGTCTGTGACTCATAGCATAATACAATGTGCCCATGCCGTGGTGATCATCAAGTTTTTGTGTGAAGTCATACTTAGTGCTTATGTTAAATTCATTACAAATGCGTTCAAACGCTTTCATATCCATGGGGTTGTTATACCTGTTGAAACTGGATTCAGTGGGTAATGGTGTATGCTGTTCTGACAGTATACGTCTAAGCTGGTAATAAGTGTGGAAACGGTAGACAGATCTAATAAGTTTGTTTGAGTGATTCAAATGGTCTGTAAATGAAACACCACAGCCTGTAGTAGAACACAGTATAGCAAAGTTAAGTTGGTTTTGAAACATCTGTAGTGGACTTGAAGACCACTTTCTTGCAGTAGAGTCGTCTGTTATTGGAGGGTTTAGGTAATGGTCAAACGGATTTGGTACTTTGACTTGAAATAGATCTTGTTCAGACACAGCTATGTCAATCTGATTTAGTTGAATTATTTTCTGTTCATAAGTTGGTGCAACATTATATTTGGCATCCACATTAAATTGAAATGCGTTTGTTGTGGTAATGGTTGGTGATTTAAATTCCATCCTTTTTTATATGAGATAATAAAAATGTTTATTACCTTAACAAATCTTGACACAAGCAAACCAGTGTGGTTAACTAATGGGATTGATAATCGTGATGGTAGTAAGGCTGTAGTTATCCATGAAATGTTCTACACAGTAAAATGGTTTAATGTAGAAGATGATATATATAATAAAGTAATTTTTGGTGGTAAGACGGAAGCTTTACCGCCTGGGTATTATGACTTTTGTACTATAGCTGAATGGTTTCAAAGTAATTTTAAAATTAAAGCAACTTTAAATCCAGCTAACCTACTTGTTACATTAGAATCTCCGACACAAAATTGGTTAAGGATCTCAGATAAATTTGCATATTTACTTGGATTTTATATTGATGAAGATTGGTATAGATCAGATGATATTGATGAATTTGAGTTTGGTATTATAACAATGAAGACAAAAAAACTTAAAATAACTGGAAAACGCCCTGTTTATTTGGCAGTACACACAGTATTTAATGTTTATTTGAAAGAACTAAACACTACTGAAAATGTACACAATGGAAAGCCTTCTACTTTGTTGAGATGTGTGCCAGCTGGAACTGCTCCTTATTGTGAAAGTGTAGTTGTTAGATTTCCTAATTTGCAGTTTAAGAAATTAGGTTCTAGTTTCTTTGAGTCACTGAGTATATCTGTAACTAATCAGGATGACAAACCAGTTGTTATGCATGATTTTAGTGTTGTGTTGGAAATTAAATAATTTTATTTTTGTTTATAAAAAATGAGTGGTGGTCCAAAGCCGAGAATCATACCAGTTGCATGTCCAGTAACAGAGTTGAAAGATTTGGCTGATGTACAGGATTTTGAGAAGGAGGGGTTTTAATTGATTGATTGTACATTGCTTAACGTCCCGACAGCAACAAGGCTTTCTCAGGACATGCCTGCACTGCTTGTGAAAAAAAAATAAACAGAACATTGAATGTATGTCGCCAGCCGGTCAAATACATTAAATAAACCTAACACATGGGGCCTAAATAAAGCTAAGACCATTTAGCAACACACATCCAATATCAAGAGCTACAGGCAGTGCAGACAGTAGGGAGAGTTTTAAAAAGGCAAATACAGGTGAATGGACCAAGGGTAGACAGAAACACATGCCCCAGAATAGAGAGAAAAACTCACCCTGTGGGGCTGACCAGGGTGACCCTGGGAACTAAAAAGTACCTAACCCCACCCAAGTCCCCCAGGGCAGACCCGGGTGGGGATTGAGAAGGAGGGGGATGTTGGAGAAATATATGGTTTTGAACTTGATTCAAATGGCATGTACAAGAGGAAAGTAATTGTTGACATGAAAGACGGTGAAAGACAGATTCCTAAACTTGGTCAGCTTCGTGATGTTACTGTACCTACTCCACCTGTAAATAATGCGCCTTACAACTTAATACATGTGGGTAATAAGTGGGTGGTTTCACCTGTACTGGCACCACCACCCACAATTGACTGGGACATAAAGATTGAATTTATTAGTCCTTATGTATAAACTGATGACGAAGGTGCCTTAGTGTTTAGGAAGGTTGTTAATTCTGGGCCGCTTATTGTAAGCCTTGTTCCAAGTTTTGCCCCAGACAACAATAGCAGAGAAAAACTGAAAGTTGAAAATTATGAGACGGCGGTATCTTTTTACAACTAGAAAGGGTAGATCAGATACTTCTGTTGTGTTTATGCCAGCAAGCTTAGTCGTGGCTAGAGAAGTGACAATAGTATTTGAAATTATCATGAAATCTGTTGCTTCTGCAAAAGAGGCAAATATAGCACAAGGAATTAAACTTACATGGAATGAAACAGTAACAGAATCATCAAAGGTCTTTATTGCCATTACAAAAAATAATGATGTTATTAATGTTTCAAGCAGTATTCCCGCTGTCAAGGTGGTGGTTGACAAAACAACTTTTGTTCGTCTAACTTACATAAACCTTGAACACATTGATCTTGTTGCATTTTATTATGCCAGCAAATTGTATACTTTTGAAGAGTTGCAAAATGTAATTGCTGATTAAATAAAAAAAAATATTTGTGAATAAAAAAAATGGTAAACTTCTATCCGCAACTACCGACGCTTGATCCGACTGAAACAAATGTGATGACTAAAACAACGCTTGCGCCTGATCCACATATGTCAATTGCTTCAGATAAAACATTACAGGCAGACGCATTCAGATTAAATAATATTACAGAAGCTTTGAAATATTTGGAGAGTGAGGAGGCTAAGTACTCACGGTGCAAAAGGAGGTATAAGTCAGTATTTAATTCTGTTCAAAACACTTCTATGGCTATTGGTGCAGTTTCAGCTTCATGTTCTGTAGGGGGTATAGTTCTGTTCGCCACAGGAATTGGGAGTTTGGCTGGAATAGCAATTGAGGGTGTTAGCGTTGCTACGTGTCTGGCTTGCTTTGGATTGGAGGCCTTGAACAAGAGGTTTCACACAAAATTACAGAAACATGAAGCATTGAGTACGCTTGCTGGTGCAAAGCTGAGCAGTATGAAACTTATTATCAGTAAGGCATTGAATGATAAGCGGGTCCAGGATGATTTAAATAACTACAAGAAACAAAAATCTGAAATACAGAATAAGATGCGTAGTCAGTCTCCCGTGAATGTTGAAGAACTAAAGGCTAGTTTTTTAGCAGAGGGAAAAAGGATCGGTGTTCAGGAAACCACAGAAAAACTACACAATCTTTTAAACAAATAAAAATCAGATTTGGTAATCGTTTATTAATGTCATACACTTCACAGAAAAATGCCATGCCACTTACACCACTTGTGCCTGATTATTTAACCCCATCAGCACCACCACCTGAGTATTACTGAGAAAAAAAAGTTTTTTTATTGTCCTTGTATCTTGACAAATCTGACCGAGTAAGTTGTGACTTAAGTCAAGTTGTTGTAAGAACTTAGGGTAAGTACTTGTAAGAACTTAGGGTAAGTACTTGTAAGAACTTATGGTAAGTAATTAATAAGTTCTTATGGCAACACACTTAAAGGTTACCTCTGCAGGTTCCTAAAAGTTAGTTGCAACTTGTTAATAAGTATTAAGTTTCACTTGGCATCACTTGATCAGGTAAATGATTAGGTATTGTCAGAGACAATAGTTATAGAGAAAGATAATAGGAGACCCGTAAGATAATCAGATCAATAAGGCCGCATCAGTCATACTCATCACTTTTTAAAAATCAAAGGGTTGATTCAGAATTAACGGGGGTAAAATTGGGGTCAAAATTTTGATATTAAAAAATGATGTAAATTAATGACTGATGCGGCTCTATTGAATTCATTGTCTTACGGGTCTCCTATTTTTAGTATTATCTTTCTCTGTCTTAGTCATCACTAAAGAACCAAGAGGGTTTATAGAGAGTGACAGTGTCAGCAAAGCTAAGATCCTAAACCGCCAGTTTCAGTCGGTATACAGAAAACAGGACATGGCAGCTTTTCGGAGAGCCCCTACACTACCATGGACAACATTATAGCAACAGAGTTGGGTGTGAGTAAACTGCTCAAACACCTACAAATTGACAATGCCATGGGACCTGATGCCATTCCAGCATTCACTCTAAAAACAGCAGCAGAAGAGATAGCGCTCATCCTTACAGTGATCTTCAAACTGTCACTCGATCTCGGGCAAGTGCCATCTGACTAGAAGAAAGCATGCACTGTCCCAATATTTAAGAAAGGAGACAAGCACCTGCCTTCCAACTACCGTCCAGTCTCCCTTACATCCATTGCCTGCAAAGTGTTGGAGCACATCATCCATAGCAGCATCATGAAGCACCTAGATGACAACATCATCCTTAGCGACTGTCAGGTTGGCTCCGGAAGACAGATTGTGTGAGACGCAGCTTATCGTAACAATCCACGACATAGCAAACAACCTGTACCAGGGTGAACAAGTCAATATGGTACAGCTCGACTTCAGCAAAGCCTTCGACAAGATCCCTCATGGACGACTGGCCCATACACTGCACTCAACTTTATGGAATCCGAGGCACTACCCTTAGCTGGATTGAGGACTTTTTGACAGACCGTAAACAGCAAGTTGCACCTGAAGGTGCACACTTGGCAGAAGCAGACATGCTGTCCGGAGTACCACAAAAAACTTGTGCTGATGCAAGCAAGTACCTAGGAGTAACCATCAGTGAAGACCTGTCCTGGAGCAAACACACTGAGGCTGTAGCAGCCAAGGTGGACAGAACAGTTGGATTTCTCAGATGGAACTTTAGGGACTGTAACTTAACCCATTTAACCCCAACACCATGCAGCTGGAGATGGGTGGACCATGATAATTCAAGGGTAGTGCCAGATTAGCTTGACACCTTCAGGCGCCAAGCTAATCTGGCACTACCCTTGAATCATCATGGGCCATCCATCTCCTGCAACTGGTATATAATCGTTAAGTGACACCTTCAAAATTAGGAAATGTTGCCTTGGGGCTAAATGGGTTAACCGTACAAGCTGCTACCTACAGTACTACTGTGCACCCTATCATAGAATATGCCTCCTGCAGCTGGGACCCCCTGCTTCATAAGATAAGACAGTTTATTGCCATGTTTCCATGTACAAAACAATAAAAACATTGTAATTTGTCTTGATGTCAGTTACTACTGAAGACTAAAATAACACACACAGCAAACTCTAAAATATGATTTTCATGCTAAATACCATCATAAAGATGTTAAGGCCTTCGAACAAGAACGACGACAGTGCAACAGCCATGCTGCAGACACTTCAGTGGCCCAACCTACAACTACGCAGATTTAACACCCGAATGCAGATGCTGTTCAAGATCATGGCAAGGCTGGTCGACATCAACCCCACGGACTATACACATCCACCAGGCTGACCCTAGGACTAGAGGAGCGCGACTCGACCAGGAGAGAACCTCCCATTTCGTTCTCTTCAACCCCCAGGTCACGAAGGGAGTGGAACAGGTTATAATCGACAACCATCACATCTGCCCCCTCCCTTTACGACTTTTGTGATGTATGTGTATGGGTGGAATGGAAAATAATAAAACTGGTTATTATGTAGGCGCTTTACCCAATTCTGCGAATCGGCTCAATGCGCCGCGAACTGAACCCAACACGCATGCTCGCGTGACACACACACACACACATACACTCTGAAGACTAGACCAGTACAAGACAAACAGGACATTCACGTGGTGCGATGGTCAGCTCAGCTACTGATATATATCTTATACCTTCATTTTTTTTTTTTTTAGACGTTTCTTTACATCTAATACGGCGATACCACATGCACCTGACACACAAAAGATGCCAACTGAATTACTGTTGAATGTAAGTTTTCACCGACTTTCGCTTTTCCTGCCCCACTTCCTGCTTGACAGGTCATGTGACAATTGGAACCACAGTGGCGCAGTGATGTGTAGACTAGAACAGACACGTTTACAAGTAGACTGCATCTAAAGTGTTATTTTTTTCAGCTGATTTCATTTTAACCTTATTGATCGGGACTGTACCCCCACCCCCTCTGTTTCTTCTATCCCGGTCTAGTTAAACACATCCCCGACCGCCACCACCATCCACCCGCCCGGCATAGCCTTCCACATGCATATCATGCTGACCTTCGTCAAAGATTAAAAGATTAATTTTTGAAGGCGTATGTTATAAGCTTCATAAATATGCAGTGATTTTGGCGTCAGCTTCTAACTCGTAGTTGTGTTTTGTGCCTTGGCTACCTGACTTTTCTTAGTCGCGGGCTCGTGCACGTGCTGTGTTCCTATTGGTAGATCGCGCGGGCGATGAACGTCATATCGTCGTCAGTGCGGAGCTGCTGTTCTCCAACATGGCAGCGACTGGGGTGCTCCCCACTTATCAACGCTATGTAAACGGCGTTCCTGTGCCAGCTTCACGTAAAACTCTAAGGTTAAGGGAAAAATACATTATTTTACTGGTGTTCGCAACTTTTGGGATAGTATGCTTTGGTGCATTTTTCTTCCTGCCCAACTTACAAGATCGAGTGACGATGGTGGAAGTTCGAAAGAGGATTCGGGATGCAGGAGAGGGTTTGTTTTTGCCTCAACGCGAGGAACATCAAGATGGAAAAGTACTACGACATGACGATTTTGTCGACCCACACAAAATACAAGACAAAGTGAAGATTGAAATGAAGGTCCAAGAGGACAAACTGAAAGTTGCTTTAGATAAAGAGGGAATAAAAGAAGATCAGGCAAAAGAAATGAAAAAATCTATTGATGACGACAAGGAGAAAATACTGAAGAAACAACGCGAGGAGGAGGAGAAAAAGAAACAGGAGGAAGCACAAAAAGCACTCCAAGTAGAAAAAGATCACGCGGGACATGTTGGCGCGCAGGGAGGAGAGCCGTCAGACACTTCTGTCAAAGAGAAACGAGACAAAGTTAGAGAGGTAAGGCCTGAAGTCATGACAACAACACACAACAGTTGTGTTTTCACACAGTTGCTGTGGCGGTTTTTGCAGTTACGTGACACTAACAAACAAATGTATTGTTCATGGATGTTTAAACTGTATGTGATGTTATACATTCTAAGGCTCCATGCAAGAACGTGTCTGAATTCTGTCTTTTTTTCTAATTTAAATAAAATCAGTTCCGTTGGTTGATCTGTGATTTTTGATGATCAGTATTCCCCCAGTTAATATACAGTGGAATCTGCTGAACACAAATTTCTGGGGATACAGAAAACATGTTTCGTGTTAACATATATTTAAACTAAACATTGTTTACAGTCTGGAAGAAGAGTGTGTGATGTGTAGGTGAGTCAGGAAAACAGCAATGCATTTGATAAAACAGCTCAGTAAGTGTAACCATGGGCAGTTTTGTAGCTAGTGTGTTGTTTTTAGCGGTGTACCTCCCCGACGCACCACTACCACCCCCCCAACCCCCCCTCCCTTTTGCCAGTCAATGTGTGTATGTAACCTGTGGCGGGCGCGTGACTTTTGTTGACCTTTCACACTCAACTTGTGGAGAGGTGTGTACCGATACACTTGAGCACTAGCGGTTGAAAACAATAAATAGTCTTGGCCATCGGGTATGCAGATCAGACTGAGGTGTGAAAGCTAACATGCATTTAGTAGCTGTTGCGTAACGGAATTCAAGGGCATTTCTGTAAAAGGAGCTTCTGCGGACAGTGTTACATGGAGGGTTGCATCGTCTCAAAGTCAATCCTTGGGATGGTTGTTCATGTTAAACAGGTGAAAGTGCTCAGACTGTTCTGTTGGGGAAACACAATCATCCATGTGTAAAGTAGGAATTTTGTGTTATGCATTTCATGTTAACGTTGAAATTTTAATGGAGAACAAGACTCAAGAGGGCTGTCTGCTGGGAATTCAGAAATGTCTCGTGTTAATTGGACAAAGCATGCAGGTGTTGACTGGACTCCACTGTACCTGATTGAAATAGCGTCCAGCTCCTAAAGTGGTTGTCATGAATTTTGTGACAAAATGCCATTGTAGCCCATATGGAGGCCAAACAACATGGGAAGGTGGGTGGCGTGAACACAGCATTTGATTTCAACTTTACAATTCCTGTTCAGTCATAACTTACGATGTGTTTTAAAATCCAGTATCTTAGCCTCCACAACTGGTATGATTTCTCAATTTAAAGAGGTGTCTTCTAGCTGCAGCAATTTTTGGCTTACATGCGACAGCAAAAATGAGTCTATATTATGGGCCATACAGCATCTGTTGTCCGTGGTAAACTTTAGCGTTGCCATTTTCTCGGAGGCTATTCAAATTCAATCCTCCGACTTTAAACTTGACGCAAGGGTACTTTGTGCTAAAACCATTCTAAACATGCCAATTTCAGTAACCTCTCGCAAAGGTCAAGGACACGGGGGTCCAGAAAGGGGTAAAACAAATAGCCATATTTGACATAAATTGTTTCCCCTTAAAGTTAAAATACTATTTTCAACTTCAAACCCAAACTTGGTACAGAGATGCCTGATGGTAAGATCTTTCTGTGCATTTTCATTTGATGACCACTTGGAAAGTTCAAGGGTCACAGGAGGTCAGCAAATGTGTGAAAAATGACAATTTTGATAGAAATGTAGTTTTTATCAAAGTTTTAAGTCAGATTTGGTATAAGGTAGCTGATGATAAGACCTTTGGACTATGCATACTAATTAACTTAAGTCTTCCCCTCACAAAGGTCAAGAGTCATGGGGGTCAAGAAATAGGTTAAAAAATAGCCATATTTGGACAAAACCGTTTTTTTTTTTTCTCATACTATTTTCAACTTCAAGCCCAAACTTGGTATAGAGACATACCTAATACAATACAATAATACTTTATTCCTCATGGGGAAATTCACTGTCTGCCCAGACAACACATGCCATCATCATTCACTCATTGAAATAATTAAATGACCCATAACTCTCAATTAATGAGATGAACTGTAACAGAGGTATTTTCTGTTTAAGACCTTCTTGATGTGCTTTGTGACCCAAGGTTTGTTGTTGGAATAGATTTTAACAGTTTTTTTTAGGCACAACACTGTCTACGCAGAAATTTATGTTGCTGCAAACTGTGTCAGCCACCTTAATCGGCAAGGTCACTTGTAGTGTCTGTAAAAACATTCCACTATGTGCAGTCAAAGCAACCTTTCAGGGCATCTTTAGCTGCTGTGGACCACTGCTGTACTTTCCTGGTAACCGGCGGCTCGTGTTGTATACCGTGGCACGAGTTTAACCAAGTTATCAGATCATCCTAGAGGCGGCATCGGAACAACGACGTACGAATCTCTGACAATAAGTAATAATAATAATAATTACGGTATTTATAATGCGCTTATCTTATAATAATTATGACTCTAAGCGCGCACTCACAATGCGCATGCTTTAGACAATGACTCGCGTACCACAAATAGTGAAAATACATTGCGACGGTCAGCTTGGGGTGGGGAGTGTAGTGATATAGTGCTAGAACTGTTGAAAGAGGTGAGTTTTGAGGGTGGACTGGAAGGAAGAGAGAGAGTGTTTCTGACGGAGAGAGTGGGAGGGTGTTCCAGGTGGATGGACCGTAGACGGAGAAGGAACGGGGGCCGAAAGTGCTGAGTTTGGTGCGGGGGATGAGGAGGCGGAGCGGAGGGAGCGGGAAGGAGTGTAGGGGTGAAGTAAGTTGGAGAGATAGGTAGGAGCGTAGTTGTTCAGGGATTTGTAGCAGAGAGACAGAGTCTTGTATTGGATGCATTGGGGGATGGGGAGCCAGTGAAGGAACTTGAGCAGGGGAGTGATGTGGTCGGATTTTTTCTTTCTGAGGACGAGGCGGGCAGCATTGTTCTGGACGCGCTGAAGAGTGAGAGTGGTAGAGTGCGGAAGGCCGGAAAGGAGAGAGTTGCAGTAGTCGATGCGAGATAAGATGAGAGAGACAGCGAGTTTGGTGGCAGCTTCGGTAGTGAGGTATTTTCTGATCTGACTTATGCGGCGGAGGTGGAAATAACATGCCTGGGCCGTGGTGGAGACGAAGCTGGTCATGGAAAGAGAGGAATCAAGGATAACGCAGAGGTTCTTGACCGAGTCAGAGAGGGAGATGGGGGTGCTGTCGAGTTGAAGGTGGAGAGAAGGGGGGAGCTGGGAAAGTTTCTGGTGAGTGCCAACCAGCTTGGCTTCCGTTTTGTCGTCGTTCAGTTTGAGCTTGTTTGCTGTCATCCAGTTTTTCACGTCTTCGTATCAGTCAGCCTTGCGAGTCAGTAGGAGAGCCTGACTGGGTTGGAGGAGACGCCGTCGATGGTGACTGATTGCTGTCTGGTGACATTACACCAAAACACGTCAAGAGTTTGGTCCCCTCGTGTCGCACACCAGTGGAACCCTGGCAGAACATACAGCCAAGGAATGTGTCAAGATCGTGCAGATGGTTAGCGATGATATCGGCGGCATCATTTTCATTAGCTGATGGTGGTACGTACACATTCGTTACTAAAATGTGTGAAAATTCCTGCGGAAGATAATAAGGGCGTGAGCTTACTGTCATCATTTCAATGTTAGGTGAACAGAATGTGTACATCAGCAACATGTTGTTCGGATTACACCACTTCTTGTTTACGTACACACAAAGTCCACCCCCCTTTTTTTTTCCCCTGAATCTTTATGTCTATCATATCTGAATAAATAAAATCCATCAAAGGCAACACTCATAGATTCTGTTATGTTGCTATGTAGCCAGGTCTCAGTAAAGCACATCATGCTGCACATTCGAAAATGTTCAGTATGTTGTACATTCGCATAGAGTTCATCGAGTTTGTTTTTTGCAATGACTGTACATTACCAATGATGGTAGAAGGCAGAAACGGTTTGAAAGCTCGTCTTTTGTTCCTTGCTCTCACCCCGCCCTTACTGCCCCGCTTCCTCATCTTCATCTCGGATGGCAGGTCTAGAGAAGGTCGCACAACCATCGGGCATGAACGAATATTGAGCAGCTCCGCCATGTTGTACCGGATCAGAGTTGTCAAAGGACGAAAAGAAACTTCCGTCAGTCCCATGCTGGGGACCAAACTAGCCACCAGCAGGCACACCACTGCATTTCTTGTCCGATAATTCATATTGACAGCTCTGTCACTCACTCACGGTTGACGTGTAGATTATGAAACAACACTAAAACATTGACATATGGCAGACATGTCGCCGCTACCGCAGCACCATTTTGAACAAAGATGATAAGGCCTTCCTATGCATACTAATTTGGATGACCCTTCGGTAAGGTCAAGGGTCACATGAAGTCAATAAGTGTGTGAAAAATGTCAATTTTTGAAAGAATTGTAGTTTTTATCAAAGATTTTGCCAAATTTTCAATTAAACATGGCATAAAGGTAGCTGATGATAACACCTTTCTATGCTTGCTAATTTAGTCACCCCCTCACAAAGGTCAAGGTCACAGAGGGTAGACAAATGTGTGAAAATACATTCATTTTGAGAAAACTCGGATTTCACTGGTACAAAAGCTAACCCTTTAATTACGTTTCTAAGATACATGAACATGCAATGTTCACACTTATTATGTGGATTGGTCTATGTGAGCCATAAGGGCTTTGTCTTCCTTGTTCTTTTGATTATTTACATTCAGAACTGGTATGGGGACAAGAACATTCTCTTTAACTCTTAAAGTCATTTTGTTCTTGGAGTTTAACCCTTTTAGTCCCAAGGTCCGATTTCTCAAATTTTGGATGTGTTGCCTAATGACTATGCACCAGTTGCAGGAGATGGATTGGCCATGATAATCAAGGGTAGTGCCAGATCAGCTTGGCGCCTTTTAGGCACCAAGCTGATCTGGCACTACCCTTGAATTATCATGGTTGTCATCTCCTGCTGTAGGGATCTGGGGCTAAAAGGGTTAGGAGTTAATATACAATATGAACACTGGTAGAGCTAGAGGATTATTATTCTATGCGGCAGTCTTTGTTTCTCGTTGGTTAAAATCCTCATACAGAAATACTAGCCTTTCAAGTGACAGCTGTTGCAGGGGTTTCATGGCCAAATATTAATTGCCTGTTTTACATTTTGATGTGTGTGCATAGTTTGAGGATGTGGTGTAACAGTTTTTGGCATGCAGTACTCAGATAATTTAGTGGTGGATCTTCGTGTATGGTAAGTTGACATTAATGACAAATTTATGAGACTGCTAGGTTTGATTTCATTTATGATGTGGACTGAGAACCTCAGTAAACAAATCAAGACAGTGGCCGTCAGAAAGGCCATCCGCGATGTACTATTACTAAAATGGAAATATCAACATTGTGCTACCATAATCATGTGGCAGTGCAGCTTTAGCCTTTGCCACATGTAGCCTTTTACTACCTTAATCAAAGGTCATGCGTAGAAATCACACAATCGATGTGCTGCAATCGTGGGTAGTAATTACACTAATCAATTTGGCACAGTTAACATAATTGAAAGTTTTGTGGTGCACTTTCTACCTACAACATACAGACATGGGATGTAAATCTACACCTTTATAATTTAAAACAAGATTAGGATTTCAGAGTTGTTCATACTTTTAAGCTTATCCTTCTGATCCATTTCCCTCCTCAGAGTGTAAACCAACCTCTGATTAGTCTGATCAACACACACTCCGGCGCACACACATAAAGACGATACACGGTGTACACAATGACGAATTTGATGTTTCAGGTCACTCATCCCCAAGGCACACAGCCTCTTCCAGGGCTGACTGTTTTGTTCCAGACAGCCTCTTACAGGTCTGACTGTTTGATGGGAGTTTATTTATAGTGGATCCAAAACTTGCAAAAATGAATTAATTATTATTCACAAAGTTGAAGAGGTACAATGCTGGATTACGAACTCATCCAGTGTCTATCTCCAAGCAAGCTATATAAATTCTAGTGAATAGACCAAAAATTACGGACTCAAATGTGGGTCAACCGACCTTCCATAAATATATATTATGTCAATTTTTTTCTTGAACGAGTCACTTAATTTGAATATGCTCAAAGGCTGTCTGAAATACATCTCGATCAGACCATTTCCTAACATTTCAGGCCTGTACGTACAGCAACACTGGAGATACTCGTGTCTACATGCAAACACACACACACATGTATAGACACGGTGCTTCCCACCAAATGTACGTTCAACAGCGCGGTTAGTGTACATAGCTAGGCAAGCATTAATTTTTATCGTGTTACTTCACTGTCAGAGTCTGTGTGCCCATCTATGTTCGTCATTTGCATGCTACGGAATGTGCTCCCACCAGCCCCATCCTAAAGTCTACCATATTGAAAATACGGTAGACAAGAAGTAGATTTTTGTGTAATATGGGTATAAGATGTTAGGAGCATTCATACAAATAATGAAGTTATAGAACAGTAGTAGAACAGAACCGACAACGTGTAGCAAGGGTTAAGTTGTATTGCGCATTATGTATGATAACAGATCTCTGTTTGTGGTGATTTTTCTTGTGCACACTCTCTCATTGCTTCATACTTGAGTAGTGTTCCAGTTTCATAACTTGGGTAGGGTTCCATTTCTGTGAATCCTGTGACAGCATTATCTGTTGGGGGTTGGTGTTGCTTTGCAGGATTTCATCAGGTCTATTGTGACAATATCACAAGTGCTCATATTACACTTACAGTGTACTGTTTAAGACTTTAGAAGTGCTATTGAGTATTGTTCTCAGTTACTGCATGCATTGGTGCATCGTCTTCCAATCGTTGCAAGAACTAAAAGAAGCATAGATTTTCACTCGACCTTGCAGTGGCAGGGGCTGATGAAAATCTGTGCCTATTATTCTCATACATGTCCACCTATTGTTCTTAGTTATCCCATTTAACCGCTCAACCGCATTTTCCACATTTCAGAGGTGTCACTTAACAATTGTGTACCAGTCCCAGGTGATGGATTGACCATGATAATTCAAGGGATGTGTCAGATTAGCTTGGCGCCACCAGGCGCCAAGCTAAACTGGCACTACCCTTGAATTATAGTCGATTCATCTCCTGCTGTGGTGCGTCAGGGCTAAACAGGTTACAGCAAGTTTGTATTAGCCTCCACAGCAAGCAGACATAATCCTCATGAGCCCTTGTAGCTGCATGGGCTCTTGACAATCTGTGCCTCTTGTTGTAATGCATTATATTTTCCAAGGGGCATAGATTCTCATGAGCAAGGGCTCATGAAAATCTGTCTCTCTTGTGATATTGTCAAGTATTCAATAATTAAGTGAGCACGAGGCAGTCTGAGCTGAGGGAAGGGCAGAACTAGAAGGTCAAAGTGTGTACTTTGTGTTTGTGTGTGCAGTGAAAGTGCATTGCATACCATCACAAACGCTTTTGTGCACACAGACATGTAGCAATATTGGTTTTGTTAAGCCTCTTTATGTTGATTTGTGTGTGTGTGTGTGTAGGAGAAGGGTTGAAATCGGATAGGCCTTTCTGCTGGTGCTATCTGCACAGACTTGATTGTTCAGGTGATACTTTATTGTTCAGGCGATCATGGTGTTAATTTCTGAAAGCCCACATGTATATCATATGATATGAAATCAAATAAACAAAATGTTACACACCCAAAATAAGTCTCCCACACAAACCAGTTCTGGTTTCAGCATACATAAATTACATCCTTGTGTACATTGTGCCAGATTGCTTCACTTTGAGTTCTCTCTAAAAGTAAACTTTTGTGAGCTAGTGATAGGCAGCTGTATAACTAGAAGCCAGCTTGATCAGTAAAAAGTTGATATAGACTTTGAATCTAAGAAATGGACCTTTTTCTCATCAGAATTACTTTATGCATCAGGGGCGGATCAGTTGCCTCAAGGGAAGGGGGGGGGGGGAGGGGGGTCCAACTTTTTGTTTGGGACCTTCAACCTGATACAAAAGGCCTCCCTGACACTAGACCTTGCTTCCAGAGATCGAAAAGCACGGGGAGTGGAGAGAAGGTGCGTGCCTGTTAAGACTGTACCCATTCGCCAAAATATCAAACAGGGGGGGGGGGGGGGGGGGGGGGGGGGGAGGACTCTCCAAAATTTTAAATGTGGGGGGTGGTACAAACACCCCTAAAGGGACTTTGTTATAGCGTTTTTTTAAAAATGGGGTCGGGGGGGGGAGGGGGGGGGGGTGTTCTGGAACACCCACCCCCTAGATCCACCCCTGTGCATCTAAAATCAATTTATTCTTTCCTCAGGAAAACTATGTGTTTGATATATTTAACAAGTGAAAATCAGTGTATGGTACTGTTATTTGTGATACATATATACGTGGCATGTATCACATAAAACAGGAATTTATTATGAGGTTGCTGTCTCAACCCCTTCTCTGCTACTGGATGCAAACTGTGTTTCTGAAATATTTGTTAACTCATTACCAGAGAACTTCACGTATTGAAGGAACTATGGATACAAAGTGGGATCAGCAAGAGGCACAGATCCTTATGAGCCCCGCAATTGCTGGAGCTGATGATCTATGTCTCGTGCTGTTGGACTGTGTTTACTTGTTTTGGCAGTGAAGGGGTTAATCCCCTTGTGACTACAGCCAGGCCCTGGTGTTGCACAGAGTATCAATGACTGCATTGCACAGGGGTTAAGAGTCTTCTCTCACGCTGTTACAGATGATGAAACATGCCTGGGACAATTACGTCAAGTATGCGTGGGGATCCAATGAGCTGAGGCCAATTTCCAAACGAGGCCACTCAGCGAGCATCTTTGGCAGTTTGTCGCTGGGGGCAACCATCGTGGACGCCATTGACACCCTGTACATCATGGGTCTGGATGAGGATTACAAGAAAGCGCGAGACTGGATCGCAGCCAACCTCAACTTTGAAGGCGTGAGTTCTTGTAGGAACAAAATAGTGTCACCCCCTTGTGCAGGCTGCCACTGGTACTGTTTATAGTACCGGTGGCCACGTGCATGAGGGGGGTAATGATAATGTTGAGGTGTGTAATGCTGCAGCTGGCTAATCTGGGGTCCTTGGAAATGCCAGATATTTCATTTTTGGCTTTTAGGAGAGCTATGCATCGCTGAAAAAATGTCTCGCTGACAGAACTATGAGCCCATAGCTGAATGAATTCCAGAAACCCCCAATATCCGGGGTTTCTGAAATTCAATCAGCTATTTGCTCATAGTTCTGTCAGTGAGATATATGTTTTCATGTAAAACTGACTGCATAAACACGATCAGTTTTTAAGTCATTCAGCCCGACGGCCGTATTTCCCCAATTTTGGAGGCGTCATCTAATGACTATGTACCAGTTGCAGGAGATGGATTGACCATGATAATTCAAGGGCAGTGCCAGATTAGCTTGGGGCCGACAGGCGCCAAGCTAATCTGGCACTACCCTTGAATTATCATGGTCGACCCATCTCCTGCTGTAGTGCGTCAGGGCTGAATGGGTTAATGCATTGTATGATTGCACTGCAGTGCAGTCAGTGTATGTAACACAATATCTATCACAAATAATTGGAGGCATCAGGGTTTGTTTTCACGTGAAGCTTTGTCTTTTTGATTGCAGGCATGATATTAATTCTGTGTGCATGGCTGAATATGCGCTGGACCAAAATCTTTTCCGCTTGATACTGATTGTGTAGAATAGAATAAATACTGATTGTGTAGAATAGAATAGATACTGATTGTGTAGAATAGAATAGATACTGATTGTTTGTATAATTGCAGGCATCCGAGTTATCCGTGTTTGAGACCAACATTCGCTTTGTAGGAGGCCTTCTGGCAGCCTATGCTTTGACAGGAGACCAGGTATTGACTTTTATTATTATTATGATTTCACATTGTAATAATGTTGGATTATCATTTTCAAACTTTCAGTTTCAACTGTTAGGGTAGGAAATCGCAATGTCATTGACATGCATACACAAATTGTAGGACTTTTCCTTAACCCTTATCATTCGGAATACACCAGTGTGTGAAATAAGTTCTAAAGACTAAATAGATCAAGGGTAGTGCCAGAATAGCTTGGCGCCTCTAGATGCCAAGCTATTCTGCCACCACCCTTCAACTAGAGCGATTGGTCTATATTCTTAAGATCTGTAAGTACTGTCTTGTAGCTTGCATATATATGGCAGTGTACAGTTTTGAAGCTTGCATCCCCAGTATGATATGGGTTATGCTCCTTGAAGAACTACTCATAATCCATCTGAAAGCCAGGACCTCAAGAGACCCTGCAACTATTGGGGGCTCATGAGGATTTATACCTCTTGCTGACTGTCAGTGTCATGTGTCTGTATCCCTTGGACAACTGGGGCACTTGGGCATTGAGTTAACCCTTATCATTCAGTATACACCAGTATGTGAAACAAGTTTGACTAAAATAGTTCAAGGGTAGTGCCAGAATAGCTTGGCGACTCTAGGCGCCAAGCTATTCTGGCACCACCCTTGAACTAAAGTCATTGGTCTATATCCTTATCTGTAAGTACCATAATCTGATAATGTAGCTTGCATATAATGGCAGTGTACAAATATGAAGCTTTTAGCCTCAATATGACATGGGTTAACAGAGATGTCAAAGAGACCAAAGAAACATACCGTAGTCACCAGTGGCAGTGAATAAGTTAACCCTTTGGCTGTCAGTAACGGTTTTTGTCACGATTCCTGCCAGAATCATGACAAAAACCGCTACCAACAGCTAAGGGTTAACTGTTGATGCTGCCTGTCACTCTTTCTTCTGTTTTTATTACATTAAAATGACATACTCAGAATTTTAGTGTATCCATTGTATACTTTTATGAATCTGAGAAAAATGGGCTGTAAGTGTAAACCAATTATCCGTGGTCCCATTTTGATAACCTCTGCAGACACGTCTAATTCGATGGAACATTTGTTAAATTCTTATAGATACACACCAACAGAAGAAAAAAAAAACTTGCCATCTTTGTTATCTTACCCTGCATCTGGTAATGTTACATACTGGTACCTAGGATTTCTGCACTGGCTTCTCTTTGTAGAGTGATTGACATTTCTAAGCTGCATTTGCTTAACCCTTTTAGCCCCGGGACCCTGCAGCAGGAGGTGGATGGATCATGATAATTCAAGGGTAGTGCCAGATGAGCTTGGCGCCTGCAGGTGCCAAGCTCATAAGGCACTACCCTTGAATTATCATGATCAATCCATCTCATACAATTGGTACATAGTCATTAGGCAACACATCCAATTGTTTTTTCAAAATACATTACCGATGGCATTACTATCTGGGAATACACTCTATTGCCTATAGATTTCAGCAAAATTGTGTGTAGCACACAACTGGGGAGGAGACACCGGGGATCCAAGCACTATGACCCCGGGTGGCCTCCCCTTACTACCCTATCCCGGTGAGCACAGGGCGACCTCGTCAGTTTCACTCATAGCTCGACCGGGGACGGTCGAGTTTTTGCCTTTCTCCGTTCTACGGGTTTCAGTGGTTTTTGACTGTGGGCTTGAATTGGAGTCTTCGATTCAGCCCTGGACTCACTACATTCGTGGTTTTTCCTTTGACAATTGGACTCATTGTGACCTGTGCGCCGACCGGTTTTACCGGCTCTGACTTTGTGAGTTCATCCTTGGCTTGGCCTTGGGGTTCGACGACGCACGTGACTTGTGCCCGGCTGTTTTGTGCAAGGTTGACTTTCTTCGCCGGCGTAGTTGGTTTAGGGCCTTATGGCTTCTTCTGTGTCGAAGACTTGCCGCCGTGCGGGGACTTCCAGTGGCCGGATGAGGCACACGACTCTGGCTTGCCGTGTTCGGGCTGTGCTTCGGACGTAACGTGTGACGGTGGCGCCGCTTGGACGGAAGACCGGTGTTCGCGCAGGTGGGACTTCTTCAGGCGTGACCGGTCCCCTCGCCCGCTTCGGTCTCCACGGGATCCTCCACGGGTGGACGTACTTCCCTCGGCGCATCGGGCTTTCCGGCCCACAGGTAAGTCCCCTTCTTGTACCGTTAACTCGCAGGTTCTCTCCCTCCCCTCTCCGAGTCGTCGGAGCAGGGTAGGCGAGTTTCGGAGTCACGCTCCCCACGCTCTGCTTCGTTAGCGCGTGGCTTGAGCCCATTTTGGTTCCCACCCCCCGCTCTGCTTCGGGCGAGCGGTCTGGGAGAGATGAGCGTTCGTCGGCCACCCCCGGCTCTAGGTCTCCGGAGCGGGGACGGGTGACGGAACGCAAGCATAAGAAAGAGAGTAAACGTGATAAGAAATGCTCTCGCTCACTCCGAGGAGTCGGAGCGGGGGTCGCGTGCACATAATTGTCCCCTCCCCGCTTCGCTTCGCCTGAGCGGGCTTGGCGTGACCGTAGTGACTGTCCCCCCCCCCCCCCCACCCCCGTCCCCCCCCCCCCCCCCCCCCGTCTCGTATCGACCGGACGGGCCCGGTGTGACTTGGAACCTCGCCCCCCCCCCCCCCCCTCCCCTCGCTCCGAGGCTTCGGAGCTGGGGCAGCGGGCTCATAAATCGTCCCCTCCCTGCTCCGCCTTTCCTGAGCGGGCTTGGCGCGACCCTAGACTGTCCCCCCCCCGCCTCGTATCGACCAGGCGGGCCCGGTGTGACATCGCGCGTCCTCCATGGTCCAAAACATCGGACGGGGGCCCGCGTGCCCGGTATTTGTCCCCTCCCCGCTCCGCCTTTCCTGAGCGGGCTAGGGGAGACTATTGGCGGTCCCCCCCCCCCCCCCCCCCCTCGCACCGGTTCTCCCGGGCGGGCCAGGGGTGACCAGGCCACTTCCTCGGTATTCCGATCGCGGTTTGTCGCTCACGTCGGCTGCCGCGTGCGGATCCCGACTTCGAGGTTGACCGTCGCTTTGCCACGGTCCCTCCGTCGCCGCGGCGCGCCTCTTTGCGTGCGTCGCGGGCGGCTGCGTCTACCTCGCGCGCGGCGGTGCGGCGCTCTCGTAGCCGCTCGCCCCTTTCGTCTTTGCCGCGAGAAGATCAGTTTTGGAACCGGACGTCCTCAGCCTTCATCCATCGGACTCGGCCTCGGCGATCTTCTTGCAGGACTCGGCGGCTGGTTCTCCTTCCCGCCTTTTCCGCTGTCGCGTCGGCCTCCGCCTCGTCAGACGTTGCCGGCCCTTCGCTCGGATCACAGACGGTCCACGCTCTGGGTGAGGCTTCAAGGCTTATCGCCAAGTCCCTACCGCCCGAGGTCGGTCCGCCTTCGCCTCCTCCGAAGAGACAGGCTTCGGCCATGGTCGACGCGCAGAGGCAAGTCCAGCGCCGCAAGTCCCTCCCGCAAGCCGGCTTCCGGGACCTCACCGATGCTTCTCCGCCCAGCTGCGTAACGACGCTTTCGGCGACACGGGATACTTTACCGCCGCTCGATCGCCGGTGGGAATCACCTTAAGCTTCCGCCAGGCCTGGTACGCTGGACACTCCCAAGCCTTTGCCATACCTTTTCCAGCGGTGGATGCGGCGGCCTTACTACAGGCGGGCGGCCGCAGGCTCGTCCAGAACTCGTGGCCTCGGCCTCTCGACAGGATCACCTCCTTAGCGCGGAACTCGCTGGCGTGCTCGGTTTTGGAACTGGCTACCCAGGCAGCCCTGCAGTGCCTACAGGAGACGTGGGACCGGGAGGCTCAGTCCCCGCTTCGTGACGTGCAGTCCATCCTGATAGCGGCCAACCGGTCCGCCTACCATTCTTCCGCCACCGCCAGGGCAGCAGCAGCCAAATGCGACCTCTGGAGGAGGGATACCCTTTGCGCCTCTGCTCGGACCTTCCCTTGTCAGTGAAGACCCAGCTCCGTCAAGCCCCCTTAGGTGGTCCTCAGCTGTTCGGCGACACTTGGCACACCGTTAAGGAATTTTCCAAGGATTGTGGCCCAAGCCTGCATCTAACCCAGCCTCGACCCGCTTTCGCGCCCCCCGCACGGCGGGGGTCGTGCCCAGCGGTCTTGCAAGCCCTCCTTTCCTACAGTCGGATCTTCACGAGGTCGGGCCCGTCCATTCCAGGCTACTCAGGCTCGCCCTGCTTGGCCCCGCGGTGCCCGTAGATCGGGCCGCGGTCGGGCTCATTGACTCGCCCCCGCCTCCGCCCCCGCCTCAGTAATCGGGCCTCCCGTCGGCGGGCGGCTGTCGCTCTTCAGCGATCTTGGAGATCGCTGTTCCCGGACGACCCCTGGATTCTTTCCACCGTTACCGCAGGCCTGCAACTTCGTTCCTGTCGCCTCCGCCTCTTCGCAGATCACCCATGTGGACCCAGGAACCGCTCGACGGTACACAGGCGGACGCTCGGCGCGGGGAAGTGGCGACCCTCCTCACCAAAGCGGCGACAGAGGTGGTTTCATCCGCTTGGCCCCTCGCTTCAGGATGGAGACGGCCAGGACACTCCGTGCGGCCCTCCGGCCGATGGACTTTGCGATCAGCCTCGATCTGTCAGACGCCTATCTGCACGTCCCGATTCATCCGTCGTTTCGCTGGTACCTTCGGTTTGACTTGGGGGGATCGTCTACCAGTTCTGCGCCCTTCCTTTCGGCCTCAACATCAGTCCGTGGGTGTTTACAAGACTGCTCGACGCCATGATAGCCTATCTCCGTCAGCGCTCCTTGAGCCCGGCCTCCAATTACTTGGACGACCTTCTACTGCGCAACTTGGTTTCCGCAGCCCTCCAGATGGACAGGGATGCCCTGCTTTCCCTTCTGCGTCGTCTAGGTTTCCTGCTCAATTGGGGAAATCTGATCTTCTCCCTCTCGACGGTTTCTACATCGGGGGATGGAATTTCTGACCGACCTCAACCTTGTCCGCCTGCCTCTGGCCAGGCGACAGAAGATCGTCGACTTAGCGACTTCGATGGGGATGGGATCCTCCTTCACCGCCAGGGTCTGGCTTCAACTCCTGGGCCTCCTCAGTGCGGCTGCGGACCTGCTTCCCTTGGGGCAGACTTTATGCTCGGCCTCTCCAGCTACGTCTCCTTCTTCACTGGCGACCCTCGGGCGCTCTGTTGGATCTAGTACCTGTCACGCCTCTGGCTCGTCCTCACCTCGAGAGGTGGGCGGACCTCGCTTGGCTGGCTTCGGGGGTGCCCTACACTCCCCGCCGCCTCGGTGGTCTCTCTGTACAGAGGCGAGCCAGGCCGGCTGGGGCGCGCACCTGTTACCGGATTTCTCTCGGCCTCGGGCGTTGGCTTCGGGAGCGGTTAGGGAATCACGTCAACTGGCTGGAGCTGAAGGCAGTTGGGTTGGCATTCGACGTTTGGCAGGAGACCTTGGCCAATCAGGAAGTCCTTGTGCTCTCCGACAACTCGACGGTGGGGGCTTACATACAGAATCAGGGTGGCACTCACTCGCCCTCCCTTTGCATTCTTCGGTACCACCTTCTCCTCTGGTGCAGGGATCGAGGCATTGCCCTACGAGCCCGCCACATCCCTGGCCACCTCAACGTGATGGCGGGCGCCCTGTCTCGTCGCGGACAGTTGCTCCACACGGAGCGGTCCCTACGCCCGGATATTTTTCGCCTGCTCTGCTCTCACTGGGAAACGCCGCTAGTGGATCTGTTTGCCACCAGATGAAACAGCCAGCTCCCGGTCTACGTCTCGCCAGTCCTGGATCCACTCGCTTGGGCAGTGGACGCGCTCCCCATTCCTTGGGTCGGCCTGATTTCTTACGCCTACCCCCCGTCAGTCCTCGTTCCGAAGGTACTGCGGAAGCTTCTGGGATGCTCGGCGGTCCTCCTGCTGGTGGCCCCCTTCAACTGGACCAAGAGCTGGACCACGGACCTCCTCGCGCTTGCGACGGGCCCTCCTCTGGAGCTTCCTACCCCTTCCACGATGCTCAAGCAGCCCCGTCAGCGGCTTTTCCATCCGTGCCCCGTACGCCTCCGCCTACACGCTTGGAGGTTGTCCGGCACGCCCGCGCCGCTAGAGGTTCTCGGATGCTGCAGTGGCGGCAATTGCAGCAGCCCGCAGACTCTCTACAAGGAAGGTGTACGAAGGCACGTGGAGGGTCTTTCAGACCTGGTGCACCTCCCATGGGCTCCCTCCCACTAACCTAGCCTCCCACCAACTGGCGGAGTTCTTCCTGTGGCTCTTCGACGACCGGGGCTTAGCCCCGGTCGCCATCAAGGGCTACCGCGCTATGATCGCGGACATCTACCGTCACCGGTGTCTTCCGGACCCAGGCGCCTGCAAGGATCTGTCAAATTTCTGGCTCACTTTGAACTCCGACGTCCGGTTTCACGTTCCCTAGTACCCCGGTGGGATCTTGCCTGGGTACTGACGTGGTTGAATACGGACCGGTTTGAGCCCCTCCCCTTGGCTCGGTTCTCAGACTTGACCCGGAAAACCTGTTTCCTTCTGGCTCTCGTTACAGCGTCCCGAGTCAGCGAGCTTCACGCGCTCTCGATGCTCCCAGCCTGTTTGCGGTTTCGTTCCGACGGCTCTGCGCAGAGGCTCTCCGATCCGTCCTTCCTGGCCAAGAACCGCCGCCCGCGGCGGCGGCTCAGGTGCTAACGATACGGCCCCTCCGTGGAGCGGACCTCTCCCCTGGATCGCGGCAACAGGACCCAGTGCGGGCGCTAAAGATTTACCTGCGCCGCTCTCAGCCGCAGCGCCGGGGGCGCTCGCGCCTCTTCTTACCTTGTCTGCGGGCAGACGCCACATCTCGGCCCAGATCGTGTCATCCTGGCTGCGGTGGGTGATTAGGTCAGACTACCTAGACCTCTCCCCACGCGGCGCTGAGCCTTTACAAATCAGGGCGCATGAAGTGAGAGCAGTAGCCGCCAGTCTAGCCCTGGACCGCAACTGCTCGGTCAAAGATATTGTGGCAGCGGGTGGCTGGCGCTCAGACTCCACTTTCGCACGCTTCTACCTTCAGAGACCTATCCGGCTGACGTGACTCCCTGGCACGGGTGGGCGACATCTCCGTGGCCCAGCACTCCCTCCGAGCGCTGCTGGCGTCTTAGGCACATCATAGCTGAAATCGTCGGGAGTTCTCTCTCGAGGGGGCCGGCGGAGTGGTTGGGTTATGGTTAGATATGGCACCCTCCGCCTGTTCGCCATTCTCCCAGATAGTAATGCCATCGGTAATGTATTTTGAAAAAACAAATGAATTTTTTTTCTAAAATGTATTTTTTTGAAAAATACTTACCGATGGCATTACTCGAATGGCCCTCCCGCCTGCCCCGCTTGCCTCTTGTGGCTATGTGTGAAACTGACGAGGTCGCCCTGTGCTCGCCGGGATAGGGTAGTAAGGGGAGGCCACCCGGGGTCATAGTGCTTGGATCCCCGGTGTCTCCTCCCCAGTTGTGTGCTACACACAATTTTGCTGAAATCTATAGGCAATAGAGTGTATTCCCAGATAGTAATGCCATCGGTAAGTATTCTTCAAAAAAATACATTTTAGAAAAAAAATTCATATTTTGAGAAATGGGTCCTTGGGGCTAAAAGGGTTAAAACTAGAACTGTGACATTAAACATGTATGTTGATTCATTTAGTGGTTAACACAGAAGGACTGAATTGGTGGATTGATTGATTAATGTGCTGGTACCCAAAGTATGGATCTTTTTAAGTTGTTTAGGCACCTAATTCATTTTAAACAAAACTAGAACTGTGACATTAAACATGCATACTAATGGTCAAAACGTAAGGGACACTTTTTATCGCAGACGCACCGTCAACACCACACAAATAATGTAACAATACTTGGAGTCAGTACTTTGTTAATTTATTCAGTAACTATTTCAAAACTATGGCAAAAGCGAACAGCGCTTTCGGGCGACTTTTCAAGCGGGTGTGGCACAATCAACAGCTGAAAACAGGCACCAAGATCAGCGTGTACAGAGCTGTGGTCCTCACCACCTTGCTGTATGGTTCCGAGTCCTGGACCCTCTACCACAGCCAACTACGTCTCCTCGAACGCTTCCACCAGCGCTGCCTGCGTACCATCCTGGGCATTCACTGGAGTGACTATGTCACCAACGTCGAGGTCCTTGAACAGGCTGAAACTGTGAGCATCGAGGCCTTGCTGCTGCGGACACAGCTCCGCTGGGCGGGGCATGTCTCCAGGATGGAGGATCATCGCCTACCAAAGATCACCCTGTTCGGCGAGCGTGCTACTGGACACCGTAACAGAGGGGCACCAAAGAAGAGATACAAAGACTGTCTCAAGAAGTCACTTAGTGCCTGCCAAATCGACCACCACCAGTGGTCCTTGCTTGCTGTGGACCGTGACACCTGGCGCTCCACCATTTACAAGGCAGCTGTCTCCTTTGAGGACTCTCACAGAGCTAGCCTTAAGGACAAGCGGCTCAGGAGAAAAAACAGAGATGCCGCAACTCAGAACCCTGGCCATACCTTCCCCTGCAGCCACTGCGGTCGAACCTGCCTGTCCCGGATTGGCCTCCGCAGCCACGAACAAGCCTGCAGACGTCGTGGGCAACTCCTATAAAATCTTCGTTCGCGAAGTCAAGCCAAGAGAGAGAATTTCATTTAAGTTTTGAGTAAACCAAGCAATTGTAACAACAGCAATACATTAGAATGTTCACCCACCCCTCATTTAAAAAGTCACACAAGACTGGTCCAGTCAGTAGCGAGTGTACCCACCGTTTGCAGCCAAGCATTCAACGCAGCGTTGACGCATGGAGTTCACCAGGGTTCAGAGAACATGTTGTGGGATTGCTTCCCACTCTTGACTCTTGATGCAGGAACTGAGTCAGCTGGGGGACGCCTTGAGGTGGGTGGTGGTTGCCGACTACACGTTGTCCCAGCACGTCCCAGAGGTGCTCGATGGGAGCCAGATCAGGTGAACGAGCTGGCCACTCCATCCTCATGATGCGCCGTTGCTGAAGGTACTCATCCACCACACGGGCATGATGAGGTCGAGCGTTGTCGTCCTGCAGAACAGCATTGTCCCTATGGCTTGGAGAGCTGGCTGGATGAGGGGCTGCACAGTCTCGTCCCGATAGCGCAGTCCAGTCAGGGTGCCTCGGATGATGTGGAGGGGGGTCCTGCCTTCCCTGCTGAAGCCTGCCCAGATCATGACTGAGCCTCCTCTGTAGCGATCCACCTCTTGGACGCATCCATCCAGGAATCACTCGCCCTGGCATATTCAGACCCTTACCCTGTCATTGTTGAAGGACACTGAACTGTGACTCATCAGTAAACAGAACCTGAGTCCACTGGAGTCTGTTCCAACTCACATGTTGATGACACCAGGCAACCCGGGCTCTGCGATGAGCTGGAGTGAAGGGTATGCTCACTGCTGCTCTGCATGAAGCCAGGCCAATTTTGTGCAGATGTTGGCAGACTGTGCTTCTGCTGACGTTAACGTTTGCAGCTTGTATCAGTTGACGTCGCAGAGTGGTTGACGTGACAGTTCGGTCACGCAGAGCCGCCACACAGAGGTATCTGTCCTTTCTGCTGGTGCAGCGCAGGTGTCCTAAGCAGGGTCGTCGTTCTGCCCTTCCAGTTTCTTGGAATCGTGCCAGCAGCCTCTGGATCACTGAATTGGGACACCACAAGACGTCTCCCAACTACTCGACCGGAAATTCCATCCTGCAGCCATGCTAGCGCCCTGTCTTGATCTATTGGCATTAGGCTTCGTCGTGGTGGCATGGTTCGGAAAGTGACAATTATGCCCCTACTGTACCGGTATTTGTAGCGAAACAGAAGTGCTCAGTGTTCATGACTGACCCCTTTAGCACGTGCATCATGACTCTACTGAGTTTTTCTACCTACCTGCCTTTGGTATGCTTGCCAATATCGCACAGCTTTTCACAAAAACAGATGATGTTTCACGTGCATTTGACACGTTCTTGGAAATTGATGAATTGTTGTCTATTGTTCCCTGTACAGTGGGCTGTCAACGGTCAACTTTTAGCTCATTTGGATCGAAAGAACATTGTATTTTATTAGCGTACTTGCGACGATAAACAATGATACAAAAAAGTGGGGTGGCCCTTACGTTTTGACCATTTATTCTATATGTTGATTTATTCAGTGGTTAACACAGAAGGACTGAATTGGTGGATTAATTGATTGATGTGCTGGTACCCAAAGTAAGGATCTTTTTAAGTTGTATAGGCACCTAATTCATTTTAAACACTCTAACAGTACAAGATACAATGTCTATCCATATTCAGTCAACTTTGCATATATATAACAAGGTCGGATGTAACAAAAGTCGGACATAAGACTTTCTCTGAGGGCTTGGCCACACTATCTCTATGTAATTTACTTCGCTTATAACAAACTTTGGATAACAACACTAACAATAAAGTTTGGGTCCTTAAGCGGCTTGTTATATTCAAAGTTTACTGTATTTCCCCATTCAAACCTAGCAATAGCAAACAACTGGAGACAGATCTACCATGATAGTTCAAGGGTGGTGCCAGAATCACTTGATCTTCCTTGAACTATCATGGTCAGTCTAGCTGCCAAGCTAGTGTGCTGTCTTCAAAGGAGTTCCCAATTTGGAATTGTTCACATTGCAGCTTACTGTGTTGAAACAGATGTCTTGTTGTATTTCAGATGTACAAGAAAAAGGCCCAGGTGATCGCGGACAAGTTGTTGCCAGCTTTCAACACACCCACTGGCATTCCGTACTCGATGGTCAACACAAAAACGTAAGTCAGCTGCTCCTTGCACAAAATCTGTAACACATTGACTGCCGAGAATAATTCAACACAAACCAACTGCAAGAGGCACAGATTTTTATGAGCCCCTACATTTGCTCAGGCTTGTAAGGGTCTATTCATCTTGCTGACGCAACCTGGAATCCAGGTTCTTGGGATGGCTGTGGCTCTTCGGCATGGGACTAATAAGGATTTCTGAAACAGTCTGTGTCAGCTGGCAGGGAAGGGGTTAATTTAGGAATAAGGGCAATGCATATAAACAAAACATGTTTTTCTACCCCTTTGCTTCCAAAGTCTTTGACAGGTCAAAGAGCCCCAGCTGTTCAGCGAACAAGGATACAATTACAAAGAAGGGTCAGCAAAAGGCATAGATCCACATGAGCCCCCACACCTGCGGGGGCTCATGAGGATCAATGCCTCTTGAAGTTGGATGTTGTTCACTTTTTCTAGGCAGTGAAGCAATTAAAACATTTGTTCATGCATTTTCTTCAATAGTTTGTCAAAACGGGTAAGTCTTGTCGCTCAGTGTGTGTAGTGTCTTGACTGTCATTTGTCTGTGGAAGATAGTATCAGAGTTTAACTATTTTCTGCCTATCACTCTCCCACTCCCAGCTTTCTTGGTCATGCATGTATTTACCACCCTTCCCTTGTCCATACAGCAATTTCCTACCCCAGCCTGAAGTCCGCCAAATTACTGGTGATGATAATGGGTCATCGTAACCGATGATGTCGTCATTGTGCATGACTTCTATTTGTGGGTGCGGGTGTGGCTGGCCAAGCCAATCCTGGAGCCACACCTGCAAGGGCAATGGGGGCACTGGAACTTAGCTGTGGGGAGAGTCGACGCTGTCTTTCTGCGAGCTCTCGCACTGGTGATCCGTTCGCGCCCCGATTGTGTTCAAAGAGCATGCAGGTTTTCCTGGTGGCGGCATGCCAGCCGGATCTGTCTTATGCTTGTGCTTCAAGTTCCTTTACCAGGAAGACGCAGTGCTTGAGGCTGTCTCTTATGCAGTCTTTGAAGCGTTTCTTTGGCTGTCCTTGCTTCCTGTGGCCTTTTCAGAGTGCACCATACAGGAGTTGGCGTGGCATGTGAGAATCATCCATGCGTATGACATGACCTGTCCAGCGGAGTTGTGTCTTTAAGATCAAGGCTTCAACACTCACTAAGCCAGCATTGTCCAGGACTTCCAGGTTTGTCACCTTGTCTTGCCATTTGATGCCCATGAGTGAGCGCAGGGATCTCATGTGGAAATGTTAAAGCTGCTTGAGGTGCTTTCTGTACAGCGTCCATGACTCACAGCCGTAGAGGAGGCTGGGGAGAACTACTGCCTTGTAGACTTTGATCTTGGTGGAAAGCTTGACGTTGTTGTTATTCAACACATGAGTGCGCAGGCGACCCAGGGCTTGGCTGGCTTTGCTGATGCGAGCTGCGATTTCCTTGTTGATAGTACCGTCAGAAGAGATGATGCTCCCAAGGTACCTGAACTGGTCGACAGTCTTCAGCTCGGTGCCTTCGATGTACACTTTGGGTGGGGGGGCTCTTGTGCCTGGGACCGGTTGGCGCAGGACCTCGGTCTTGCTGAGACTGATGCTGAGGCCAAACAGTCGAGAGGCTTCCGAAAACCTGTTGACGATGGTCTGGATGTCAGACTCTGTGTGCGCCATCAGCGCACAGTCATCAGCAAACAGTGCCTCAAGGATCATTCTCTCGATGGTCTTGGTCCTGGCGTTCAGTCGACGGAGGTCAAAGAGAGAGCCGTCTAGTGTGTACTTCAGGTACACTCCCTTCTCAAGGTCGCGTACTGCATGGGTCAGGACAAACGTGAAGAACAGGTTGAACATCACGGGAGCAAGAACACAACCTTGTTTCACACCGTTGGAAATGTCGAAGGGTGCGGATGTGTCGCCGTTTGACTGGACAACTCCTATCATTCCATCATGGAAGAGGCGGATGATGTTGGTGAACTTCCTGGGGCAGCCGAGCTTTGCAAGGATGACCCAAAGCGCTTCTCTGTTTTCGGTGTCGAATGCTTTGGTCAGATCTATGAAGACAGCGTAGAGGTCCATGTGCTGCTCAATGCATTTCTCCTGGACCTGTCTCACAGAGAAGACCATGTCGACTGTGCTGCGGCCGGGTCTGAAGCCGCATTGAGCCTCTGGGAGTGCTTCCACAGATACAGAGCTGCTCAGGCGGTTGAGGATGACTCTCACAAGGATCTTGCCAGCAATGGACAAGAGTGAGATCCCTCTGTAATTGGCACAGTCTGCTTTGCTGCCCTTGTTCTTGAACAGGGAGACGATTGTAGCATCTCTAAATTCCTGTGGCATGTTCTCCTCTGCCCAGATGCATGTCAGAATGTTGAGGAAGGCATCAAGAGTCTCAGGTCCAGCTGCCTTGAAGAGCTGTGTGGGGATGCCGTCCATGCCTGCAGCCTTGCCGAAGCTAGTCTGGTTGATCGCTTTCTTGACATCGTCCAGGGTTGGCAGTAGGTCAAGCTCATCCAATGTCGGCTTCTGGGGAATCATGTCCAGGGCCGCGGGGTTGACAGTAGAAGGCAGGTTCAGCAGATTTGAGAAGTGTTCTCTCCAGCGCTTAGTGATGCTGCCTTTGTCCTTTAGCAAGGTGAAGCCGTCGGCGGAAAAGAGAGGGGTTGTGCTGGGTCTGGCAGGGCCGTAGACAGCTTTCATAGCGCTGAAAAACTCCTTGGAGTTGCTGGATTCAGTGAAGTGTTCAAGTTCTTTTGCTTTGCCATCCCACCAGGTGTCCTGCATGTTGCGGAGCTCTCTCTGGGCTTTTCTCTGGAGGTGTTTGAAGCGGTCTTTCTTGGACAAGGAGTTGATGTCGTTCTACCACTTTATGAAGGGACTGCGCTTTTGCTCCAGTAGCTTGTTGATCTCCTCATTGTTCTCATCAAACCAATCCTGGTGTACTCTCTGCTTGGGTCCAAGCACGTCTTTGGGAGACTCCGTCACCATCCCCTTGAACTGGTTCCACATTTCAGTTGGGTTGCCAGTCAACGGTCCATGGGCAGTTAACTGGTCATCAAGGTGGGACTGGAAGTTTTCCTTGACGTCTGGGCACTTCAGCTTGGCCAGGTTGAATGAAGGTCGGGTGAGCTTTGGTCTCTTCCTGTGTGCTGGTGCAATGCGCAGGTTGAGGACAGACCGCACCAGCCGATGGTCGGTCCAGCACTCGGCTCCTCTCATGGCTCTGGTGATTCTGACATCACGAGTATCCCGCTGGCGGACAGCAATTTCCTACCCCAGCCTGAAGTCCGCCAAATTACTGGTGATGATACTACAGTAGAAAGTATATGGTTTTACTTAGTGCTGTTGTGTTAATCAGATTAGGGTTTGCACATGACATATGAACTTAATGTGTAAGAAATGTGAATAGAACTTACCAGCATTTTTGTGTTTACCAGCATTTTTGTGTTTATATTTTTTATATGGTTAGGATGTGTTTTTGTTGACAGTGGCAGTTCTCGCAACTGGGGCTGGGCGTCTGGCGGCTGTTCCATATTGTCCGAGTTTGGGTCAATGCACCTAGAATTCTACTACCTGTCTCAGATCACTCAGGACAACAAATACCTTGAGAAGGTGGGGGTGGCTGTGAATAATAATAATGATAATATAAATTGAATAATAATAATAACAATAATAATAAAGAGGTTGATAAGATGAAATGGCCATTTCTAAAGTTCTAGATTTTGATTGACCCATTCAGCCCCGAGACCCTGCAGCAGGAAATGGACTGATCATGATAATTCAAGGGTAGTGCCAGATGAGCTTGGCACCTGAACTGGCTGAAGGTGCCAAGCTCATCTGGCACTACCCTTGAATTATCATGATCAATCCATCTCCAACAACTGGCACAGTCATTGAACAACGCCTCCACAAGTTTGGAAATGTGGCCGTGGGGTTAATAGGGTTAAACAATGTAGGCTTTAAATCAGTACATAGTTTCTTATTTGAATGAACTCAGTCGAACCAAATTTTATAATGACTGTTTGATCTTCAGGGAGGTGTCTGTAAAGACTGCCAGCTATTGGAAAGTGGATTGACCTTGAAAGTTCAAGGGTAGTGCCAGGTCAGCTTGGCACCTTCCCAGGTGCCAAGCTTATCTGCCACTACCCTTAGACTACTACGGACCCTGATCGCACCTCTTTTATATATACAGATTGTGTTGTTATTGTCTTTTCTAAGCGTGTTTCTTTCTCCATTGGGTTATTCTCAGTTGTTTCAGAACTCTGACTTCCATGTCATCAGGAGACAAAAAGGCATTACAAACTCTAACACACTCTCTTATGTAGATCTAACCAAAAAAAACATCCAAAAAAAAAAAAAAAAAAGACTTGAAGAAAAAAACTCGTCAGAATTTGTATCCCAAATTTTCTGCCCATGTGTATAGATGTGTGTGTGCAGTTTTCAGTGTTTCCAATTGTTTGTTGTGTTCAGTCTTTTCCAGTGGACCTTCAAAAGTTTGCTTGTTGTGGGTTGAAGGTGAAACTCATTTTTTTTTTTTTTAACCAGGTGAACAAGGTTCGAGAAGTAGTGCAGCAACTGGAAAAGCCAAGCGGCCTGTACCCCAACTACCTCAACCCCAAGACAGGCAAATGGGGACAACGTAAGACCACTTTTGGGTTGTTGTGTATTCGCTTCTTATTTTGTAAACTCCCAGAACTAAATGACTTCCATTCTGTATTGGGTCCTTGTTGCTCAGCAAGAATAATCATTTGATGGTAGTTTCTATTTTGGCATCAGTTTTATATTTGTTGTTTTTGTTTGACTAGTGCTCATTAGCTCAGATTTTTTGTTTGTTTTTGAGTGACGGTATATAGAAACCAAGAAAGCAAAAGTTCATCAGCCAGACTTCAGCTTGATCAGTACTGTCACTCTGGTTTCCTTCCTCCATTCGCTACTGCTGATAAGCAATAGTGAATCAAGGGAGACAGCCAGTGTGCAGTACCGTAAGCGTCTCTATTCTTGCAGATCATGTCAGCATTGGAGCGCTCGGAGACAGCTTCTACGAGTACCTGCTAAAAGCATACCTCTTGTCAGGCAAAGAAGACATGGTTGCCAAAAAGATGTATGATGAAGGAATGACGGTCTGTGAAAATTCTGTTCTCGTTGGACAGCTGTGACTCGATATACCGCTCTTCGCTATATCGTAATCGTGGAGGGGATCCTAGTAGCGGCATCCTTTTGTGCTTTCCTTCAGACTCAAAAATGCCCCCTTTCCTCCCCCCAGTTAATCTCAATATACAATATATCGCGAACGGATAAATCACAGTCACGTTTTATATACCCCAGCAACCGTGGTATATCGAGACAGAGCTGTACTTTATTTGGGATTCTCTGAAACTCTTGTAGGAGGGTTGTGGGGGTGGGCACCTATGTGATACACTAGTCTCAATGAGGTTACATTTGTAGATACAGGCTAACAATATGTCTTAACCCATATTTGTTTCTTCAAAAACATTACCGATGACATGACTACATGGGAATGTCTACTTCTAGGCTCAATTTTAGCCTACTTGCCCGTTGTGTGCCCACACAACCCGAGAGGCACTCGGGGAACCCCCCAGAGGGGCCGAGAGTTATCTCCCCATACCTGCCTTACCAGATCCGGTCACGAGACCATTCAGTCTTGCTACTTCGCTCGTGGTGAGAAGACGTGTCTGGCCTGCGCTCTCGCTGCCTCGACCGGTCTTCTGCCTACCGACGCTCGTTGTCGACTTCGTGTGCTGCGCCCACTTCTACCCTGCGGTCTACCCTGTCTTCTCTTCCTGCTTCGTTGGGGCTGCTGGCGGGGATTTTCTGCTTTCGGTGGACGGCGGTTTGCCTGCCGTTTCCCCCTTCCCTTCGTTGCAGAGGTAAGGTAGCGGTAGTTCCCTTGGCCGGCCCTCGGGCTGAGAGCCGGCTGCCTGTTGGGTGCTTCCCTGCTTTCTTTCTTAGTGGTCTCCCCGATTCCCGACCCCCTTGCCTGGGCTGTCGATGCGCTCTCCATTCCCTGGGACGGCCTTGTGGCCTTTGCCTACCCCCCTACCGTCCTCGTTCCCAAAGTCCTCCTCAAACTTCGGGGCTGTTCGGCGATCCTCCTGTTGGTCGCGCCGTTCGACTGGAACTGCTCCTGGACCACCGACCTGCTCAGCCTCGCCACGGACCCGCCCCTGCTGCTGCCCACCCCGCGGACCATGCTCAAGCAACCGCGCCAGCCGCTGTTCCACCCCTGCCCGGAGCTACTCCTCCTTCACGCCTGGAGGTTGTGCGGCAAGCCCTCGGAGCTAGAGGCTACTCGGGTGCAGCAATGGAGGCGATCGCTGCGGCCCGCAGACCGTCGACCCTTCGAGTCTACGAGGGAAAGTGGCGAGTCCTCTGTTCCTGGTGCACCGATCACGGCCTTACGCCCACGGATCTGACTCATCCTCAGCTGGCGGACTTCTTTCTCTAGCTCTTCCGAGACCAAGGCCTAGCCCCCATCACGGTACGCGGTTACCTGTCCATGATTGCGGACACCTATCGTCACCTGGGACGACCCGATCCGGGCGCCTGCAAGGACCTAGCCGACCTTATGGGACACTTCGGCATCCAGCGCCCGACACTCCGCTCGCTCATTCCTCGCTGGGACCTACCCTGGGTGCTCACGTGGTTGAACTCCGCCCGCTTCGAACCATTACCTTTGGCCCAGTTCGCGGACTTGACACGCAAGACTTGTTTCCTGCTGGCACTTGCTACCGCTTCGCGTGCGAGCGAGCTACATGCGCTTTCGGCACGCCCTTCCTGTCTGCAGTTCCGAACAGACGGCTCCGTCCAGCTGCTCACGGACCCGGCCTTTCTGGCGAAGAACAGGTCTCCTTTAACTCCGCCTCAGGTGATCACCATTAGGCCGCTGAGAGACCGACCCAGGTCCCAGGAGACCAGGCTACAGGATCCCGTGCGCGCCCTTAAAATCTATCTGCGGCGATCTAAGCCCGTCCGCAGGGGACGTTTGCGCCTCTTCCTACCTCTAAGACCCAACCGGCGTGACATTGCAGCCCAGACGATCTCTTCCTGGCTCTGCTGGGTCATACGCTCCGCTTATCAGGAGATCTCCCCTCAGGGAGCGAAGAGGCTGCACATTCACGCACACGAGGTACGAGCTATGGCCACGAGCGTCGCGTTTGATCGAAACTGCGCTGTCAAGGACATCGTGGCAGCCGTGGGCTGGAAAACCGAGTCGTTCTTTGCCCGTTTCTACCTCCGGGACCTGGCCAGCCAGCGAGAGAATCTCGCACTGGTGGGGGACATCGCCGCGGCGCAACACTCCCTCCCGGCGCCACCGGCGCCGTAGGTATGCACTGCGCTAAAATTGTCGGGAGTGTGCGACGGGGACAGCAGCGCTGTTCTGTTGGGGAGTTTTGGGCGGCACCCTCCTCCTCATCGCAATTCTCCCATGTAGTCATGTCATCGGTAATGTTTTTGAAGAAACAAATTCATTTTTCTCTAAAAGGTATTTTTTTGAAAAATACTTACCGATGACATGACTCGTATGACCGTCCCTCCTGCCCCGCTTGCCGCTTTCGAGCGAAGTATCAGACTGAATGGTCTCGTGACCGGATCTGGTAAGGCAGGTATGGGGAGATAACTCTCGGCCCCTCTGGGGGGTTCCCCGAGTGCCTCTCGGGTTGTGTGGGCACACAACGGGCAAGTAGGCTAAAATTGAGCCTAGAAGTAGACATTCCCATGTAGTCATGTCATCGGTAAGTATTTTTCGAAAAAATACCTTTTAGAGAAAAATGAATATTTCAGAATACACCAATGTGTGAAATAAGTTTGACTAAAATAGTTCAAGGGTAGTGCCAAGGTATTCTGGTACCACCCTTGAACTAAAGCCATTGGTCTATATCCTTATCTGTAAGTACTATAATGTAGCTTGCATATGGCAGTGTACAAATTTGAAGCTTTTAGCGTCGGCATGATATGGGTTAAATTACGACCTCAATGTTGCTGCAGTACTGAAGATATATCTAGATATTGTCGGTGGTGCATTTTACATAATGATCAGAGCCAAGCACTTCATGTATTAGCTGCAGCTTTGTGTACTCTTTTGTCTGGTAGTGTGATGGACTACTATGCTTGTATTATTACTTTCAGTGGAAACAAGTTTATTTGTGATTTTACTGATGACTTCACACTGTGAAACTGGATAGTCTACAAAAACTGAATTCACCCAGCAGACTTTTGACATTTCAGTCCATTTTGTGTTTGAGTGCTCTGAGCAAAACTAGGATTAAATACAACATACACTTTTTATTGGCTCACGTGCAAAGCAAAGTGAGTATGTTTTGGGCCAGTGGTCGTCCGTCCGCTCTCGTCCGTGGTAAACTTTAACATTGGCATTTTCTCGGAGACTATACAAGCCACATTTTTCAAACTTGGCCCAAGGATACTTTGTGGTAAGATCTTTCTAAACATACGAAATTGAGTGACCTCTCACAAAGGTCAAGGTCCCAAGGGATCAGGAAATATATCAAAAATAGTTATATTTTTTTCTCAAATACCATTCACAGCTTGAAACCCAAACTTGGTACAGAGATACCTGATGGTAAGACCTATCTAAATAATCTATGCATACTAATAATTTGGATGACCCCTCAGAAAGGTCAAGGGTCGCAAGGGCTCAGGAAATAGGTCCAAAATAACCATATTTTGACAAAAGATGTTTTTTCTCAAATACTATTCACAACTTCAAACCCAAATTTGGTACAGAGATACCTAATGGTAAGACCTATCTATGCATACTAATTTGGATGACCCCTTAGAAAGGTCAAGGGTCACAAGAGGCTGGCAAATGTGTGAAATGCTGATTTTTGTTAAAATTGTAGGTATTCCCAGATTTTGCAAATTTTCAACCAAATTTGGTACTTATCACAAAGGTCAAGGTCACGGGGGGTTGACAGATTTGTGAAAAATGCTTACATTTTCAGAAAACATGGATTTTGCTGCTGCAGAAGCCAGCCCTTATCACAAAGGTCACACATATATGTAAATCGGTCATACACATGAGCCATAATAGCTTTGCCTTTCTTGTTTGACTTGTTTTTGACAATTCATGCTTGCATGCCTGGAGATTGATGTGGTTACTTATAGTGCTCATATTCTAGGCGATGCTGGATAAGATGCTGCAGACATCCCAGTCAGGGCTGAAATACATTGCAGAGTACAAGTCAGGCCGACTTGAACATAAAATGGATCACCTTGGCTGTTTTAGTGGTAATAAAGTCTTTCACAATTTCTCAAACTGGCAGCTTAAATTTTACCCTTTTAGCTCCAACACCCTGCAGCAGAAGATGGAGCAACCATGATAATTTAAGGGTAGTGCCAGATTAGCTTGGCGCCAAGCTAATCTGGCACTACCCTTGAATTATCATGGTCGATCCATCTCCTTCTACTTGTACAGTTGTGTGACGCCTCCAAAATTTAGGAAATGCAGCTGTGGGGTTAAACTGGTTACTGAAAATTGCTGTATGACAGAAAAGAGAGGGGGAGGCCAAATTTCCTCTTTGGAAAGAGGGTGGAGGGTCTGACAGCCATTTTCTAGAGAAATTTGTATTAGAAAAACACACAATAGCTGTTCAGAGGGTGGGAAAAGTATATCTTATTCTTAGTACCTTTTAGAGCTCTTTAATGATCCATTGTACATTTTGTATCTATTGGAGTCTACTTCGTTGACAGTAATGTTGGATACATAACAGAAGTCTAATATAACTGCACTTTTGTAGAAGTCCTGTGCACCCATTTTAAATCTAAATTGCTTTGTTAACTCTTACCAGTTCGCTCTATTTGAGGCCAGTGAACAAAATGACTTTTACCCTCACACATGACCAAGCAAAAATGCTGCTGAAAGCTCTTCTAGTGGTCAAAAGTTGGCTTATTATACATCATATTAAAGTGCATTGAGTCAGCTTTCAGTCAGGATAAGTAAAAAGTCTGTACTTAACGTAGTTTAGAAGTTGTTGTTTATTTAGCGACGAAGAAAAAATGGTGTCCGGTTTCCAAAAACAGTTTTCATGAAAGTCACTAAGAAGAAAAATTTTTTGTTTCTTGCCCCTTTGTTTAAAATGTGAATCCAGTGTGTGGACAAATCATTTCTACACATGTTTGTGAAGTTTCAAGAAAATGTGTTTGAATTTCTAAGAGTTACGCAACATAATCTACACCGGTCAAGGGCAGGAAAAAGTGGGCGTGTCAACACCTGGCATGACTGAGACAACAAACATGTGCTTCTCTGAAAATCTCTGACTTGCTGAAAATATCACTGAGGCAATACACAGCAAGTAATAAAACTTGTTTATGTACTTCATAAAGTTTCACGATTCTGAACCAGACAATAGGTAAACAAAGACTCGCATGGATAGCACATGGTCAAACCAAAATAGAAAGTGTCACAATGACCTGCGATGGTTTTCTTTCGTTTTTTCCACATCGCTGGTGCTGGAATCATGTTCAGTGGCCTGGTTGCTGGAAGATTCCCCTTCAGTGAGATACTCTTCACTTTCGGACTCAGATGAACTCATTTTGACGGAATATTCTCAGAGAGAAATCGCAAGCAGTGAAAATAACGCAGTAGGGAAAGCAAGATGGTGGACGTAGTGACTCGATCGATAACAAAGGTCACGAACAAACTCAAAATTAATATTTTTTTCATTCTATCATATGAAAGTGACTTTCTAATGTCAATAAGTTATTACAATAATACTGAGAGTAAAAATTAATTGGTTTTAATTCAGTAAACACGATGGAATTTTCCATGGGCGTGGCTTCGTATGTATACATACGATGGCCAAGGGAGCGAACTGGTAAGAGTTAAAATCATCCATCAGATATACCAGACAAACCGCTACCTCACACAAAAAGTGTGGATCCTCTGAGTCTGACATGCAATATCTGACAGATTGGTGTTGGTGTACAGCAGAATCTTTTGGGTTTTTCAGGAGGAATGTTAGCCTTGGGTGCTAAGCATTCAGAAGATGAGCAGAAGTACCTGCAGCTAGGAGCAGACATCGCACACACTTGTCACGAGTCCTACGACAGAACAGGTACATTGATATTGTATGTGCAGCCACTGGTATTTTTTGCAGTACCGGAGGCTGCATGCACAAGAGCTGATATCTTTTAGAAGGATAGAAACAATGGCCCTGATTGTTTTATTATTTTTAATGGTTTAACCCACTTGAACATGCAGCCTTGACACAGGTACTATTTACAGTAAAGGTGGCTGCATGCATAAGGGGGTTAATAATTTATGAAGTGGCTCCCAATTGCTTAATTGTTTCTGACAGTTTCTTTACATTATCACAGCTGTGAAACTGGGCCCTGAGGCTTTCCGTTTTGATGGTGGCGCTGATGCAAAAGCCACACGATCCAATGAGAAGTACTACATCCTGAGACCAGAAGTGCTGGAGACACACTACTACATGTGGCGACTGACAAAACAACAGAAATACAGAGACTGGGCATGGGAAGCTCTGCAGGTACAAACGTTTCTGTTTATTTATCAATTGAGATGGAGTAGTTGGGATAACCAAGTGCGACACAAAGGACGTGGACTGTACTTGCACTGTTTGAGTGCTGGAGCACGATAAAGGACCATGTCAGAAGTGTTAAAAATGCATTTCACAACCGGAACACAATGAATCATGCCCACATGCAAGAGGCATAGATCCTCATGAGCCCCTGCCGTTGCATGGTCTCATGAGAATTTATGCCTCTTGCTGACCCCTCTTCAAATACATGTTCTTGGCAGGCAGAGGTGCTTTGTCATTAAACATGACAAAATTTCAAAATGTATACAATCTGCAGCCAGAGGCAGGGATAGGATTACGACTTGGCTTGCAAGAGTTAAGAGCCTCATGAGCCCTTGTTGACAGCAGGGACTAAAGCAGAAATCTTTCTTACAGATTTAAAAAAACATGGTCAGCATGTTTTGGATGTTCCTACTGTTCGCCGTGAGATGGCCTTGCCTGCTCGGCATTAAACCCAAATAACTAACTGTTCCTACTGAAAGACTGAAATGGAAACTTGTTTGTTTGTTAGATGGCTCATGTTGTTCACTACTAACATTTGGTAGCATGCTTTTTGAGATTGTTCATACTGTCTGCTGACTAGGTACAAACCTGTTTTGAACAACTGTTTGAAATTTAAAGTTAGGCCCTCTCCTAAGGGAATTCTTGGAGGACAAAAAGTGTCACCTGTCATTAATGGCCATCACTTAGGTGGTTACAGCTGCTGAAATGATGATCTTTAATGACACGTAAATTCTCGTTAGTGTGGTCGCTCAGAATAGGTTCTGCTGTATAATGCTATGAAATGATTGCTGTTGCATGTTTTTATTAATGGCTACTGTAACTTCTTTTATCATTTTAGGCTCTGGAGAAACACTGTCGCGTTGACGGCGGATACACTGGTCTCCGGGATGTGTACTTGGCTAACCCACAACAGGATGACGTTCAACAGAGCTTTTTCCTGGCCGAAACCCTAAAGTATCTGTACCTCATTTTCTCTGACGACGACCTTCTACCGCTTGACAAATGGGTGATGAACACAGAGGCACATCCGCTCCCGATTAAAGGAACTAGCATGTTGTCAGCCCCTGGCGCTCCTGCAACATAACTTTAATGTCCTTTAACTTTTGAAGATTGTATGCACAAAAAAATTCATCAGTCTGATTAGAACTGGGGTATATGAGGCAGCAAGAAGCATAGATGCTCATGAGCCCCCACAGCATGCGGGGCTCATGAGGATCTATGCTTCTTGCAAATGGATGGAATTTGCTGATGGAGTAGTCATATGTGTCATCAAAGTTTCTTCAGTGGATTGAGGCCATCATGCTTTTTAGGGGTGCAAGTTTATTCTAAACTTATTGGTGTTGGATATGTGAAATCATCCAAGTGGTCTAAGTGATTTGAAAGAGGCATGAGTTCTCATGAGGCTCTGCTGCATTAGAAAGTCTACCTGATTTTCAGATGCAGGTTTAGTATGTTTGAAACGAGCCTAACAGTAATGTACCAGAACATGGAATTTTTCTCTTTTTGGCGGATTTCTGCTTAAATCAGGGTGGAGAACTCTCCTCGGATCCGCGATTTTCCAAGGAAAGGTAGCGTCACTTCCGAGAAAATGAAATAGAGTTCCGAGAAAAACGCACGAAACACATTTTCTCCAAGTCTCCATCCGAGTTTAAAAATAGGACGAGTTCAGGTCCGTGTCCAACTTTTACTTTCTCGTCACTGAACGTGGCGCCCGCGAGTATAACATTGTATGCATAAGGCTTACTCACAGGGCTTCCGTTTTAGTGTGTCTGTGCGTGTCTGGCGCACTAAAACTCAAAATCACGTACTGAAAATGTAACTAAGGGGTAGTCGGACGCACTAAAATTCAGTGCATCTGCGTCCGAGACATATCATCCTTGCGCCATTGTGCGTACCCTAACAGAGGTCGGTGACAGTCGTTCTACTTTTAGTAATGAATTGGTTCGTTAGCTGCTTGCTTGGTCGCGGCTGCGTTCAGAATCGCCCTGACTCCGGGGTCCGTGCGAGTGTCACACTGGACGGGCAAGTTTATGCCTGGTGTGGTGTCAGCATGTTATTACAAAGTGCGTGCTACATGTTGAATGCGTTACTTGCTGTGACGTCACCATTCATACTTTTATGGGATGCGGCATCGCGCGTTTCACTTTCGATCTTCAACGAAGTTGTAAATGGCGGAGCAAAAGCAAAGGGAGCTGGAATGCTTCGGATTCTTCTATCCGGCACCGTCTGATCTTGATAATTGCTTAAAAGAACTTAAGTTCCACTTTGACACCGCTGTCTCCATCGACAAGCGACAGTACCAGAAATGATACCCCTGGGCTGTGTGCGGCACCGCCGCTGCGACTCAGTTTCAGAGTTCATGGCTGCGTGTATTTCCGTGGCTAAAGCACGACTGCACACGGATGACAAGAGCAATAAGCATGGAGGCAAACTCAAAAAGCAAGTCCAGAAATTTGAACAGAAATATAGTTTGTCAGTTTTTTTTTATCATTATGATTTTTATTATTATTATTTATCATGGTCGATCGATCTTCTGGTACACTGTTATTAGGCAAAAACTCTTTAACATTGGAGAAATACGTCTTTCGGGTTAAATGGGTTGAAACCAACTTTTAAGTACATCAGTTCACACACACACACACACACACACACATACATATACACACACACACACAGACACAGAGAGAGAGAAAGAAAGAAAGAGATAGAGAGTTTAGACAAGTCAGACTTTGGTTGTCAATGTGCATTCAGCAGTAAAGGCTATATTCTCAGTTAAAATACATTATCAAATGATCATACAAATAAATACAGGCTTTTGTACGACAGCTCACCAGTTAAAGAATCAGTATCATGGAAAGGACACAGACACTGTCACAACAAATTTCAAGAGGAGAGAGCAAAATGAGATAATTTATTTTAAAGAACATACAGATGATGCAGTTGTTCTTAAATAATTTGCGGACCCTCTATTATGCTCAGATGGGGGTCTATGTACCCTCTAAAATCTGTACCTGGGGGTCTACAGACCATTTAACCTGTTGTGAAAATAGAAACCCTGTTAATAAATACTCATCACTTGATTACAGTGGGTGATAGCGATGTTGAACGTTTGGCGGTTCACCGGAAGTTCAGTCATCTGTGTCTGCCATTGTTAGTCTATTGTGATACTGATCAATAGCCTACCATGTCGTGCTTTTCACGAGTGATTAACCGGGGAGACCCTTTGATGATGTATTTTACTCTGTAATCTTGAGTTTGCATACAATGTAGTCAAGTTTGAGCCTTTTCTGTGTGCTATCTCTCACAAGAAGCCAGAATTTTTACCTCTAAAAATGAAAAATATCTATTTTTTTCCGGGGGGCCCCCTACCGGGGCTTTGCCCCTGGACCCCACTGGGGCCTAGGCAGCCCCTGGACCCCGGCCACTTTTCAGAGATTTTTACTTGAGCTTGTTCTCCACCCTGTTAAATGAAGCTGCCAATCCGCTGAATAAACAAAATCTGCCAAAAAAAATAATCGTAAAGTCACTATTCCAATACCGTATTTCGCGATCTTTATGTGGCGGAGAAAATTCAAAAATAAAAAATGTAAAGACATTCAGATATATTTTGAATAAACATTTGGATATATTCTGTTGAATACTTTTAGCATACTTTTAAACCTTTGACACAAAAAAATTAGAAAAAAAAGGCAAGATTTATAGGTGGTTAAACTGCTCAGTTTCTCTCGCACCAGATTGCACAAATTTTAATGTAAATTTTCAAAGTTTTCCGGGCGATCATGCCCCCAGAACCCCCTAGTGAAAAGGGATTTCCCTCTTTTTTTTAGTACGGGTAATTCCATGCTCTGATGTACCAGACGACGAGTGTGTGTTTTATTTGAAGAATCTTTTGTGATGGTGCATTTGACCACAACATTCAAAGATTCATCTGAAGTTTGCGTGTGAATGTAATAACTGTACAGACCCTCTTGTTACTATCAATTATTATGTTTGAGACTGAGAGATTGAGAGTATGATACCCCAACAGTATTTTTCTTCCTAAATTACATATTTGAGGGGTGAAGGGTCACAAATCTCAGTCTGTCACTGGATAAAGGTGTTTCCATATAGTGATGCAGCAGTAGTGTGGTAAGCGATGTGACAAAAAAGTAGCTGAGCAGCATGTGGGGAAAAGCTTTGTTTCCATATAGGGCCGGGGCTTGCAGAATCGTTCCCCTTCATACATTGTTCAGAATTGTTAAAAATTTTGTCGCGCACTGAAAGCGATGCTCCCTTTTCTGCGGAATCAGCTATTTTTTTGTTCCATGGAGCCATAACATTTTGTCACGTTGATGTTGCCTGCTGCTCTGTTTCTGTGATGCTATTGCGCTGTGAAACATATTTTATTTCTGGGTTCTCGATTTTTTGTTGTTGTTGCACTGTCACTCCAATGTTGCATCGCTGTATGGGAGTACCATTAACATTTGTCTGACCTTGTCTTGACATGGCCTGAAGTTTGACTTTTATTTTTTCTTTGTGATTTATTTAAGTTGGGGGTGGAGGTTTTTTTTGGTTTTTTTTAAAATTTTTTTTGTTTGGGGGGGGGGGGGGGGGGGGGGTTGGACATTACCAGCTGGGACTTAACGGTTTTGAAGAGTGTTGATGCTATGAGTGGGGATTGAAGGTGAAACAGACATCGAAGTAAACATTGTTTTACACAATTGTCACTTATTCCCATCATAGATCCAGCACCCAGAGACCATTTCTGTCTGTGTAACACAGATGGAAAGTTGGTCAGCAGGAGGAATAGATCATCATGAATCTTCACATCCTGCAGGGATCATGAGGATCTGTGCCTTTTGCAGTTGTATGTGTTCACTGTTGAATTTGATCAGTAAATGGCATAGATGCTCATGGACCTTGCAGCCTGCAGGGTGTCACGAGGATCTATGCCTCTTGCATTTGGAGGCGTTCACTGTTTAAATATTTTGACTTTCATGTCCTACTTCACTTGATTATGTCAGTTTTTGTTGGATGTATATCATGACGGGATGTTACTATTGTAAGTCATTTCTGATTGGAATCTAACCTACTTGTGCTGGCAGCCACTGGTACTGTTTACAGTACCGGTAGCTGCATGAACAAGGGGTTTAACACAATTAACCCATTTATCCCCAACGCACTGCAGCAGGAGATGGATCGACCATGATATTCAAGGGTAGTGCCAGATTAGCTTGGCGCCATCAGGCGCCAAGCTAATCTGGCACTACCCTTGAATTATCATGGCCGATCCATCTCCTGCAGCTGTACCATAGTTGTTCGGTGACACCTCTAAAATGTGGGATTAAATGGGTTAAGCCTGCTGTCACTACATACTTAATGAAAGTTGACATTTTTCGTGATGTTTAGTTTGAGCATCGTTTTGTGTTAAGCACTGTGCTTTGACAATCTGTATCCATGTACCATAAATTGGAAGCGTGGACACAAATTTCATGACATTTTCCTGCATCTGCTTTGTCTTGCTTGTTGTTTCATCTGGCATATTTTAACCCCCATTTGCATGCAGTCACCGGTACTGTAAATGATGCCATTGGCTGCGTGCTCGAGGGGAGTGGGGGATAAAGCCGATAGTTATGGTTAGAATGAGGAAACAATTATCCTTCTGCTGTTTGTTTGTTTGTACCTGGAACCCAGAAAGAACTTTGTGAATGTCTGAAACTCTTCTCTGCATTCTTTTTCCCTAGTCCTCTATCAGTGTCTCAGATTTACATCACCACCTAGTCATCGTTGCAATGTGAACAAGAAGGAAATGTGTCATGGACCATCTGCACTGTGTAGTAGGCTTTGCTCATTGTTAGCATGATATTTAATGTTGGGAAATTCAGTTTGGTTCAAAACTGCTACATTTCTATTTTATTGGTGTTGTTTGTTTGGTTTTTTTGTTCTTGACTGACAATTATGTATTGATCTGTGATTTTGGACCTACATCTTGGAGCGGTAAGGTCCGAAATTCACAGACTAGCCCATTTAACCCCATGGCTGCATAAATTCCCAAATTTTGGAGATGTTGCCTAACAACTGTGTGCCAGCTGCAGGAGATGGGTTGACAATGACAATTCAAGGGTAATGCCAGATGAGCTTCAGGCACCAAGCTCATCTGGCAATACCCTTGAAGTATCATGGTCAATCCATCTCCTGGTGGAGGGTGTTGGGTCTAAATGGGCTAGTATATACGGGACTTTTGAGTGCCCTAATTTTAAGGAACATACTTTTATCTGCACTGTGTCCTCATTAGGTTAGCGTCTATACTCGTACATACTACACAGTGAACTTTGCTGATAACAAAGTAGGATACAGTCAAATCTGTCAGAGGGACCACCTGTATATAGCAACCATCTGTCTAAGCAGACCACCCAATTGTGGTCCGCGTTCTGTTATTAGATGACCCTGCGTAAGCTCCGTGTAAGGCTGGTGTGTAAGAAGACCCATGTCTAAGGTGACCACTTTTGCCGGTCCCTCAGGTGGTCACTTTGTACAGGTTTGACTGTGTAACATCAGAGATAACAAAGCTTGTTCATAGGGCCCGATCACACTTTTTCTGTGAACATCCTCAGAGTGGACATTTTGTTGTATCTGAAGTTATCGGAAGAACATCTTTGTATCCACAACCTTGTTACTGGGTCAGTATTTGTAGTTACTACTAATAGCCTTATTCCGCCTGGCTTGCCACTGCAGGTAGATTGCAGCACTGCACAAAACTCTTGCTCAGTTGGAATGAACAATCTATGTAGACAGCATACGTACTCTAACTACCCTCTATCTTGCCAACTTGATTCTCTTAGTGCACATAGTTTTAAATTCATGTTTATCACACTTGGTCATGACACTCTACAACAGAAGATGAATCAGCTGTGATAGTCCAAGGGTAGTGCCAGGGAAGTATTTAGGCACCACCCTTGGATGGTCATTGTCGATCTGTCTCATGAACTGTTGTGTAGTCTTCATCGACAACTCCCAGAGTTGAGAATTTTTAATTTGATTTATGATCATTGTTTATACCCCAGCAAATCCTTTTCTTACAAACGCTTTTTTCGAAATACCGGTACAATGAGTTTTCTCGTCTTCCCTACACTCCTCTTTTCTTTTTTTGTCTAGAGTTTTGAACTGTCCCATTTGGCCTGATGACTTTCATCTTCTTTGTAATACACACTTTAAAGCACATTCTCAGGTTAATCACGCTAAGTCTTTACGTTTGAAACAAAAGCGTGTTCTTTTATTTATTTATTTTTTTTACCTCAGTTTGTTTTCTGTTTGCCCGATTATTTTTTGTATTTTACAGACAGTGCACCAAAGGGACACTGCATATGCAGGGGCTTATGAGAATCTATGCCTCTTGCGGACAGCAAAGGCATGCTGAGGAGCAGGAGTTATACCAAAATCAGAATCAGGTCAAAGACGGTAGATTGAACCTCTTTATAGTAAGGAAAGACAGCAGGTTGGCCTTTTCATAATCAGTCCAGACCAAAAAGGTGACTGCCATTTCATAGTAAGGACTAAAGGCCATTTCGCTGGATCGTCCGGATCACTTTGGGCAAGCGTCCTTGTTGCAGCTGTCCTGTTAATTCCGGTTAAGTACTTCACACTGTGGTTGCCAATGAGGCAACTCCTTGCGAGCAAGAGGCATATATTCTCATGAGCCCCTGCTGTTGCAGGGGCTCATGAGAATATACATCTCTTGTGGATGGAGCGGCTGGAATGTTTGAAGTCTGTGCAATGTTTGACCTACTCCTTATTGAGGTATAACCTCTATTTTGCCCTATGATTTTGCTTGTCGGCATTGAGGCATCACAGCTTCCCTACAACTCCCTGCCTTTTCACTTGCTAACATAACACATTTTTCGTGTGGTAGAGCAAGCATTTCTTCCTCTTGCAGATTGATACTTGCTTATGACAAGGTCGTTCAGTGTGTTTATTGAAGAGGGTGAGAATGCTTGGGAGACTGTGGCAGCTTTATATGCTGGTTGTTGTGAAGAAGTATAGTATTGTACTGTTGTATATTAACTTCATCATATTGAAGACCATTGTGATTTGGCAGTCTTCGTACATGTGGCCATTGTCTTCGGCTATTGTGATTTGGCAGTCTCCATGCATAAAAACATTTTAGACAATGTTCACAGGAGAACAGAATTGTAACCCCTTCACTGCCAAGAAAAAGTAAACATGACCCAAGTGCAGTGGCATATATCCTCATGAGCGCCCCGCTACTGAGGGGACTCATTTGGATCTATGTCCTTTGCTGACACCACTTTGAATGCATGTTCCTAGTTTTTTTGGCACTCTTTGTAGTTGAATTAACTCATTTAGCCCGATGGCCATATTTCACAAATTTTAGAGGCGTCATTTAATCACTAAGCACAAGTTGCAGGAGATGGATCGGCCATGATAATTCAAGGGCAGTGCCAGATTAGCTTGCTGTGAATTGTCGTGGTCGGTCCATCTCCTGTTGTGCATCAGGGCTGAATGGGTTAAAGAAGATAGCAGAACAGAACCTGCATCAACTGGCAGTGAACAGGTTGAGAACAGTAGATGCCAAGCTTGGGAGTGAGAGATGGCCCGAGTGTGAACGAAAAAAAAAAAGTTTATTTCATACTGGCCAGTAGAGTGGGAAGTCCAGCCCAGCTTAACCCAAAATAACACTGAAACTGAGGAACAGCTGAAGCCAATCTAGGTCAGCAAGAGCATAGATTTTGCAAGACATGGAATCACACGAGCCCCTGCAGTTGCAGGGGCGCATGTGATTCTATGTCTTGCAGATTAACCCTCTGTCTGTCAGTCACGCAATTTGTCGAGGTGATTCCTGCAGGAGTCGCCTCCCAAAAAAGTGTGACCCAACAGCCAAATGGTTCAAAAGGTAGTTCAAGGGATTTACGCAACCAGTCGGCATTACTGGCTCTCATGAACTCTGACTTCATTCATCAATGGTGAAGAACATCCCAGTTGCATCTATAGTTAAATGGTTTGACAGTGGTTGATTTTCTTCCTTGAATCCAGTTGGTGGACGGAACACAATATCTGTGATTTGTGTGGATGGCTGTTTGATTGTAGATCATATATTGTATTTATTTTGTGGTGTATGTGTCATAGTGTGTGTGTGTGTCTGTGTGCAATCTGTGTTTTTGCCGCAAGGTAAATGTAATATGTTGCATCCCATTTGGAACTAATATGACTGTTACTCGTTTTTATGTGTGTGTATTTTATGCACATAAATTTCTGCCTTTTGAACCCAGTCACTTTATGACGATCTAAAAGTTGTAGCAGATGTACCAAACTTGGTAGCTCAAAAAATATTGCTTCCTTAGCATGGCACCTGTTTGAGCTATCGTTACAGATCATATCCTGCTATTGGCTGGTAAAGTGAATAAGTTAATACTTTGGCTGTCGATAGTGATGTATGTCGTGATGATTCCTGCAGGAATCATTGCGACAATAACTGCTAGACAGCCAGGTGTTAAGTTTCATGTTGTGTAATTTAACCCCTTTGAGCATACAGCCAATGGTTCTGTAAACAATGCAACTGGCCTTATGCTCACAGAGGGTTAATGCTAGCACATTGTGTGTCTTGCATGCCTTTGCATTGTAAACAAACATTTACTAAAATGCACGTTAAAATTGTGTACATATACCTTTATTAGTGCAGCTGTATTGTCACAGTATGTACATGTTTATATATTGATATTTTCTGTTTCATAGTAATCTGTGGTTAAAGTTCTTCATTCACTGTTGTTGGCATTCATTTTATTTGTCCATGTTTATTTTCTTTACACTGACGTATGACGACCATAACTAAACATTTTTTCCAAAGACTTTGTGGGTTACATTGTGCTACTTTACATAGATTCCCTAATTTAACATAGATTCTCTGACTTGCTTCGTTAAACTTAGCCCATCTTTCAAGAAATGCAAATAATTGTGAATATCAGATGTCATTTTTCTTCACAAAAACATGGATGAAAGTTGGCAGACCGACAGGCTGAAATCTTGTAATTTCAAGCTCTCTCATTGGGAAATTTTCACGAATTAAATCCTTCTGAAACTTACAGCAAAATAGAATTTCCTGTGTAGAATTCAGGAGAAATGCTTTCAGATGCAAACAACTCATTTCTGGCACCACTGTTGCATAGGAAATTTCTGACAATGTATTGTCCAGCTGCCAACTTTCAGCCATACAACAACAAAAAAGATGGGGGAAAAAAAGCAATTAGCATAGTGCAACTGTCCATTGTAGGTTTAATATTGTTCACATTCACAGGTTAATTGGGATTTAACATATGATGACCTCATTTGGAGATACACAGTAATAAATGTGAGCAAGAGGCATAGATCCTCATGATCCCCCTCATCGTGGGGGAGCATGAAGATCTGTGCCTCGTGCTGTTGTTGGCTGAGTGCGTTACAGAAAGCACACAGCAAGTCAACTGCTGGCTTTGATGCAATACTTGTAATTAGTATCTGGTGTGCTGGTCTATGATTTTTTGTCTTGTGACCCACAGTCATAAGGTCCAGATCACAGAGCAGCACACTTGAACCTGTGATTAACCCTTTGACTCTCAGTAACATTTTGTCGCAATGATTCCTGCAGGAATCATCATGACAAGAAGTGCTACTGACAGCCAGAGAGCAAATATTATAGCTAGGGATGAAAACAAACACTTGGTATCTGTTTTCCACATGTAGAGCAGTGTCAAGTTTTATCATAAATTTTTAGTGTTTTGGAGTGTTTACAAATATTGTACATCGCTGTAGTGTATCTGTGTGCATGTCTGTAAAATGTTTATAAAGTGTGTGTGTGTGTGTGTGTGTGTGTGTGTGTGTGTGTACTTTTCTCACAGATTGCATTTATTTATCATAATTGTAGAAAATCAGAAGGGATAGGGGACTACATCTGTTTTGATTGTAAAATTGCCACAGTAATTAAATTCTGATTAAAGAAATGGGTGTTTTTCATTATTTAATTGTGTGAGTGTAGTCAGTGACATCTACACTTAGAGTTGATTGAGTTCGGTCATAAGTCTATTATTATAAGTGTGCAACACCTATCGAAAAAAATTTGATGCATGGTTTTGCAGGCGATGAAAGAACGGCACGAGCTATATACACATAAATCTTTTATGTAATAAAATGTTCGTCTGATGACGTATTGGCTGTAAACGTCATGTAATGTTCCAAGCATGCAATGTTGAAAGAATACTTTTGTTGTACAGTTCAGGATTTTGGGTACGATTTTGTCTTTTTTTTGCACCAGCACAGATGTAACAAGGCAAACCAAAAATCCTGGTCTCATTTTCAGACCGACAAACCATTGCCGTCCATGTACCTTTAACGCGTTGCTCCTTTTTCGTCTTTGATCTTTTTCGGAAAAAATCAAGCAGCATAGAATGACCGGATTTGTCTCCATGTTGCATACTATCTGATTTCATCACCTTGCCTAAGACAGTGACATAGTGTCAGGGATTTCTATGCAACTTTCCCATCAGGCTGACCTGAATTTTGTTCTTTGAAGTCTTGCGTACTTGTTTTTTACAGCACTACAGAACCTTCACGCTAGGGCGATCAAACATTATGCGTTGACGAAAGTTACATGTTACTACATGTGCGCATGCGGCCACACTTATGGTAATAGACTTATGGTTCGGTTGGTATTTGTTGCTGATACATTTTTGTTTTAAATCGAGAATGCACACACATATGTCATATTTTTATTTTTTTATTTTTTTTTTTTTTTTAAATATTTTTTTTTATTTTATTGATTTGTGTTTAGGTTTTAACTTTGATTTGCATTGTACAGCGCTTAGAGCCTGCACTGCAGGGAGTTTGCGCTTTATAAATATTATTATTATTATTATTATTACATATTTAGTTTGCGTTTTATCTTAAGACTGAATCTGACAATCGTTTTTACAGAACTATTTTTAAAAAAACGTATGCCTCTTTGAGTAATGCAAATCAATACTAAAAATGCTGCACCAATGGATCTGGAACATGTTTACTGGTTTTTAATATTGGACCTATGGCGCCAAGCCATTGTGTTCAAAACCAAAGAACAGCACAATTTATTAAAGATGATGTGAGCTGTGGTTTGATGTTGAAGATCTTTTCAAGTGAAGGGATTTGATTTTGCACAGAAAACACAATTTACCACTAGAAAGGGGGTCTTGGAATCCCAACAGACTAGCAGGTTAGTAGCTCTTGTATGTAAAAACTGTTTGTGGATAGCGAACCATAAAGAAGTATTCATCTTCAGGCCTTCTACATAAAACATGCGATGAAAAACATGATGCCACCAGTAACTGTTTATTGTGGAAACTGTACATATAATAAATTTGCCTTCACAGATTAACTCTTTCGAGACGTGCCGCATCTGGATGTGACACGTCTCCCGAAAGTGTTAACCATTTCACTGCCAGTGAATGCGGATTGTGTTTTTAAAATGATTGTAAATTCAATGTCGGAGATCTCCAGCCGTGAAAATGAGAGGGTTTTTGTGTTTATTTTTTCCTGGCAGTGAACATGTTAATTATCATACAAAACTTAAATGCTATGCATTTACCGTTAACATGCACATATCCAACCTTGGCTCACTGTATCAAGCTCCTGATAAAGCTGGGCCTAGAAATGTCCATTTAATGTTAACCCATTTAGCCCCAACACCCTGCAGCAGGAGATAGATTGATCATGATAATTAAATGGTAGTGCCAGATGAGCTTGGCGCCTCATGGCAAAAAGCTCATCTGGCGCTATTCTTGAATTATCATGATCAATCCATCTCCTATAACGGGTACATAGTCCTTAGACAATGCTTCCAAAAGTTTGAAAGTGTGGCTGTGGGGTTAAGGGGGTCAAAAAATCTTCACATTTTCATGAGTGACAGTCTTAAGTCCTGGAGACTTTCAGCTTTTCCCAAATCCTCAAAAGCTGAGTTTTATGAGTTAGCCAGCCTGTTCCACCTGCAAGAGACATAAATTCTCATGAGCCCTTGCAGATGCAAGGGCTCATGAGAATTTATGTCTCTTTTGGCATTTTATGTCTCTTGCTGGCCATGGATCATGGGGCACGTGGACCGTTTTCAGTCATGGTTTATGGTCAAGGGTATGATCACTATGTTAAAGTTATTAATAATCCATTGCTGATGCTGCCCAAAATAAATGTTTAATAAAACAAATTGGTGTGAGTGTGTGTGTGTTTTCCAGCTGAGCCTGAGTGACCATATTCACTTTTTTCAAGTAACTGTTACTAGGGGTTGTAGAATGAGAACTGGTAGTAGAAAGAATAAAGAGACCCAGACCAAAAAGGTGACTGCTAAGCATGTAAAATGCAGAGAAGAATCCAACGAGAAAAGAAACCCACTTAAAAAAGACAAGTTACAACACAGTTTATAAATATTTTTCAAAACAATACAAAGGAGTAAACAATTTGCAACTTAAGTTACAAATACAATACAATACAACTTTATTGTCTGTTCGAGTCGAGGCACGACAGAAATTTGCCTTTTGGCTCATCATGAAACAACAATGTAAGACATTAACAAACGCTACAAGAACAAAAAGTACATAGAACATATCATGAAAAATTATCATTGCAGCAATCTATCACAAGCAATATGTCACAAGATGGGAGGTAATGTTAAGTAGATCATACTTATCGCGGCGTTATAAACGAGAGTTCAAAATCGAGACAGCAGTTGGAATAAAAGACTTCTTAAAAACATTCCTTTTGGCAAGTGGCATGTACACTTGTTTCATATGTCTATTTGGAAAAAGGGTTAAAACCTGAAATATTCGAAGAATGCTGCAGCATTCTTTTGCCTTTAACAACTCGACGACAAGTGTGATTTGAAATTGCATGTGTCATTAAGAAAACCTGCAGAGAAGATGTACGAAAAGGGGGGTGTGGGGGGTGGGAGATGGTTCCTTGTATTTTGTATTCAAATTCATTACAACCTATGCACATAATTCAGTCGAGCAATGAACTAACGTACGTACACAAATACATTAGCTTAGTACTAGTATATCAGGTTCATTCTACAACCGACAAAGGTCTAAAGTTGCCAAACACGAAAGACTGTCATCTGCTACTTTCCTAAAAGGCATATTCCCATTTGGCTGTTTTCAGATATCGGACTTACTTTAGGTACAAAGTAAAATGGCGACGTGATGAAACCGTCCTGCGGCGGTTGATAAACGAGAAGTTTTTTTTTCCTTTTTCGTGAGTAATAACAGTTTCCTCTGGTTTAAACAAACTACTAAGTACATTTTCCGCGCAACTTGCCGATTACAAATGATCCTCTAATCCTAAAAATCGTGTTACTGGGGCTTGCACTAGTTGCAGATTGCCGTGTTGTCGCACAACTGTCGTGTCGCGACGAAAGACCGTTTCTTGATTTTAGTTTTTACCTCCGCAAACTCTGTCATGCTTCGAGTACTTACGATGTACTGAAGCGGATTTTTAATGTTAGGTTTTGCAAGTTGCAATGTTTTTGTTGGTCTCTTCCTCTAGCCGCAAAATGTTAAATGATTTAAACAGTTCTTTTTTTGGGTAGAGGCATTGAGGTTAGGGCCTATAATAACATGTGTAATTTATTTTAAACCTGTAGTGCACCGACTGTTGTGTGACAGATTAGTGGATTTGCTGTAACTGGATGTATAATTATGCTTTATCTTTGGAACTTCACATCTATTTTTGTTCTTTTTTGCAGCACAGGTGACTGACGTAGCTGTTGTTTTTGCCTTCTGCACAGATTGTGGCTGATATTGATTATTCACTATGGGAGACAATCCTGCTGAGACTGCTCTTGCAACAGGAGAAAAACGAAAAACATCTGACTCTGATTCAGAGAAACCAGTAGAAAAGAAACCCAGACAGCGGCGATTTGATATGAAAACTCGCCCTGTTAAGCTAAGTGCAACAGACAAAGAAGCAAAGACAGGTTCAGATGCTTCTAAAGAGAATGATGTGACATTGACTGTGAGCCGCCTGCTGGATGCTGAGATCACATCCATTCAGTCTCGTACTTTGGCAACAAATTTTGTGACATATGCCTCTTCAGGTGGGAAGGTCTCCTTGGAATCAAACTGGACAGATTCCAGCTACGAAAATGATACAGAAATTGACCACACACCCACAGGAAAGAAATTTCAGTCAAACATTGTGGATGACTTGTTCAAAGACTTTATTTCAACAAAAATGAAAGAGGCTGATGACGAGGATAATAGTTCAAAAGGGCATGCATTCAAAGCATCAAACAAAGACTCAAAGAATTCTTCTATCGATGAAATTAATCGCCTCCTAGATGCAGAGATAACGTCCATTCAGTCGAGAGGTGTGGTGTCCAGTTTATATGACGACAGTGACAGTGGTGGTGATGATGATAATGACAATGATAGTCCTTTGAATGGTGCCAACTCGGTGAATACTTATTCAGCAGGATATTTTCCAAAACAAACTGAAACTGCATCAGCAGCACCTCAGCTGGGTGTGGCAGGGGATGCTTCAAACACTACTGACCTCACCAGTAATGGATTTGGAAAGTTTTCAAGCACAGCCTCTACTGCAGGTGATAATACAGCAAAAACCACAGGCCCTGGAGTGACAGCAGAGAAGCCAACTTTCATGATTGGCAAGAAAGCTCCAGTCAAAAAGCTGGGACTGTCCATACGCCAGGAGAGTCTTGCACTCATCATTGGTGCGGCGATTAATGCAAAACAGTTGGAAGATGGTTTGTATTAACCCTTTACATGTCCATGGTGGTTTTAGTCACAATGATTCCTGAAGGAATCATCATGACTAAAACCGTTACTGACATGCAAAGGGTTAAAACTTAAAATTATTCCATTAATCCCAAAGGACACTTTCCAAATTTTTAGAGGTGTTGCCATTTGCAGGAGATGGATCGACCATGATAATTGTTAGCAATACAGCGAGACTTAACTGTAAGGTGAAGCTGATTGCAAATTCTTACGAATTTGTTGTAGACCGGAACTAGTGCACTTGAGAAACGCGCACTGCCTATCCCCTCAGTATTGAAAGACAGCTCATTTCCACTGATGTAACCCCGGAACAAGTGCACCTTACAATGAAGTGAAAGGGCTGGGTAGAGCGCAGTGCTCTTCAACACACTGGGGTGGGCAAGTGCACTACTCCCACTAGTTCCGGTCTACAACAAATTCGTAAGAATTTGCAATCAGCTTCACCTTACAGGCAAGTCTCGCTGTATTGCTAACAATTCTTACTCATTTCCTGTATCCCGTCACTAAGTGCACTTGAGATTTGAGAGCAACAGTGGTAATGAGCGTAAAGGCTAAGTCATGCTAAAATGACAAGCAGCCTTATCTAGGCTAGATTTCTTTCTTTGCCAGATACCTGTCCATCACCACCCGACATAAGGTGAGTTTCACACGCGGAACCCAGCAATAATAACGTCCATCCCGCAGCTTTCATGATGACATCTATGGAAGCACCCATATCTTTTGCTGCTGAGGCGCTGGCCAGTTTGGTGGACAGCAGAATAATGCACAGTGTCCACCTGTGCTCTCTTTTGAGTCCATTTTAGCCACCTGGCCACAGTATTCAAGCTTGGCCTGCCATGCGGAGCGAGGATTGCAATCACTTACAAAGAACTGACTGTTGGAAAAGCATGAAACTCAATGGGTTCCTGATGTTTTCCCCTTATTGAATGTTTTAACAGCTTAGTTACATAAAATATACACTTGCGTTCTGACAAGTTAAGTGCATGTTAGCAACATTTAGCGCTCTTAGCGTTTGGCACCTCTATCCAGAGAGCAAAGCAATAAGCATTACAAGTTTAGCGTGATTTCATTGCCGAACGTAAGTTTGTTTATAGGCACCCACGTCTTTAGCATGTGCAACACTACATTCACATTCCATGTGCTATGGTATTTGGGAAACGCTGTTTTCTCTCAAAAAAACACCCTTCATGAATCTCTTAATCACTTCTGTAGACCCTGGCGGCACTCTGTCTACACAAATAACAGCTGAGCGCTGACCCTTCTGTAGCCATACCATTATACTTTATAGCACAGGTCATTGAGTGCCAATGATGCAAGAAAATTGACTGCCTCGGCTAGCGGCGGTGAGACATGATCCACCGATCTCGCACTCGCGTAACGCCTAGAAGGAGTGATGTATCCTTCATACAAGCGACAGGTGGCCAGTCACCACGATAATATGGTGATGTCGGTTGCATCTAAAGAAAATCCCTCTGTATCTATCTCTGACACCTTGCAAATGAGTAGTTTCAGTTTTTTGCACAGAGGATGTCTTTGTGTCAAGTCGCTTGGTTGACATAACAAAGTATCTCTTGCTGACAGCAGTATGGTTTGTATTTGCATCAGCACTGGCCAGAAACACTCTGGTTTCGCCACGATGGTGCCACTACCACTCCCCTGTCTTTGTCTTTGTCTTTGACTGCCCAGCCAGTCTGAAAAGTTAGTTGTTTGTTTTCAGCGTAACAGTAGGGTCTTCCCTCTGTAGGGGAGCTTTTTGATGTCCGATGTTATCACCCCACCATTGCAGCTCAAGAACTGCGTCTTGTGTTATAGGCATGATTTTCTCCCAGTTTCCTTTGTTTTCTTTCTTCTTCTTCTTCTTGTCGTTCGCAGTGGGCTATACGGTCAGACCAGAACCGGTGATGAATGACGTCGTTTTCTCCAGGTCTTCTCGACTGCCGTAGAGTTTGGTCTGCAGTGGAGTTGGCGATGGCCACACTTCTTTTCTTTCATCGTCCAGTAGGGGGCATCTCTGGAGAATGTTCCGCTGTTTGGTCTTCCTGACCACATGTTCATGTGAGCGTTCAGTCTGTTGTGGCCGGTACGCAGTCTGATCAGGACGACTTGCTGCTCTCTGGTCATTGTGTGGTAGTCGTCTCTGTTTGACCTTGGCCTCATCAATGCCTTGATGATTGTCTTTTGCTCACTATAGCTGACGCTGTTTTCTTGTTGATCTTTTGTGGCTCCTTCTTTCGCCAGCTCGTCTGCCCTTTCATTTCCTGGTACCCCACAGTGAGCTGGTATCCACTGGAGGACAACTCTTCTGGTTTCTCTGACCTTCTGCAATGCTCTGGTCAGCTGGGCGAGCTTGTCGTTCTCGAGGGTCTGAAGGACTGAAAGGGCATCGGAGAAAAAGACAACTTGGTAGCATGGGTCTGCGGAATTCTGAACCATGGAGGCGGCCTGCATAAGTGCTTCGGTTTCTGCTTTGTAGTTTGTGCAGTGTTTGCCAGTGGCTACACTGGATGTGGCTGTATGTCCCCCAGGAAACTGGATCAGGATGCCAGCACCTCCATTGGAAACGACATTTGTTGCTGATCCATCAGTGTAGATGTGGATCCATGCCTCCTTTGGGTATTGTTCATCGATCAGGGCTAGGGTGAGTGCCCGTCTAACGGTGTCATCCTGACTGTCTCCCGAGGCAACATGTGGGACACTGGTGCGGATCTGGATGTCTGGTTTTTCCATTGCCCAAGGGTTTTCCTCTTCTTCTGTGATCAGAGATAGAGGTAGAGTGCTCTGTGGAAGGACTTCCCTGTGCTGTCGAGAAAGTCGCATGCTCTCATGGACAAAGCTGCTTCTTTTAAGCCGGTTCTTGGTGAGGTTGCTCAGTCTGTGCTTCATGGGGTGGTCGGGCAAGCACTTGAGCTTCTCAGCCTGTACCATGGTTTTGGCTTCTCTCCTCTGACTGAGAGGTTGGATTGTGGTCAGCTTCTCCATTTCCTTGATTGGAGTGGATTTCATTGCACCAGTGATGATTCGAAGAGCCTGGTTTTGCACTCGGTCGAGGGTCTGCAGGTTCGATTTGGCTGAGGTTAACCACGCTGTGGAGCCGTACTCGAGGTGGGGCCTGACTGTTCCCTGGTATACTGTCTTCAGTATCTTCTCGTTCACTCCCCAGGTGGTGCCTGCCAGTTTCCTGAGTATGGCCAGCTTGCGTCGGGCCTTCGCCTCTGCCTGTGCAATGTGTGGTTTCCAGGTCTGTCGTCTGTCAAAGGTGACACCAAGGTAAGTAGCTTCTTCATCCTCTCTCAGAGGGGTTCCACCAAGCTTGATGGTTCCGGCTTTCTGCTTTGGGGACAATGTGAAGAGGGTGGTGGAGGATTTCTCCTTGTTGACAGAAATGCACCAGTCATCTGCCCATGCGTTCAGCTTGTCTGCCGCTAGCTGCATTCTGTAGGTGGCAGTACTTGCATGCTCCTCCTTGCACCAGATCACAAGGTCGTCTGCATATAGGGCAGCTTTGAGTCCCTTGGGCATCTCGGACACCAGATCGTCGATGAAGAGAAGGAAGAGGGTAGGGGAGAGGACTCCGCCTTGCGGGACGCCATGACGAAGGAGGAATTTCTTGCTTTTGGTCTGGTCGATGCTGACTCTTGCCCTGCGATTGAAGAGGTAGGAGTGTATCCATTGGAACATGTTACTGGACACGCCTTTTCTCAGCAGTTTGACAAGCAGCCCATCTTTCCAGACCTTGTCAAAAGCCTTCTGAAGATCAATCCAGGTTACGAAGATCAGCTTCTGCTCCTGGAATGCATCTTCAACTTCCTGCGCCAAGTATGTGACCTGGTCTTTGGTGCTGCGGAACTGTCGGAAGCCAGCTTGTTCAGGGGCGAGGAGGTTCCTGGATTCTAGGTAACACCTGAGGCGCTCGTTCACAATTCTCTCCAAGGTCTTCACAACACAGCTGGTGAGGCTGATTGGGCGATAGCTGGTGGCCTTCTTTGGATCCTTCCCTTTCTTTGGAATGGGGATCATGATCGCTTCTCGCCAGAGTTGTGGTAGCGATCCTTCTTGCCAGCTGCTGTTGAGGACCTCAAGTAGCTTGTTTTCTGCTGCACTACCAAGATGGGTTAGCATCTCGTTGGTGATGCCATCTGGACCAGGAGACTTTTTGAGAGCTGTATGAAGCTCTTTGTGTGTAAGTGGTTGATTCATGGCGTCCGCTGTTGCTTGTTTGGCAGGTCTCTCTCTTTGCTCTCTTCTTGCTTCTCTCTGCTTTTCGGGGCTAACATGGAGATTGCTCTCAGCTGCATAGTTTTCGGCAAATTGGTTTGCAGCATGCTTTCCTGTTAGTATCTTCCCATTTTCTTCCAAGGTGATGTTTCCTTTGCTCGTGTTCTCATCGTTCAACTGCTTGGTCAGTTTCCAGAGCTTTCTGCCGTCTTTCTCAAGGTTCAGGGAGCTTGTTTTCTCTTGCCAGCTCCTGCGTCTTGCCTGTAGCTTCTTCTTGAGAAATTTGGCTTTGGCTTCCTGGAGGCGGATGTTGTTTGCCTGTGATGGATTGACTTCTGCTTCCCTTCTGGCATCTGCTAGATCGTCGTCCAGTTCCTGCAGTTCATCGCTCCAGTAGGGCTTATAGTCTTTTCTAGAGCCTCTGGGTATGGACTCACGCGCTGCTCTGAGGATGCTCATGTTGAAGTCCTTCACCACCATGTTGATGTCTCGACCTTCGACTCGAATGTCTTTGGCGAGTTCGCTGGTGCGGTGTCTAAAGAGGAACCAGTTCGCTCTTTTGTAGTTCCACCGTGGGAAGGTTGCTTCAGTGCAGGACTCTGTGCCCAGGGTAAAAAAGACTGGCCGATGGTCACTTCCTCCTAGCTGTTCTCCGACCTCTCTGCTGGCTTGCTTGTGCATGTCTTCCGTGCAGAAGGCTAGGTCAGGAGTCGATGTGGTGTGCCATCTTCTGGAGTAGAACGTGGGGCAGTCAATGGGACTGTTCAACAGAATGAGACCATTGTCGTCTTGCCAGTTCTCCACCTCTTCTCCTCTCCGATCCAAGTGGTCGTATCCCCAACTTTGTGAGTGACTGTTGAAGTCACCCACCACAATGAAGTTGGAGGCCTTAGTGGGGATCGTGTCAAGGGTGAGTGGTCTGTCGTTGGGGCAGTAGAAGTTGACCAGCTGGAAATCTGCTGTCTTCGTCTGGATCCGAATCACTTGGTACTCTGAGTTCTCCATGTGCGTATCAATCAAACAGGCACTGATGTTGTTCCTGATCAGGGTCAGGATTCCTCCCTTGCTTCGATCTGTTCTGTCGGACCTGAAGCACTGGTAGCCTCTCACTTTGAAGGACTTTTGAGGTGTCAGGTGCGTCTCCTGAATACAGCAGATGTTGATGTTTTTCTCATGCAGGATATGCTCCAACTCAATCTTCTTGTTCAGAATGCTTTCTGCGTTCCAGTGCATGACCTGAAAAGGTCGCTGCTGACTGGGATTCTTTCTGGTTGTAGTGGTGCCAGTAGCTCTCCTCCCGCGTCCCCTGGCGCGACAAGACGAACGGTAGCTGAGGCTGGGTCCCTTAGAGGCATGGGACCCGACGCTGCTCCACCCTGGAGGGTCCTCTGTGGGCGAGCGCCATTGTCATCAATGATAGTTGGCCGTATAGACATGATGGCGGGTTTGCGTGGATCCGTGGTTTATCAGAATGCGCCGTGCGGCCCGGGTCCTCCGTCTTCAGCATTCGAGGTTTCTGTCGGGGTTTCCTCACCCTTAGCTCCTGGTATAAGACCTTCCCTGGGAACACAAAGGGCTAGAGCTTTTTGCGGCTCTTGATCGCATGATGAACCCGTCATTGGACACATGGGGAATTTCAGTGGAGGTAGCAGTGCCACCTGCTACCCCGCCCCGTCCTGGTAGGCTCATCGCCATTTGGTCCGCGACTGCTTGCGCAGCTAACCTCCATATCTGAAGGCCGTTCCCCTATCCGCCACCCGGGGACGCGCTAGGTTGGGGATGGTCGCCCCACTGAAAATCCCACACTGGGTTAAGGAAGTTCAGCATGTCCTAGTTTGTTTTCTTTGAGAGCTCGGGGTTTCTTTTGTTTAAAGGCCCTATAATAGGGAGGGCCTAGGAGTACTTGAAAAAATTTGCTACCATCAGCCCAATGACAGAAGCTACTGCTCTAATTTTGGCTACTGGTTTTTCTCATTATTTTGGAGCACGTTTCGCTCAGTTTTTGCTTAGGTTCGTTCGTCAGTATCACCGACATGTCGATAGAGTCAATCACAAACCCCAAGTATGTAATCTCTTGCGTGGGTAGGAAATGAGATTTGTCCCGTGGACTGTGAAACCCACTGCATCAAACAGTTGAACCATATCAGTAACATTTTGAACTGTGTCCTCTTTTTGTCGTGCCCACTAAGAGGGTGTCGTCATTGAAGGACGTGATTGATTAATTCAAATCATGTAGCCTTGCCAGGATTGGTTTTGCAGAGTTGCCAACCACTACAGAATTTCCGTAGTTTACTACGGAAGTAGATGTGTTACTACGGAGCTACGGAAGTAGTAAAAATACTACGGAAAAGCAAAATCAATAGTTAAATTTTTTTTTTAAGGTTCGTTGAGCGCCAGTGGCTACAGTGTAGGCTGCCGGCCGAGTCAGGGTCACCCAACTAAGTTACTGATCACAGCTTCCAGTGCGTGTTAGGCTTTGAACCAATCATTGTGAAGCCGGTTGGAATGCAACCAATCAAAATTCAGCAGAGGTGCCTACCTTGCGCGCTAGCTCGTAATTTTACGCATTTTCAGCTCAAATCACGGGAGTACGAGGAGTCCCTCTAGTCTAAAATACGCAATTTACGTGGAAAGGGGGGGGGGAGGGTGGCTAATTGTGGACTGAAGATCGGCCGTTAGGCTCCCAGCCTCTGGAACCAGAGACTGTCACTAAGCTTTGCGCGTGTAGTCCGCTACACACTGACTAGCCAAGGCAGCAAAAATACTCGCACACAGCGCGCCAAGCGTGCACTGAACTCTGACTCGCGGGTAGTAACTAGCGATAGCAGAGGCCTCCACTGCTACAAATGCATGCAACGTATGCAGAAAGGACTTGGTTGTTGCTCACAGTGGTGCATACAAAAGTATGATATTCAAAGACAGTCAAGGGTGGTGTCAGAATAACTTGGCGCATGTAGGAGCCAAGCTATTCTGACACCACTCTTGAACTAGCATGATATATCACAGTGTCTCCAGCACTGTCGACCTCAAAGGACATCGAAAACAAAACAAAACTATAATTTCATCCTCAGGATGTGATGAGTTATAATAAGGTAGGATATAACACGAATAATATATATCACAACACTTAGTAGGATAATATATATCACAACACTTAGAAGGATAATATATATCACAACACTTGGTAGGATAATATATATCATATTGACAACTGAAATTGACGCGCACTGACTACTGAAATTGTCATGAAACTACTGAAATTCTACATTTTGACTACTGAAAAAAAATATTGGGGTTGGCAACTCTGGTTTTGTGAGTTTCGTAAACCTCCTGGGTATCGGGCCAAGGCCCACTGGCGATGCTTGGAAACAATAAAATTTGTCTCTCCAGCGAAATTTTACTGGTATTCAGTTCGGTGTGTACAGAGACGGAGTAGTACGCATCTCAAAGATCAAGTGATGCGAAATAACAGTCCTTGGTGACAATTTTAAGTGCAGTATGAATGGTTTCCATTTTGAATTTCTGAGTGGTACTCGATGTCCTTGTTCAGGAGCCGAGAAATATAACCCGGTGGGTATGGTTCCGTTTTTCTCTGAGAAAAAAATGTGAGAGACAAATTGTAATGCTTCATTGCAAGACTTTAATTTTTGACCCCTTTTCGTAGCAGGTCTTTGACTCCTGCTTTCATCGTTTTGTTTTCTGTTTCACTGGGGTATAACTGTGCTTTAGACAGCTTAGTGTCAGGTGTCTGCTCAAAATTAAGTTTCACACCTATGACCGTTTCTAGTACTTCCTGGTTAGAAGAAAGGGTTTCCCAAATGTTCAATTTTGTATCATTTTGGCCGGTTTTGAAAGACTACAAATGTTTCCCGTTCAGGTACTCATGCACCCAAGGTATGCACAGTTAAAACACATTGACCTCGTTTGTAGATGGGAGTGACAGGTGTGCGTCAAGAACTTCCAGGGAAAACTCCCCGCGCGGGGATTGGCTTTTCCGCGCGTAAACCACTTTCAGCTGACCTCTCTGTGTTGGCCTAAAAAAGGGCCTCACCATTGGTCCTGCCAGTTTGTGGCTGGCTGTGAGGCCAGCCATGACTACGCATATCTTGACCGCTTTTGTCTGTTTTGCGGGCTTCTTGGGGATTTCCCAAAATCTGTAGGTTAGAGCCAGCCACTCGGAGGTCATTGTCATGTGCGGAGCATAGATGCCGGCAATATTGCGACTTTGTCTGTTTCACGGGCTTGTTGGGGGGAATTTCCCATAATCTGTGCCATGACTGAGGTTAGAGCCAGCAGACGTCATTGCTATGTGCAGAGCACAGATGCTGGCAATTTTGCGCGGCGACCGCACTCGCTGCAAGTCTCTAGGTCAGAGGCTTATCGGTGCGCAAGGTCACCGCGACAGCTGCCTTACAAATGGTAGTTTCAGTATTGTACATTCGTACGTCCATCTGTCAGGTGGGCTTTTAACACAAGAAACACCACTTTATTTGTGCGGGGCACACTCATATTTTTGCAGTTTTCGGGAATTCTGTAACAGCTTTTCTTGGTGATTTTTATGCGACAGCCGCTTCAAACCAAACAGGAATTAAGTAGGTCAGTTTGCCTATCTTTCTTTGACCGGTGGTTCCGCCTCTTCCGAGACACGAAAGGCTGCCTCCATATCGGCCAAAATATCATCTCCTATAATCTCCGCAGTCCCATGCCCCCCTGCGTCAAGCGGTTCCCTTTCTATATTTTCTGCCTCTGCATTTCGCCGTTCCGCCTCCACACCAGCGGTGCTGTCATTCTGAGGCGGAAAAGGTCTGCGTTTAGCTGGAGGATCAGTGTGGATGGTGTCCTTCGGTCTTTTGCTTTTTTCCAAAGTGTTAACGGCCTTCTCGGTGAGAAGTTGCACCGCTTTACAGAGGGCTGAAAAACTGTTCGTTTCGCTCTGAGTCTCGTGTCGGTGACACTCGGTCAGGCGGGGCCAGTGTTAACTAAAAAACTCACCTTCTCCAACGAAATCTTCTCATCCACGTCTAAGACGGTGTCGTCCGAATTCATGTCAACTCTTCTAAATCCGACATCACAACCACAATTACACAGTTAATTAATCCACACAGGGGAATATACTCCTACGTTACACTAGGTACTGCACACACCATACACACGACAATCAACAAACACGGTACAAGAGTGAAAGTCGGTCACTAGGCACGGGCGGCAAGTAATGAGGGTACGTCCGACCTGGTCGGCGGCTAGGGGCGAACTGAGGGGATAGGCAGCGCGCGTTTCTCAAGTGCACTTAGTGATGGGATACAGGAAATGAGTAAGAATTCAAGGGAAGTGCCATCAGGCACCAAGCTAATCTGGCACTACCCTTGAATAATCATGGTCGATCCTTCTGCTGTTGTATTACATTGGGACTAACTGAGTTTGATGTTCAGATCATATTTTGTCACTTGTAAAATCAGTTAACACATTCGAGCCGTACTGCATTCGGATACACTGCTTTATGCCATGTATCTGGATGCTGTTCTCAACCAGCTCAACCTCCACCTCGCCGACAACAATCTCCTCAGTCCCTTCCAGTCTGCCTATCGCAAACATCACAGCACTGAAACAGCCCCTTCTACATATCCTGAACGACCTGGTGTAAAGAGGTGTTGTAGGGCCTTCCTTTCGAAGTTATGAGCTCCTTTGAAATTAAACGCTTCATTTTCTAATGAATGGGGCGGAAGTACTGCTTACTTCAGGGGTCAGCGAGGAAGTAAATCCGGTGGAATTTACTACAGCGGGAGACCATGAGTATATGTGCTTACGTTGGAAGTTACCATGTGTAAAGATATGTTTTAGAGGTTTTGTATCCGGGTAATTCAAAGTGCTATTGTTATTTGATACAGTTTTCTTAGGTTTGAAACTTGCTTTAGGTTTAAAAAAAAAACAAAAAAACTTTAGGTGTTCTGTAATTGTAAATTTGACAGAAACAGTCCACTCAGTCTTGTATTTTCAGTGAGCAAAACAGCGATTTCACTTGCATGCGGTAGAGTGGACCACAGCCGGCCTATGTGGCATCTTGACCCTGTTCTTTCCCTGCCGCAGCGGTTGTCTGGCAGTTAGGAATGTAACCGCACGCATGCGCAAAAAGTAGGATTGAACCCAAATCAAACGTCCTTGGCCCTCTACTTCACAAGTCACTACTACATAGCCAATTTTGCTCTGTGCATAGCAAGCAGCCTGCCGCTAAACTTGTGAAGTAATGACTCTCAAAGTAGGCGTTTACTTTCGAATATGGACTACAGCACTGTGCATGCGGCCCCTGCTCCTCTCCACCGACTCGTGCAACATCTCCCTTCTTACGCTACTCGATTTCTCTGCCACCTTCGACACTATAGATCACTCTATCCTCCTCCACTGCCTTCGCCACTCCTTTGGCATTACTGACTCTGCTCACTCCTGGTTTCTCTCCTACCTCTCTGACAGACCAGTCCGTCACCATCGACAGCGTCTCCTCTAAGTCTAACCCAGTCAGGCTCTCCTGCGGAGTTCCACAGGGGTCCATCCTGGGCCCGGTCATTTTCACACTCTACACCTCTCCTATGTCCAACATCATCCAGTCCCATCACAATCATACACCACCACCTCTATGCTGACGACTCACAACTACTAGACAAGACAAACTCGACAACACAAAGTCACTACTGACTCGCACGGCTGACTGCTTCGAAGATGTGAAAAACTGGATAACTCCATGTTCCTCACCGAGTTTGACCTCCTCCTCGACCACTACAGTACACGACCCGGAAAACACATCCTTCTTAATCTTGGCGACTTTAACTTCCACTTTGACAAACCCGACCACCCTGACACAAAACGCCTTTGGACATCACTTTCAAACCACAATCTTACACGACGCATCACCAAACCCACCCACCGACTCGGCCACACCCTAGACTGGATCATCACCCGCACCTCCGATCAACTCTTTCTCGACTCTGACACCTCCTCTGTGCTTCCCTCTGACCACCTCGCTATTCTCGTCTCCCTCATTGCCTCGACCTACCTCCCCCGAAAAAAACCAAGCTCCTTGTCTCTCGTCGCAAACTAAAATCTGTCAACCGAGAGAGCTTCTTCGATGAAGCTGTCGACCTTCTCTTGGACCCCGCCTCCTCTCCTGATCTTGCATCCCATTTCGACTCCTCCCTTCAAAAACGTCTAGACACCCATGCACCTGTCACCACCTGCTCCATACCCAACCGACCCTCCTCCCCCTGGCTCACTGACGACATAGCTGAGGCCAAGCGCGAGCGTCGACAAGCGGAACGCCGCTGGCGCTCATCTGACCTCACCGTTCACAGACAGATCTTCCAAACAACTAGTTCCAAAGTCTGCAGAATGATCTCCGACTCCAAACGTAAACACCTTCAAAACAAAATCCTGGAATCCACTTCTTCCAAAACCCTCTATGCTACCATGAACACACTCCTAGGCACTTCTAAAGACTCTCCTCTCCCCAACAAACACAGCAAAGAAGAACTCCCATCCACTTTTTCCACCTATTTTTCCGACAAAATTCAAACTCTGCGCTACACACTCGACACTTTGCCTTCTCCGCCTTGCCCTCCTGACACCCCCTTTTCTGGAACCCCCCTCTCGTCCTTCCACCCCATCTCAGGACGAAGTCCTCAAGACCATAAAGTCCATGCCTCTCAAAACCTGTGAACTAGACCCCCTCCCAGCTTCTCTCTACCGGGACGGCCTTCCAAAACTTCTACCCTTCATTACCGACATCATCAACACATCTCTATAGAACGGTTCCGTCCCTGATATCTTCAAGTCCGCCATCGTCCGTCCTCTCCTAAAAAAATACAGCCTCAACCCAAACGAACTCAAAAACTATCGCCCAGTCTCCAGTCTCTCTTTCCTGTCCAAGCTTCTTGAAAAGGTTGTTCTCAACCAGCTCAACCTCCACCTCGCCGACAACAGCCTCCTCAGTCCCTTTCAGTCTGCCTATCGCAAACATCACAGCACTGAAACAGCCCTTCTACATATCTTAAACGACCTGCTTCTCTCCACCGACTCGGGCAACATCTCCCTTCTTATGCTACTCGACCTCTCTGCCGTCTTCGACACTATAGATCACTCTATCCTCCTCCACCGCCTTCACCACTCCTTTTACATCTCTGACTCTGCTCACTCCTGGTTTCTCTCCTACCTCTCCGACAGACAGCAGTCCGTCACCATCGATGGCGTCTCCTCCAACCAAGTCAGGTTCTCCTGCAGAGTTCCATAGGGGACCGTCCTGGGCCCGGTCCTTTTCACACTCTACACCTCTCCCCTGTCCAACATCATCCAGTCTCACCACATACACCACCACCTCTACGCTGACGACACAACTACTAGACAAAGACAAACTCGACAACACTCAGTCATTACTGACTGCTACGAAGACGTGAAAAACTGAATGACAGCAAACAAGCTTAAACTGAACGACGACAAAACGGAAGCCATGCTGGTAGGCACTCGCCAGAAACTTTCCCAGGTCCCTCCCTCTCTCCACCTTCAACTCGACAGCACCCGCATCTCCCTCAATGACTCGGCCAAAAACCTCGGCGTTATCCTCGATTCCTTTCTTACCATGACCAGCTTCGTCTCCGCCACGGCCCAGGCATGCTACTTCTACCTCCGCTGCATCAGTCAGATCAGAAAATACCTCACTATCGAAGCTGCCACCAAACTTGCTGTCTCTCTCATCCTATCTCGCATCGACTACTGCACAGTGTTAATTTTTTTCTCAAATATAGCAGGTCAGATCGAGCGCGGCAGATTAAGTTTACAGTTGCCAGAGGGTCAGCAGGATTTCGCAGGGGGTCCCAGAAATGATGAAGTCTTAGATGATCACATACAGGTGACACACACACACAAACATAATGGATAAGCCAACAAAAACATTTTTGCACAAGTTTTCTGCGAATGCGGTACTGTTGCTGCCATGGTGTTCAGCACTCTCACAAAAGCCTTGTTCTGCTCGGCATGCGCAGCTGTAAAACGTGTTTACGATGATGCACTGGTGTGTTTTTGTGCGTAAAGATAAAGCTTAGTGCATCAGTCAATTTTTAACGTTAGTCTCACGCAGAGCTCGGAACACTAGTGCGTCGGAGGTGGCTTTAGAGGGTCAGATACGCACATTTTTGCGTAATAATCATCACTGCTGCAACTCTCTCCTTTCCGGCTTCCCTCACTCCACCACTTTCACTCTCCAGCGCGTCCAGAACAATGCTGCCCGCCTCATCCTCAGAAAGAAAAAATCCGACCACATCACTCCCCTGCTCAAACTCCTTCACTGGCTTCCTATCCCACAACGCATACAATACAAGATTCTGTCTCTCTGCTACAAATCCCTGAACAAGTGCGCTCCTGCCTATCTCTCCAACTTACTTCACCCCTACACTCCTTCCCGCTCCCTGCGCTCCACCTCTGACCCCCTCCGCCTCCACATCCCCCGCACCAAACTGAGCACTTTCGGCCCCCGCTCCTTCTCAGTATACGGTCCATCCACCTGGAACACTCTCCCACTCTCTCTCTGTCAGAAACACTCTCTCCTCCTTCCAGTCCGCCCTCAAAACTCACCTCTTTCAACAGTTCTAGCACTATATCACCACACTCCCCACCCCAAGCTGACTGTCGTAATGTATTTCACTATTTGTGGTACGTGAGTCGTTGTCTAAAGTGTATGCGTGCGCAAGTTGTTAGTGCGCGCTTAGAGTTATAATTATTATAAGATAAGCGCATTATAAATACCGTAATTATTATTATTTATTATTATAACTGAATGACAACAAAACGGAAGCCATGCTGGTAGGCACTCGCCAGAAACTGTCCCAGCTCCCTCCCTCTCTCCATCTTCAACTCGACAGCACTCCCATCCCCCTCTCTAACTTGCCCAAGAATCTCGGCGTTATCCTTGATTCCTCTCTTTCCATGACCAGCTTTGTCTCTGCCACGGCCCGGGCATTCTATTTCCATGTCTGTCGCATCAGTCAGATCAGTAAATATCTCACCACCGAAGCTGTCACCAAACTTGATGTCTCTCTCATCTTATCTCGCATCGACTATTGCAACTCTCTCCTTTCCGGCCTTCCTGACTACCACTTTTACTCTTCAGCGCGCGTTCAGAACAATGCTGCCCACCTCGTCCTCAGAAAGAAGAAATCTGACATCACTCCTCTGCTTAAAGTCCTTCGCTGACTCCCCATTCCCCAACACATCCAATACAAGATTCTGTCTCTGTTGCAAATCCCTTAGCAACTACGCTCCTGCCTATCTCTCCGACTTATTTCACCCCTACACTCCTTCCTGCTCCCTCCGCTCTGCCTCCGACCCTCTCCGCCTCCGCATCCCCCACACCAAACTCAGCACTTTTGGACCCCAGTCCATCCACCTGGAACACTCCAAGTCATTGTCAAAAGCGTGTGCATGCGTGCGCGAGTTTGAGTGCGTGCTTAGAGTTATAATTATTATAAGATAAGCGCATTATAAATACCTTAATTATTTTTGTAAAAATTATTTAATCTTGAGTAAGTTTCAGCACTGACATACATGTAGTTAAGATGTGGATACACCATGATAGTTCAGGGTGCTGACAGGAGAGCTTGGTGCCAGGCTAATCTGGCACCATCCTAGAAGTAGAATTATTGTTGATCAGTCTCCTGGACTACTCAGGACTTGGTCATAATCATATATATTTGTTTTCATCCCTACGTCACATGACCAGTCTCTTTAAAACAAACAGTACCACATGACCAAGCTACAAAAACCCTTGTACAGTTGTAGCGACTCGTGGTGGACTTTTTGTAGCCCTCTTTCTGAGGCATCTTGGATGCCAGTTTTTTTCTATAAAAGATCACTAAAACGTTCTAAAGTACAAAGTTACTTGGTGTTCAAAACAACAGGCACAGTACTGGAGACAGCAACATCATGAAAGATTTTAAATAAATTATGTCATAAGTCTATTAGTATTATGTATAAATGTATATTCCTTTGACGTCAGTCGTGTCTGGCGTGATCCAGGTTGGAAGATTTCTTCTTGATTTCTTTTACTAGGAAAATAGTAGTGGAATGAAAACAAATACGTTATTGGTCGCAGGGGCTTTCTGCACAGACCCTTGTAGGCCTTTGGGAGGTGAAAGGAACCATTGTACACCTCAGGCCTTCAGGGAACAATGGCTCCTTTGACCTCCCTCAGGCCTACAAGGGTCTGTTCTTGTAAAGATATACTTTTGGTGTCAAGAGAAGTAACAAGATGGTCAAGTTGAATGGGAAATCAAATGATATTGCTCACTGTGAGGATGACAAGATTAACCCTTTTAGCCCCAACCCCACCCGGGTCTGCCCTGGGGGACTTGGGTGGGGTTAGGTATTTTTTAGTTCCCAGGGTCACCCTGGTCAGCCCCACAGGGTGGGTTTTTCTCTCTATTCTGGGGCATGTGTTTCTGTCTCCCCTTTGTCCATTCACCTGTATTTGCCTTTTTAAAACTCTCCCTACTGTCTGCACTGCCTGTAGCTCTTGATATTGGATGTGTGTTGCTAAATGGTCTTAGCTTTATTTAGGCCCCATGTGTTAGGTTTATTTAATGTATTTGACCAGCTGGCGACATACATTCAATATTCTGTTTATTTATTTTTTTTTTTTTTCACAAGCAGTGCAGGCACGTCCTGAGAAAGCCTTGTTACTGTCGGGACGTTAAGCAATGTACAATCAATTAAAACCTTTTAGCCTCACAGGTGCATTTCCAAAATTTTGGAAGTGTTACTTTAACGACTATGTACCAGTTGCAGGAGGTGGATTGACCATGATAATTCATGGGTAGTGCCAGATTAGCTTGGCGCCTTCAGGCGCCAAGCTAATCTGGCACTACCCTTGAATTATCATGGTCAGTCAATCTCCTGCTGTAGGGACTCGGGGCTAAATGTGTTAACTGAGTCACTAACTGACTAAGTGTCACAGTATTTGGTGATAACTTTTCTGTTTGTTTATATTGTAAAATAATAATAGTTTGCACCGTGTCTTGTTTGACTACAGTGCTCATCAAGGTTCTTCAGTCAAATTAAACTAACTAAACAAGCTAAAGCTGTTGACAGATTCTTACAATAGTTAAAATATGTCAGGATTTAATCATGTTTCCTAATTTTGCAGGTGAAGTTGCATCGTCAAGTGACTCTGAGCAGGATAAAAAGAGAAAAAAGGATGACAGGGATGAAATTCCAGATGATTCCCCTGAGACTGAAGACGATGATGTTTCAGAAACTGGCTCCATCTCTGACACAGATGAAGAGAAAACTGATGGAAAAGACTCCAAATCCAAGAAGAAGAAGAAACATAAGCACAAACACAAGAAGAATAAGAAGCACAAGACAAATAAGGAGAAAAAAGACAAGGATTCAAAGGAGGAAAGCAGCAAAGATGACGACAGTAAAAAGGAATCAAAGAAAAGCAAGAAAAAACACAAACACAGATCAAGGTAAACTATTTTTCTAAGGCGAATGATTTTGTTTCAGGAAATTAAGTGTGGTAAAGATCATGAGTACAGGTTTACTTTAGTATGTACGCTGATTTGGACCCAAATAGCTTAACTTTTTAACTCTTTACGTCCTGAGAACAAAATTTTAAAATTGTTGTAGATATCCTTTGAGGACTAGTATATATGTATATATCACAGTCCAGGAGACAGATCGACCATGACATTTCAAGGTTGGTGTCAAAATAGCTTGGCACCTTCAGGCGCTAAGCTATTTTGACACTAACCTTGAAATATCATGGTCAGTCTGTTGTAGTCTTTCACTACAGGGCATTGTGGGTTAAAAGAATTTATAAAGGTGCATCTTTTTTTAACAGCTGTTGTATTTGTAGCAGTACAGGTTTGCTTCTTTTTAATTTGTTTCTTCAAAAACATTACCGATGACATGACTTTATGGAAGTGTCTACTACTTACTCAATTCTAGCCTAAGAACCCGTTGTGTTGTCACACAACCCGGGAGGCACTCGGGGGAACCCCGAAGGGGGCAGAGAGTTGTCTCCCGTTACTGCCCATTTGGTTCCGATTCACAGTGTGACTAACCAGTCAGTCTACTTAGGCTCACACTGTTCAGATGTGTTGCTCTAGCCTACGGACTTTGGGAGTTCGACAGGTTCGCCGGTCTTCCGGACTTGACTTCTTCGCTTGGCTTCTACTTCGTCGGCCTGCCTGTGCCACGGCGTGGCTCTGTCGTCCCCTCTTTGTTGGCTGCTGCCCTCTTCGGCCTCTTGAGTGCCTGGGCTGTGTGGTGAGCTTCGCCGGGACTTAGCCCGGTCGTGCCATGGGTGTTGGACCTTCTCCCCCCGTTCCCGCTCCGGCGGTAAGGTAAGGTAGCTGGGTTGGCCCTCGGCCAGTTCCCGGGCTGGGCACTGGTTTGAGCAGGCACGAAGACAGTCTTCATCTTCGCTGTAGTTTGCGCACCAAATTCGCAACCCTTAGCTTGGCGGGGCCCCTCGCGCCCGCGCCCACTCACCTTCGGTTGTTTGGTGTGGTATTATTGGTGCTTACCTGCTGACTTGTATCTCGTATGACTTGGAGCATTGTTATGCGTCCATGGCTTGGTTAGCGTGGCACCCTGTCGCCTTTGCGTTGATGGGTCCGACGGGGTCGGCCGCTTGCTTCTTCCTACATGTCGTGGAATGCTTGAGTTGTTGTACATTATGCGTCATGTGCTCACCGTGGCTTGGCGGGGCCTCACGTGCCCGCGCCCAGTCGCCATTATGTTGACAAGGTTGCTGTACCTGACGCTTGCTTCATGCTTGTACCTGTTGTGACATGCTTGAGTTTTGTTGTGCATGATGTGTCTGTGCTTGCCTCAGCTTGGCGGGCACTTTGCTTTCCAGTCCTAGGGTGACTGCCACGCATGTGAAACGCAGGGAGGTACCCAGCGGAGTGAGATACACGCTGGGAACACGGGTACGGCACTTTTTTGATCTTTCAGGTGGTTACCCTTGGGTAAGATGGATGAGCAGAGAGGTTAGCCGCGCGACTTCTCTTCATTCGCAGACGGTAGGTCGCAGAGGTAGCATGCTTGTCTTAGCTTCGCCGGGCCCCTCGGGTCTGCGCCTGCAGGCTTACGGGGGTGAATTTGCAGGCCCCGACGCTTACTGTCTGGCTTGTACCTTGCTGTTGTGACTTTTATGTTGCGAAGGCTGACCTTCCCAGGGCAGGGTCCCTCCGGCCCTCGCCCGCGAGCCTTCAAGTGTGTTGCAGTGACCTGTTGCTGTCCTCTACGCTATAGGCGGAGGGCTCCAGAGGCCGTCAGTTACCAGAGGTCTGTCTCTCCTGCACCGGATGCGCCTCCGACCACGCTCGCGACTCCTACTCCACCTGACCTGAGCTTACGCTGTTAGCATTTATGGAGTGTTCAGACGTGAGCAACCGGCTCCTGTGTGTGGCCTACCCGGCACCGGCCTCCATGTGGCGTGGGTGGGTAGTCCGCTCAGTCCCTGACTGAGTGGGCTAGCAGACGGGTGCCATCTTTGTCCAGGATTAGGACTTGATGTCAGGATATGTTGTTCAGTCTTTTTAACTGGTCCGGTTTTTGAGGAGCTGTACTAACCCAGGTCGTACCATGTTGGATTGGTCCTTAAAAATACTCGTGACTTTTTGGTCCTTTGGATCCCAAGTGTTTGCCGTGCTTGGAGACCCATGTCGGGGGAGAAGAGGATCCTGGTGGCTGAAACACTCCACTTTGGCCTTGACTTCTGCCTAAACGGGAGGCTAGTCGTACCGGCCTAGTCAATCGGCTCTTGTCACGTCGAGCCCTATCCCCCTGTTGACATGCGGGTTGTTATACGGAGCACCATGCTTTAGCCTCTGATGCTGATTAGGGCAGGCAAGGCATGTGGCAGATCCTGGAGCGACTTGGCTGTCCCCCAAAGTTCCTCAACATGATTGTCCAGCTACACGAGGACCAGCAAGGCCAGGTCAGACTCAACAATGACCTCTCAGAACCATTCCCTATTCTCAATGGCGTAAAGCAGGGCTGCGTGCTGGCACCGACCCTCTTCACCATCTTTTTTAGCATGATGTTGAAGCAGGCCACAGTGGACCTCGATGATGACGATGCAGTGTACATCAGGTACCGTCTCGATGGCAGCCTGTTCAACCTCAGACGACTGCAGGCCCACACGAAAACCCTAGACCAACTGATTCGTGAGCTGCTTTTTGCTGATGATGCTGCCCTCGTTGCACACACAGAGAGAGCCCTGCAGCGCATCACGTCTTGCTTCGCAGATGCTGCCCAGCTCTTTGGACTCGAGGTCAGTCTGAAAAAGACAGAGGTCCTCCATCAGCCGGCACCCAAGACAGTGTATCGCCCTCCTCACATCACCATTGGTGAGTCTGAACTAAAGTCAGTGCACCAGTTTACTTACCTTGGCTGCATTATCACGTCGGACGCCAAGCTGGACAAGGAGCTTGACAGCAGGCTGGCAAAAGCGAACAGCGCTTTCGGGCGACTTTTCAAGCGGGTGTGGCACAATCAACAGCTGAAAACAGGCACCAAGATCAGCGTGTACAGAGCTGTGGTCCTCACCACCCTGCTGTATGGTTCCGAGTCCTGGGCCCTCTACCGCAGCCAACTACGACTCCTCGAACGCTTCCACCAGCGCTGCCTGCGCACCATCCTGGGCATTCACTGGAGTGACTATGTCACCAACGTCGAGGTCCTTGAACAGGCTGAAACTGTGAGCATCGAGGCTTTGCTGCTGCGGACACAGCTCCGCTGGGCGGGGCACGTCTCCAGGATGGAGGATCATCGCCTACCAAAGATCACCCTGTTCGGCGAGCTTGCTACTGGACACCGTGACAGAGGGGCACCAAAGAAGAGATACAAAGACTGTCTCAAGAAGTCACTTAGTGCCTGCCAAATCGACCACCACCAGTGGTCTTCGCTTGCTGCGGACCGTGACACCTGGCGCTCCACCATTTACAAGGCAGCTGTCTCCTTTGAGGACTCTCACAGAGCTAGCCTTAAGGACAAGCGGCTCAGGAGAAAAAACAGAGATGCCGCAGCTCAGAACCCTGGCCATACCTTCCCCTGCAGCCACTGCGGTCGAACCTGCCTGTCTCGGATTGGCCTCCGCAGCCACGAACAAGCCTGCAGACGTCGTGGGCAACTCCTATAAAATCTTCGTTCGCGAAGTCAAGCCAAGTCGCTTTACGCCAGTATTCCCCTGCATTCAACAGTGTGATAGAAGGCGGTGGCTCAAACGGTTCAATCGGGCTTACCCCCTTGAGTATATCTTTCGGGCAGTCTCCATTGTGCGTCGGCTGGAGACCCGCCGACAATTGCACTTTCCCTTGTTGGGCTCGGTGGCGGGCGGGGACCCCCGGGGGATGAATATCTATCATACTATAATATGGAAAATATCAAAAAACCAAAACTGGCACCAAAGCGGCACATAGCCGCCGACATTGTCATTGAGAACGATAGTGACTCTGACTGTGAGGAAGCGACACCTCAGGCGTCAGCCGCCTGGCCTCGCTTTCTCATTATCCACAGCAAAGTCAAAGAGAAGCCTGTTTCCAAGCTGCACCCTTTCCTGGTAGGGGAGACCCTCAGGAGCCGTGTTGGCAGGCCTGAGGTCCAGCGCCTCAGGTCTGGTGACTTGCTGGTAGAGTGCCGCACCCGGGCACACTCCAATGGGCTACTGAGGCTCTCCTCCATCGGACACACTCCAGTGGAGGTCACTCCCCACAAAACAATGAATTCCTCTAGAGGAGTGATTAAAGATCAAGCATTGGCCGAACTATCTGAAGATGAACTTGTACGGAACCTTAAGTCACAGGGGGTGACCTACGTCAGGCGCTTCATTTCCAAACGAGGTGGTAGGGAGATCCGTCTCCCTACCATCATCCTGACGTTTGGCACCCCCACAGCTCCTACTACCATCTGGGGAGGTTACTACTCCCTAAAAGTGAAAAAGTACGTCCCTCTCCCCCTCCGGTGCTTTAAGTGCCAAAAGTATGGCCATGGGCAGAAGACATGCCGCCAGGCAGAGGCTCTATGCGCCCGTTGCACTAAGCCCGGACACTCTGCTGAGTCCTGCACAGCCATCCCCCTGTGTGTGAATTGCCAGGGGGCGCATATGGCTTCGGACAAGAAGTGCCCTCGTTGGATCTCCGAGTGCAGGATTCAGCAGGTGCGTGTGGAGAAGGGGCTGTCCTTTGCGGACGCCAAAAAACTGGTTGATGGCCCTGGTGCAGCTGAGGCTGCGCCAAACTCAAATAACAACTTTGTGTATACTTTCAGTGCTGTGGTGGCAGGCAAGTGCCCCACCAAAGACTTCTCTTGTCAAACCCCAACTTCTTGGTTGGGGGCGGAGCCTCGGATCCTCTCGCCCCTGGAGAGTAACCCTCCTCCGGTGGTGACGAGGAGCCAGGGAACGCAGAGGGCGGACGCTACCGGTCCGGTGGCACCACCTTCTGCTGCTCCTAAGCCTCAGCCCCCACCCAAACCTGCTAGTTTGTCAACGCCAAAGGTTTCTGGCTCTGGTCAGCCTTCTAAGGCCGCTAACTCTAGCGGCAGGACCGCTGCCCAGGACCAGAAGTCTAAAAAATTTATGGGACCGCCGTGCGCACGGGCCCAGAAGGAGAACACTGATGTCCCCCTTCAAAACAAATATGCTGCATTGGAGGAGCAGATGGAGGGAGTGGAAGTTGCCGATGCTGCGGCAGCTCCACCCCCTTCATCTCCGAAGAACCAGAGGAGGCCCGGGAGCCAGCCCCCTTCTGTTTCTCCAACTCCTTCCAAGGCAAAGGAAAAAGGGGGGAAAAACTCCGCACCCCCAGATAAGACATAATCATGGACTCTCTGCTTCAGTGGAATTGTCGTGGTTTTCAAGCTAACTTTGAGGAATTACGTCTTTTAGTCAAGTGCTATAACCCCTCAGTAATATCTCTTCAGGAGACTTACCTGAAGACTTCTGACCCTGTGTCCTTTAATGGTTTTAACGTTATACATAAAGGCTCTGATTCGGAGAGGCGCTCGGGTGGAGTGGCTCTTCTCATTAGTAGCCAAATTTTATGTAGCCCCGTTAGCATCGACACCTGTCTTCAGGCTGTCGCAGCTCGGGTTACCTTGAAGAAGACCATAACCATATGCAGTATTTACCTGCCACCATCCCTGCGGGTTTGTAGTAATGACTTTTTTAATTTAGTTGATCAACTGCCCCCTCCCTTTATTCTCATGGGGGATTTTAACGGTCACGCTCACCTTTGGGGTAGTGACCACTATGATGGCAGAGGTCAGATGTTAGAAGATGTTTTTTCTCAACTTAACCTGTGTGTCTTTAACGATGGTTCGCCTACATACTCTAACCCAGGTTCAGGATCTAGTTCTGTTCTAGAGCTCACTGTGTGTGATCCTTCTCTCATGCTGGACTTTGACTGGAAGGTTCACGATGACCTGTGTGGTAGTGACCACTTCCCAGTAGTCCTGTCATCGGTCAGCTGTGGGGAGGGTCCGCCGGTGGGGTGCTGGAATCTTAAGAAAGCTAACTGGCCTCTGTTCGCCTCCCTCTGTCAGTCTCGTATTACAGAGGAGGTGGTCATGTCATCTGAAGAACCTATTTCTTCTTTTACTACTTTTTTGTTGGACGTAGCGGGTGAAACCATCCCTAAAACTTCCGCATCAGTCCCTCGAAAGCCGAGAGTACCATGGTTCAACGAAGAGTGCCGCAAGACCCAAATAGCGCGCAAATCTGCTCAGCGACGTGCTTTCCGTAATCCGTCGCAAGTGAATATTTTAACCTTTAAAAGACAGAGGGCGAAAGCTCGTTACATTTTTAAACGTGAACGCCGTGCTTCCTGGAGACGCTCCGTCTCATCTTTAACTTCTCGGACTCCGTCCCAGAAAGTATGGAAGGCTGTTCGGAGAATTAGGGGCAGGGGTGGCTCGGCTTCTGTTGGCCATCTTAGAGATGGTGCCAGCTTGGTTACAGATAAAAAAGCTGTGATCAATTTGCTTGCCTCCACCATTGCCCATAATTCTTCAACGGAGCATTATTCACCTTTCTTCCAGAGAGAGAAGGAGAAGCGAGAGTCTCGTATTTGTGATTTTAAGTCTGATAACTCAGAAGACTATAACGTCCCATTTACATTATCAGAATTGCAGCAAGCCTTGCAGAAATGTAATGACTCTGCTGCTGGCCTAGATACCATCCACTATCAATTCCTAACGCATCTGCCTGAGGAGCCACTCCTTGTACTTCTCAAGGCCCTTAACCATATCTGGAGAACTGATCATTTGCCACCGTCTTGGCACCAGGCTGTGGTTGTACCGATCCCCAAGCTGGGTAAGGATCCTTCCGACCCGGGCAACTACCGGCCTATCGCTTTGACATCATGTTTATGTAAAACTATGGAGCGCCTGGTCAACGCCCGCCTGGTGTGGCATCTTGAGTCACAGGGTCTCCTCACAGACCTCCAGTGCGGTTTCCGGCGCTTCCGTAGTACAACTGACCATTTAGTCCGCTTTGAATCATTTATTCGAGATGCTTTTGTCAACAAGCAGCATGTCTATGCAATTTTCTTTGATCTTGAGAACCCTGGGGGGACCTGGGTGGGGTTAGGTACTTTTTAGTTCCCAGGGTCACCCTGGTCAGCCCCACAGGGTGAGTTTTTCTCTCTATTCTGGGGCATGTGTTTCTGTCTACCCGAGGTCCATTCACCTGTATTTGCCTTTTTAAAATTCTCCCTACTGTCTGCACTGCCTGTAGCTCTTGATATTGGATGTGTGTTGCTAAATGGTCTTAGCTTTATTTAGGCCCCATGTGTTAGGTTTATTTAACGTATTTGACCGGATGGCGACATACATTCAATGTTCTGTTTATTTTATTTTTTCACAAGCAGTGCAGGCACGTCCTGAGAAAGCCTTGTTTCTGTCGGGACGTTAAGCAATGTACAATCATTGATCTTGAGAAGGCGTATGACACTACCTGGAAGTATGGCATAATGTCTGATTTGTTGGACATGGGTTTTAAAGGGCACCTGCCCGTTTTTATTCACAATTTTTTTGACTAACCGATTGTTCCATGTCCGTGTGAGCTCCACCCTCTCCGACTCCTTTGAACAGGAGATGGGTGTCCCACAGGGCAGCATTCTATATATCTCCTGTTTTATTTAGTATTAAAATTAACAACATTGTAAAGGCCGTCAAGGATGATTCTGAATGCTCTTTGTTTGTTGACGACTTTGCTTTGTGCGCACGTGGTCGAGGACTTGCGTCCCTTGAGAGGCGCTTGCAGCTGTGCGTTGATCGCATCCAGCGGTGGGTGTCTCAATGGATTCAAGTTCTCGCCCTCCAAGACTGTGTGCATTTTACTAACCAGACGAAATATTTTTCAGAACCTAACCCTGAGCATTGCTGGAGTGCCAATTAAGGTGGCCGAGGAGGCAAAGTTTCTTGGGGTCATTTTTGACAAAAGACTTACCTTCCGCAACCATATTAATTACCTTAGAACCTCTTGTCAGAAGGCTCTCGACATTCTTCGTGTCGTCGGTCGTACTGACTGGGGTGCGGACCGTACTGTCTTACTTCGTCTGTACCGGGCCCTTGTTCGGTCCAAACTGGATTACGGCTCTGTGGTGTATGGCTCAGCTTCCAAGTCTGTGCTACAGCGTCTGAACACAATTCACCATCAGGGTCTGCGGATATGTCTTGGGGCCTTCAGGACGTCTCCAGTTCCTAGTCTGTATGCCGAGGCAGGGGAGCCTTCTCTCAAGCTCCGCCGCATCCGCCTCATGCTCAGCTACGTTCTGAAACTGAAGGCCCATCCAGACAATCCTGCCTATGATTGTGTTTTTAAACCATCGTTTGCAGAGATTTACGATGCCCATCCGGGAGCTGTCCGTCCACTTTCTTTCCGTGTCCGACCTCATCTGCAGGCGGCCGGATTGGACCTGGACAGAGTTTCGGAATCCCTGCAACACATCACTCCACCTTGGCTCTTACCAGTTCCTGACATCTTGCTGGATTTGACTGCCCACAAGAAAGACTCTACTCCACCAGCCATATACCAACAGAGCCTCAATGAACTGCTTTCAATTTTTCCTGGCTATTGTCGCATCTATACCGATGGGTCAAAGTCTGAGGATGGGAGAGTGGCTGCGGCCGCAGTGTCCTCTCGCCATCCTAGACGCCCATTTAAGCACCGCCTCCCAGACCATTCATCTGTATTTAGTACAGAACTGCAGGCGGTTCTGCTGGCACTCAGGCATGCTTATCGATCTAGAGAAAGGAACTTCCTGATTCTGTCTGACTCTCTTTCTGCCCTGCAGGCCCTTCAGGGCACAGGATATGACCACCCACTGCTGGTGCAGATCAGAGAGCTCCACGCGGACTTGATGAAGGAATATTATGATATCATTTTTATTTGGGTGCCAGGGCATGTGGGCATTGAAGGCAACAGGATCGCAGATTCTGCTGCCAACGATGCCCGTAATGACCCTGTCCCTGACACACAGACTGTTTATAGTGATTTTAGACATGTGGCTAGTGCGTACATAGCCCGTGATTGGCAGTCCGAGTGGGACAAAGAGGAAGCTAACAAGCTGCATGAAACCCTTCCTAAGTTGTCCGACGGTCTACCTTATTGCTGCGGCAGCCGCCGTGAGGAGACTGTCCTGGCTCGGCTCCACATCGGCCACACATGTTACGCACTCTTATTTACTTAAACAGGAGGAGCGTCCATGGTGTTATGCCTGCGACGAGCAGTACTCTGTTCAACACTTTTTGTTGTCTTGTGCTGATCTAATCGACACAAGGTATAAACATTTCACAGCAGACTCCTTGAAGGTTTTGTTCTGGGATGTGCCCCCGGACAAGATCTTCAGTTTTCTGAGAGAGTGCCATATTTTTAATAAGATTTGAGCGTTTATATATTATGATGTTTCTATTATTTTGACCTTTTTGAGAGTCTTTCGACGTTTTCTTTAAAGACCTGTGCGACATTTTAGCCTGACATATTTTTAAGTTATATTTACATCATGTCTTAAGACCTTTCTTTTAATCTGGCTGACCAGATTTTTACCCTTCCCGCCGTGAGATGGCCTTAGTTGCCTGCTCGGCGTTAAACCCAAATAACTAACTAACTCCTGTGTGTGATCCGATTCCAGTTGAGGCGACATTCCCGGGCCCTGCGTACTACCGCACGAGAGCGCGCTACCGCTCGAGACAGCGACGACCTTTGGAGAGGATCCCACGCCGGATGCAGAAACCTAGTGCGCAGAGCGGGTTTTGATCGATGCGGCAGCCTGCAGGAGGGGGCATGCCCGGACATAGCCTTCTGATAGGCGGAGAACACACCTCGCAACAAGAGCTCAGTTCGGAGAGACACGCCTCGCGCTGTCCCATGTCCACTGCCGATCCCCGTTCGTCTCCAGTAAGCCGCTGGCACCTACGCGGGGTCACTTCGCCGGCAGAGAGCCCACCTCACTATAGAGCTCGGCGGTGAGACATTACACATGCATCCGAGACCTTCGCGCAGCACGGGACCCTCGCTCGGCTCAAGATGTGCGGGCAGCCCGCTCAGCCGGCCGACGACTTAGCGCAGGAGTCTCGCGCTCGGAGCTGGACTGCTGTCGCCATGATCGCTTCCTGGAGGCGCCAAGTACACGGCTTGTCGGCAGGAAGCGTGAGTCCGGCTGCCAGTTGCTGCAGGGGCCCTGTTCATGTCCTGCAGGCAAGGCGGAGGTTACACTGGCCACAAGGTCCGTCTCCCCTGCGCCGGATGTGCCCCCATTCACACTTGCGACGTCTGCTCCACCTGGCCCGCACTGCGATGATCACAGCTACGCAGTTTCTACAGATGCGAGCGGCCGACACCTGTGTGTGCTTCGAGACCGGTCGAGACGCCATACACCGCACCCGGTGCGCCGACCGCTCCAGACCACGACATCCTTGTGGAGAGTACCCCACGCCGGATGCAACAGGCTAGTGCACGGAGTAGGTTGATTGAGGCGGCCGCTTCCAGGAGGGAGCGCGCCCAGACAAGCCTTCTGACAGGCAGAGAACCCGCCTCACCAAAGAGCCCGGTTCGGAGAGACGCGCCGTGTGCCGTCCCATGTCCTCTTCCGATCCCAACTCGTCTCCATGGAAGCCCGCTGGCTCTTACGTGGAGTCACCTCGCTGGCAGAGAGCCCACCTCGCCGGCAGAGAGCCCACCTCGCCACAGAGCTCGGCTCGGAGAGACATTCGCGCACTCAGCCATTGTGGGTTGATCGAGGCGGCCGCTTCCAGGAGGGAGCGCGCCCGGACAAGCCTTCTGACAGGCAGAGAACCCGCCTCGCTAAAGAGCCTGGTTCGGAGAGACGCGCCGCGTGCCATCCCATGTCCTCTTCCGATCCCCACTCGTCTCCTTGGAAGCCCGCTGGCTCCTACGCGGAGTCACCTCGCCGGCAGAGAGCCCACCTCGCCACAGAGCTCGGCTCGGAGAGACATTCGCACACTCGACCATCGTCGCAGCGCAGCATGGATTCCTTCCGCCGCTCAAGATCTGCCCGTCTCTCTCGCTCCCTGCTACCAGGTTAGGAAGGACCACTCTTCGCTTCGCATTGGACTCCTTGCTGGCCCTGAACGAAGTGCCCTGCGCATCGCCACCACGCTTCCCGCGGTGGTCTGGCGCTGGCCCCCCCCCCCCTCCCCCCCCCCCCTACTCACGAGAAGGATCTTCGCTGGTGGACGCTGGAGACAGCTAGGAGTTCCTGTTCTGGCCACGGCTCCCAGCCTTCGTGACCTGCGCGACGCTGCTCAGCGCTCCTCCGGTCAGGTTCCTGGGACTCCGTATGCTTCGCCGTCCATAGATGTCCGCCCGGTTCGGCGTGCCTTCGTCAGGACTGGTCATCGGGACTCTCCCAGGCGTGCCTCTGCCCCCTGCCTGCTGTGGACCTGCCCCTGCTCTGCGGTTGGAATAGGTGACCTCGCGTGCCCGTAACCCCCTAGACTGCGTGGGATTCTGGTGCTTCTGACCCAAGCCTTTGTCCGTCGCTTCAAGGACTCCTGGCTCCCCTTCTTGACGACTTGCCGCGGATTGCCTCCCGGTGATGTTGGACTCTCTCGCGCCTGACTTCCCTGGGCGACCCTGCTGTTCGGTGCATTCGAGCAGACTGGAAGATACATCTAGGACCTTGGGCTTCGCAGACACCTCCTCTTCGCTCCCGCCGCCACTAGGCGTGGTTCTCGCCGTGTGGTCTTCGGCTCCGCCTTCAGCTTTGGACTACGCTTTCAGCCTGGACTTCCGACTCTTATCTCCAGGTCCCCGTGCGCTTGGCCTCCAGGGAGTTCTCTGGTGCACCTGCGACAGAGTAGTTATCAGTTCGGGCGCTGCCGTGCTTCTCGTCATCTGCCCTTGGGTCCTCACCGCATCGTGGACGCAGTGGTACCTAGGCGCAGCCCCCGTCTCCCTGGCTTCTACCTTCCTCGACGACCTCCTCCTGCGCACTATGGATGCGACCGGACTTCGGACAGGGATGCCATGTTACGGCTGTGCTCGCGGTTGGGGTGACTGGTCACCACAGGTAAGTCGGTCCTCTCCCCTCTCGTCGCTTTGTCTAACTCGGCTTGGAGTTCGCCTTCGACCTCAACAGTGTGCGTTGCTGGGGACACGGATCCTAGGTTGGCCGGCTTGCTGGCCAGGTCGCCCAGCAGGCGCAGCCTCCGCCAGAGTCTGGCTTCAGCTTCTTGGTTGAACAATGCGGCGGCGGATCTACTCCCCCTCGGTCGTCTATACGCCCGCCCGGCCGCTACAGCTGCACCTCCGGCTTCTCTGGCATTTCTCCTCAGGCGGTCTGTCCACCTCGTCCCGTGGCATCGTTGATTCGCCCCCACCTCCTGCGTTGGACGGATCACGTCGTGGCTTGCTTCGGGAGTCCCCCTGGCCGCTCCGCCTCCTCTACTCTCCCTGTGTGTCGATGCAAGTCTTGCTGGGTGGGGAGCCTACCTGCTACTGCGTTTCCTCACGACATCTGGCCCCTGGCCGCCGGATTACGCTGGCAAGCCCATCCACGAGTTGGAGCTGCGAGCCTTTTGGCACGCCCGCATTGCGTGGGAGGAACAACTCAAGTCACCAGGAACTGCTCGTCCTCTCCGACAACTCGACATTGGTGGCGTACATCCAGTGACACGGCGGGACGCACTCAACCGACCTATGCAGTCTATGAGGGAAGATAGCGTGTACTGTGCTCCTGGGCGGCGTCCGTCGCCGCACCCCCACCGACCTAACTACCCCCAGCTCGCGGACTTCTTCCTCTGGCTCTTCGGAGTCCAAGGATGGCCTGTTGCGGACATGACTCTTCTGACATGCTTACTGGTGGCTCTCGCCAGGGTGGCCCGAGTTAGCGAGCTACACGCGCTTCAGCGTGCCCGGCCTGCCTGCAGCTTCGAGCAGACCGGTCCGTACAGCTCCTTACGGACCCGGCCTTCCTTGCCATGACAACGTCTATTTGGACCGCGCCACAGGTGATCACCTAACGGCCGCTGAGAGGGACGTACTTCCCCCAGGAGACCAGGCAACGAGATCCTCTGCAAGCCCTACACGTGTACCTACGCCGACACCAGCCGTCCAGAGTGGACGTGCACGCCTCTTCTGCCATTAACCCGGCAGGACTGACGCTACAGCCCATACGATCTCTTCCTGGCTACGCTCAGTCATACGGTCCACCTACCAGGATCCCTCCCCGAAGGGAGCGAGAGGCTAAGATACGTGCACACAAGGTACGCGCCATGGCCATGAACATCGCGTTCGACCGGAACTGTGCTGTCTTACACATCGTGGCTGCCGTGGGCTGGCGGGCAGAATCTACCTTCGCCTGCTTCTATCTCGGGGATCTGGCATGCCAGCGAGAATACTCGCGCTGGTGGGGGGAAATCACTGCGGTGCAACACTCGCTTCTGGCGCCTCGGCGCCGTAGGGTGCACCTACCTAGGGTCGTCAGGAGTTTGCGGCAGGGAGGACGGCTCTTGAACCCTAAAGGTGTGCTCCTCCTGTTCGCAATTCTTCCATAAAGTCATGTCATCGGTAATGTTTTTGAAGAAACAAATTCATTTTTCTCTAAAAGGTATTTTTTCGAAAAATACTTACCGATGACATGACTCGGACGACCCTCCCACCTGCCCTGCTCGCCACTGGTGAGCTAAGTATCCTGACTGATTAGTCACACCATGAATCGGAACCAGATGGGCAGTAACGGGAGACAACTCTTGGCCCCCCTCGGGGTTCCCTGAGTGCCTCCCGGGTTGTGTGACAACACAACGGGTTCTTAGGCTAGAATTGAGTAAGTAGTAGACACTTCCATAAAGTCATATCATCGGTAAGTATTTTTCGAAAAAATACCTTTTAGAGAAAAATGAATTTTTGTGCAAGATTTGTGCCTTTCACTTTTGCCATGTTATATCTCATTTCAAATTGTCTTCATTCTTTCCTAAGGTCTGGGTCTAGGAGCAGGAGGAAATCGGATTCTGTCTCTCGCTTGGAGTCGAAGCACATGTCAAAATCACCTAGCAAAGACAGCAAGTAAGTCATGAGTAATAGCAAATCACCTGCATCCTTTTCCAGCTTTCTGTGTTCAGGTTTTAACCCTTTGGCAGTTGTTTCCTCAAAAACATTACCGATGACATGACTTTATGGAAATGTCTACTACTAGCTCAATTTTAGCCTACTCACCCGTTGTGTGCCCACACAACCCGGGAGGCACTCGGGGAACCCCCCCTAGAGGGGCCGAGAGTTGTCTCCCGTTTCCTGCCTTACCGGCTCCGGTCACGAGACCGGCCAGTTTTTGCTACTTCGCTCGTACAGAGAAGACGTGTCTGGACTTGCTCTCGCGCCGCTACGACCGGTCCTTCTCTTGCCTACGCTCGTTGCCTCTTCGTGTGCTCTGCGCCTCCTAGCGCTGACCTGCCTTCTTGCTGCCCTGCCTCTACTGATGTCGTTCTGCTGCTCTCCTCTAGGCTGTGGACCCTTCCCCCTGTTCCCGATTCGTCTCGGAGGTAAGGTAGTGGTAGTTTCCCACAGCCGGCCCTCGGGCCGAGAGCCGGCTTCCGTTGGGCTTTTCCTTTCGGCTTTGCTACTACGTGGGCGCCAGTTGTTGAGCTTACGCTTCGGCACCTTGCACGACCTTTTTACGAGTCTCCTCGAGGGACGTCGCCTTTCTCTCCTTTGGTGTTTTCACGGTTACGAGAAGCCGTTGCCTTGTAGACTAGGGTTTCTGTTCTCGTCGGGCTTTCGGGCACTCACACTCCGTTCGTCTACCTTAAAGGCCCTTTAGCTCTGGGAGACTGTAGCCACTATTTACGCGCCGGTGGTCACGGCGCTTGGAGTACCTTCGTGTGGGGCTAGGCTCCCTTGTCCGCCTTTGCGACCATGTGCTCTTTGTCTGTTGCAGGAACCAAATGCTTACCTGCGCTCAATGCGGCGACTTCAAGTGGCCGACGGACGACCATGCGGTCTGCCTCCCCTGCTCGGGCTGCGCCTCGGACCATCTCTGCGATGTCTGTGCGACCTGGCCGGAGATCCGTTGGTCTGACCTCTGGAGTTTTTACCGGCGAGAGCGACCTCCGTCTGCTATCTCTCGTCCCACTCCTGTTGACGTCGCCCCTGTGGTAACGACCGCTCTTCCTCGCCTCGGCCTCTCGGAACGGATTGATCGTCGGGAACCTGCGTTGTTTGCTGACCAGAGGACTGCCACTGCTGCCACGCCCGCTGACCCTTCCGGAGGGTCTGTTTGCCGGCAAAGCGCCCGCCTCACTGAGCCCGGCCTGCAGCAGTTCGCCACGAGCCGTCCCACGTTGACTGGCCTTGCTCCTCTCTCTCTCCACGATAAGCCCGCTGATCCTTCCGGAGGATCTGTACACCGGCATAGAGCCCTTCTCATTGAGTCCGGCCAGGAGAGACGTCAGCCTCAACCTACGCGACACAGTCGCGCCCCCGACCTTTCCCGTTCCACCGTCAGTGCTAGACACTTGCGCTCGGTCGCGCTCGCCTTCGCACCGTTCGATGCGTTCGCCGCGTCACCGCCATCGTCGACCTTCTTCCCGTGATCGGCACTCCTCTTCGGTTGTCCGCCGTACTTCACCCAGACGTCGTTCCCGCGCACCGGACAGGACCCCTCCTCGCTCCTTCCCGCGTTCGCCTCGGCGATCCCCGCCTCCGTCGTCGCTGCCGGCTCGTTCCCGGGCTTCCCGTGAGGTTCGAGATGCGCCCCCGCCCAAGCTTCGACCTTCCTTGGTGCCTCTCCCGCCTTCTCGCCACCCCCTGGACGAAGAAGCCCTCAGCTTGCTGCCCGAAGACTCCGTCTCAGCCCTGTTGAAGGAGGATGCTCGCTCCCTTTCGCCCTCCGACGTCGGTGATGATGTCCCCTCGACCATTCCGTCGTTGTCCCGGGCGGAGACCCTCCTAGCCTTGGATGAAGCCGCCAGGATCATCGCGGCCACTCTGCCAGCGGACTCCTGCCCAGCCTCCCCCCCCCTGAAGAGGAAGGTCTCGGCCTTTGTGGATGCCGAGCGTCAGGTGAAGAGGTTCAAGTCGCTTCCCCAGCCACCTGGATTTAAGGAGCTGCGAGATGTCTTTTCAGCGCACCTGCAACTTCCCGCGTCTCGAGAGCCGGTGTTCTTCTCTGATCGTCGCTGGCCGGCTGGCCTGGACATCGCCTTCCGTCGGGATTGGTATGCCGGTCATTCCCAGGCTTTCTCCATCCCTCTTCCTGCGATCGACCCCCCGGCCGTGTCGCAAGCTGGCGGCTCCGCCCTCCTTCGCCGTTCCTTCCCTCGTGGCCTGGATTTGACTGCGTCTCTGGTGCGGAACACCTTAGCCTGCGCTGGGTTCCTGGAGCTGCTCACTCAAGCCCTGGTTCGTCGTGTGGAAGACGCTTGGCATCCTTCAATCACGCCTCTCCTTGGGGATTTACTCGTCTTAGCGGAAGTCGCCAACCGAGCCGCCTACCACTCATCCGTTAACGCTATGGCGGCCTCCGCCAACTGTGACCTGATGCGTCGAGACGCCCTTCTGCTTGCCTGCTGAGGGATACCACCTGACCTGCGTGCGCAGCTTCGTCGGGCTCCGCTGGGTGGCCCCCTGCTTTTCGGCGACACCTGGTCCTCCGTTCGAGTCTCCAACCCCGACCGCTGGCCTGTGAGTGCTCCTCCTCCCCGCCGCTTTCCGTCCTCCCGCCAGGCTAGGGGTCGCGCCTCGCGGTCGGTTAGACCCTCTGCTGCGTCAGCCCCTGCTTCGGCCCCTGAGCAGGCCCCCGCCTTTGGCCGTCCTAGACCCTCCAGGGCCCGTGCCCCCGCCTGGCCCCGTCCCGCCCGTCGACCGGGTCGCGGGCGGGCTGCCTGACTGCCCCCCAGCCTTGCCCCCACCGACCACTTCGGGGTCTCCGGTCGGTGGGAGGCTAGCCTTTTTCAGCGGAAATTGGATCACACTCTTTCCCGACGACCCCTGGATTTGCGACACCGTCTCGGCCGGCCTCCGGATCGCCTTTCGCAGCCCGCCTCCTTTGCGTCGCTCCCCCCTTTGGACCAAGATCCCCAGCGATCCGTTGAAGGCCTCCGCTCTTCGGGGAGAGGTCTCCTCCCTCCTGAGGAAAGCCGCCACGGAGGTGGTACGCGTCCCCTACTCCCCAGCCTTCTACAGCCGCTTGTTCGTCGTTCCGAAGCCTGGAGGGAGATGGCGACCGGTGATCGATCTCTCGGCCCTGAACAAGTACATTACGGCCCCCTCCTTCCGGATGGAGACTGCACGAGCCCTGAGAGCCGCGGTCCAGCCTCTGGACTTCGCAGTCAGCCTGGACCTTTCAGATGCATACCTGCATGTCCCGATGCACCAGGCCTCCAGGAAGTTCCTCCGCTTTGCGATCGACGGTGTGGTATACCAGTTTCGCGCGCTCCCGTTTGATCTCAACCTCAGCCCCTGGGTGTTCACCTGGCTGATGGACGCCGTAGTCGCCAAGGTCCGACAGTCCTCCTCCAGTCCGACGTCGAATTACCTAGACGACCTCCTCCTACGCAACCAGTCAGAGACCTCGCTCGCGTCGGACAGGGATGCGCTGCTACGGCTTCTGGCACACTTGGGCTTCCTAGTGAACGACGGCAAGTCAGATCTCTCTCCGTCCCGCCGCTTCGTGCACCTGGGCATGGAATTTGCGACCGACCTCAACACGGTGCGCCTCCCAGCCCCTCGGATCCAGAAGATTGCGGACCTAGCCGGTCAGTTAGCACGACAGGACGTGGCCCCCGCCAGAGTCTGGGTCCAGCTTTTGGGCCTGCTGAACGCCGCAGCGGACCTTATCCCCCTAGGTCGTCTCTACTCCCGGCCGATCCAGCTGCATCTCCTACTCCATTGGCGCCCGTCGTCAGGCGACTTTACGACGTTGGTTCCGGTGCCCCAGATGCTGCTGCCTCATCTTCGTCGGTGGACCGACCACTCTTGGCTAGCGTCGGGAGTTCCCCTGGCCGCCCCTCCTCCCCAGACCTCGCTTTGTGTCGACGCCAGCCTCACTGGGTGGGGCGCTCATCTCCTTCCTCGGTTCCTCTCGACTTCGGGGCCCTGGCCCGCGGACTTAGCGCACACTCACATCAACTGGCTGGAGATGCAGGCGGTGTGGCAAGCCCTGCAGTTCTGGGAGGATCTCCTCAGACACCAGGAGCTACTCGTCCTCTCGGACAACACGACTGTGGTGGCTTACATCCAGAAACAAGGTGGCACTCGCTCTCCCGACCTTTGTATGCTCCTCTACCGGATGATGCGGTGGTGCGAGGACCGGGGTATTACCATTCGAGCCCGACACATCCCCGGACACCTGAATGTCTTAGCCGACTCGCTGTCTCGCCGCGGCCAGCTCCTGCACATGGAATGGACCCTTCGGCAGGACATCTTTCAGATGATCTGTGCCCGGTGGGAGACTCCCCAGGTCGACTTGTTCGCCACAAGGTGGAACCATCAGCTGCCGCTCTTCGTCTCCCCGATTCCCGATCCACTTGCCTGGGCTGTCGATGCACTCTCCATTCCCTGGGACGGCCTGGTGGCTTACGCCTTCCCCCCGACGGTTCTCGTACCCAGAGTCCTTCTCAAGCTTCGGGGATGCTCGGCGGTCCTGCTGTTAGTTGCGCCGTTCGCCTGGAACCGCTCCTGGACCACCGACCTTCTCAGCCTCGCCACGGACCCGCCCCTGCTGCTTCCCGCCCCATGCACCATGCTCAAGCAACCGCGTCAGCCGCTGTTCCACCCCTGCCCGGAGCGGCTCCTCCTTCACGCCTGGAGGTTGTGCGGCAAGCCCTCGGAGCTAGAGGCTACTCAGGTGCAGCAGTGGAGGCGATCGCTTCGGCCCGCAGACCTTCCACCATCCGAGTCTACGAGGGAAAGTGGCGAGTCCTGTGTTCCTGGTGCTCTGAGCACGGCCTGTCACCCACGGAACTGACTAATCCTCAGCTGGCGGACTTCTTCCTCTGGCTCTTTCGAGACTTAGGCCTGGCCCCCATCACCGTGAGGGGTTACCTGTCCATGATCGCTGACACTTATCGACACCTTGGACACCCAGACCCGGGCGCCTGCAAAGACTTAGCCGACCTTATGGGTCACTTCGGCATCCAGCGCCCAACACACCGCTCACTCCTTCCCCACTGGGACCTGCCCTGGGTGCTAACGTGGTTAAATTCTGACAGATTTGAACCCTTACCTTTGGCCCGTTTCGCAGATGTGACACGGAAGACGTGCTTCCTGCTGGCCCTTGCTACCGCCTCTCGGGTGAGTGAGCTACACGCACTCTCGGCGCGGCCTACCTGCCTACAGTTCCGAGCGGACGGGTCTGTTCAACTCCTCACTGACCCTGCCTTCCTGGCCAAGAACAGGTCTCCTCTGACGGCACCTCAGGTTATCACCTTACGGCTGCTAAGAACCAACCCTCTGTCTCAGGAGACCAGGCAACAGGATCCCGTGCGCGCCCTTAGAGTTTATCTGCGACGATCTAAAGCCTTCCGCAGAGGGCGTTCGCGCCTCTTCCTACCTCTGAGACCCAGCAGGAATGACATAACAGCCCAGACGATCTCGTCCTGGCTCCGCTGGGTTATACGCTCCGCGTATCAAGATATCTCCCCGCAGGGAGCGAAGAGGCTGCACATTCGCGCACATGAGGTACGAGCCATGGCCACGAGCCTCGCATTTGACCGAAACTGCGCTGTCAAGGACATCGTGGCAGCCGTGGGCTGGCAGTCTGAATCTGTATTCGCCCGCTTCTACCTCAGGGACCTGGCAGGCCAAAGAGAGAATCTCGCACTAGTGGGGGACATCGCCGCGGCGCAACACTCCCTCCCTCCCGGCGCCACCGGCGCCGTAGGTATGCACTTCGCTAAAATTGTCGGGAGGTTGCGACTGGGAGGACGGCGCTGTTACCATTAAGAGTGGCGCGGCACCCTCCTCCTCATCGCAATTCTTCCATAAAGTCATGTCATCGGTAATGTTTTTGAGGAAACAAATTCATTTTTCTCTAAAAGGTATTTTTTCGAAAAATACTTACCGATGACATGACTCGGAGGACCCTCCCTCCTGCCCCGATTGCCGCTTTCGAGCGAAGTATCACAAAAAACTGGCCGGTCTCGTGACCGGAGCCGGTAAGGCGGGAAACGGGAGACAACTCTCGGCCCCTCTAGGGGGGGGGTCCCCGAGTGCCTCCCGGGTTGTGTGGGCACACAACGGGTGAGTAGGCTAAAATTGAGCTAGTAGTAGACATTTCCATAAAGTCATGTCATCGGTAAGTATTTTTCGAAAAAATACCTTTTAGAGAAAAATGAATTTTTGTAGGAATACAGGAATCGTCTCAACAAAAATTGCTGCCGACAGCCAAAGGCTGAACTTTTGGGGCAGTTTTGTCAATTTTTTATTACAACAGTTCTGTGGATTTTGTTACTGATTACTATTAACTCTTACCCATCATAACAGTGCTCAGCTAGTCAGTTCCCTGCAGATGTAGCAGGAAAATGGCGTGTGTTCCCTGGTGATGTGCGTTTTTTTGGTAGATTGAATTACTTTTCACAACCTCCTAAGCTAACAACCATAGATAAATTGGGTATCCTAGGAAAGAGCATTTAAAGTACTTTTAAAAAATGTGCATGTTTAGTGGGAAGTGAACCAATTTGATTATTATTATGCAACAGAACAAACATGGTGGAGCAACAAATGAATAAAAAGTTTTGGTAGTAACAGTGTAAGAACATGCAACAAAAAACCAAGATGTACTCACCAACATGGCAGAAAATTGTATTCCACAAGCAGAGAAATCACACACAAATTAGAAAATGCAACTGTTGTGAAATATGTCTGAACAGTCCATCAGAAACCAGATGATGATAACACCTCTCACAACACTGCCTCCAACTGTCTTTTGGGCTGATTTGAAAAGCAGGGCTAAAAAAGTCTTCAGCCATACACACTGAAAGTGAAGACATGATTGTACACATCCAAAACAGATCTAACCACTTTCACAAGTTCCTTCAGAATCTGCAGAGCACTTCACGTTAATAAACCTGTTGAAGCTTGAATACTATCATATTATTCAATAGGGATGCCATTGTTCTGACGCCATCGCTTGTTCAGGAAACCATGTGTGAGTTGCAAGAAATTCACGGTGACTAAACACATTCCATTCCCACAAGGGTGGTCACTTTAAGAGAAAAATGGTTGGTGAAACATATTATAGTGGTTGCTTCCCTTTGACCGTCTGCTCTGCTTCATGCGATTTTTTAAAAACACAACACGACCCTGGTCGCGGGGCGGCAATGCAAGCCACGAGCAGAACGTGACCAGGGTCACGTTACGTTGGCTGGTGCAAGTGCGGCTAACGCGACCAGGGTCGTGTTATGATGTGAAAAAGTTAATTCACAGAGAAACCACCCACCAAATGCAAGGAGATTTTTTGGTTGGGAGAGGCAGTAATGTTTCTGAGAGCCTGACTGGCAAGTGCAATGGAACAGGGAAATTCCAGTTTAATGAACAGGCTACCATAACAAATGTACTATTAGTAGCTTTCGGACTACCATCCATTCTTTTGGCAGCCTTCTCATTAAAGCCTTGACATGCTACAGCAGGATGTGGATCAACCGCGATAATTCAAAGTTGTTGTCAGAAAAGTCTGGCGCCCATAGGGCTCGGGAAGCTGACATCATCATGCTAGTCGTGGTGGCCATCTTGAGAGGATGCGCGACTCATGCGCTCATCGGGAAATCGCTGTCAGGACAATGTCAGGAAAGTCCTGATGCGCTATAGGCAATAACAGCAAACCTTGCCATCGCCATAGGAAACCGCTAACGAGAATCTGGTTTTGTTTGTTTCAAAAGAGGAATAATCATGAACTATGAAGAAAAATGTGTTGAAACACTACTTCGCTACTATCTGAAGTCTATCGCCAGACTAGTGTGTCCTCTCAAGATGGCGGCGCGGCAGCCGACGCTCCTAGGCAACTTGGGGAACTTCCTGAGCCCTGTAGGCTCCAAGCTGTTCTGACACCACTCTATTCTGAAACCAATCCATTCTGAAACCAATCCTAAGACTTTTACCCTTTGGTAGTCGGTAGCGACTTTTGATGCAAGAATTATCACAACAAAAGTCACTACAGACAGATTAGTAAGTGTTTGTATAAATCTCATGTGCAGATCTCGAGAGCCATTTGACCCATGGGATGCCAGGAGCTACAGGCCAGAGGATGCAGAGGGAGGTAAACGGAAGAGCTGCTCCCCTGATCGATCCCGTTCCCCCCATCGATCTCATCACAAATCCAGGGACTCTGGTCGATCCAGAGAGAGGTCTCGTGAGCGACGTAGAGAGCGTTCGAGGGACAAGTCTCGAGACAGGTCAGCAGAAAGGTCACGAGGAAGGTCAGATGAAAGTTCGCGAGACAAGCACAGAGGGAGGTCGAGGTCACGAGAGCATCGCAGAAGCAAGGATGATGAAGGCACCAAAGATCTGCGTGTCAGGATTGACAAGAACAAGCTGAGAAAAATTGCCATGTGAGTTGGAAGATATTGCTTTAATTTATTTATTTTTTGGTCACATGCAATAGCAAAAGTGAGTCTATGTATAGAGGCTTGGTTGTCTGTCCGTTGTCGGTTGTTTTGTCTGTGGTAAACTTTAACGTTTACTCAGAGACTGTTCAAGAAACAGACTTAAACTTGGCCCAAGGATACTTTTGGCAAGACCTTTCTAAACATACAGACTTGCATGACCTTGCTCCAAGGGCAAATGTCAAAGTGGGTCAAAAATAGGTTACCAAAAAAATTACCTAATTTTAACAAAAACTGTCTTTTGTCAAATACTATTTTCAACTTCAAAGCCATATAAAACAGATACCTGGTGACAAGACATTCCTGCACATACTAAATTTGGCATCCCTGCTCAAAGGTCAGTGGTCGCAAGAGGTCACAAATTGAGAATAAACAGATTTTTTGGGCTCAGGTGCGATAACAAAAGTGAGTCTGTATTATGGGCCATCCAGCATCAGTGGTAAACTTTAATGTTGGCATTTTTTTCTGAGGTTATTTAAACCTCGTACTTCAAAATGGGACAAGGGTGCTTTTTTGTAAACCTTTCTAAACATACCAATTTCAGTGACCTATCTCAAAGGTCAAGGTCACAGGGGGTCTAGAAAGGGGTAAAAAAATAGCCATAATTTGACATAAATTGTTTCTTCTCAAATGCTATTTTAAACTTCAAACCCAAACTTGGTACGGTGAGGTCTGATAGTAAGACCTTTCTATGCATTCTAGTTTGGATGATCCCTCGGAAAGTTCAAGGTTCATAGGAGATCTGCAAATGTGTGAAAAATGTAGATTTGTAGTTTTTATCAAAGTTTTTGCCAACTTTTCCAGACCTGTTTACCCATCGGCATGTTTTTTGCGTATTTTCTACGCAGTTTTTAGGAACAGTATGTCAGTACGCAAAAACGAAAATAAATACGATCAACAAACCCCCCCCCAAAAAAAAAAATCCAGAAAAGAAAATCGATCCACAATTTCAATCTTCATTGCCAAAAACGATAGCTCTTCATTTTACCGCCATTTTGGCACACAGCAAGATGTCGAAGCGTCAAACGAGCGACTGTGATGCCTCTACAAAGCTTTATTTCGAAGAAAAAGAAGAGGGAACAGATATTTCTGGACAGATACAAGAAGATTCCAGAGATAGAGGCTTCTGCTGCAGGAAACACGTATGCAAGATGTGCCTACTGCAAGGCTGATTTTAGTTGTGCACTCCAGTGTGTACGACATCGAGCGCCATTGCGAGAAAAAAAAAACCGGATAGGTGCTAAGTGGTGTGCAATTGGAGAAATCAAGGATGCTGCTGGAGTGGCTTTGTTCTCCAACTTGAGCAAAGTCTGCTTTGAGATCCTCTCAATTCCTCACAGCAATGCAGGAAGCGAACGGATTTTCTTTTGCGTCCGTAAAAACAAGACCGACCAGCGGGCTTCTCTTTCGTCAAAGACACTTGAATTAAGTTGAAAGCCGGATGGTGGTTAAGGCAAAACCTGGACCAGCACTTGGCAGACAGCACACCAACTCAGAGCTCGCCAAGTTCAAGTCTTCATACTACAGGTCACTAAAAACACAATAATGAATAATGCTCAAATTGACAGTGCTGAGGTGATTTTCTAGTTGGTATAATGAGCCTATCTCTGCCCTCTGATTTTTAGTGCAAATGTTACAATTGGTGTAAAACATACTATGACTAAAATGCACTGAGCTTCTTCACCCTATCTTCCGATTCTGAATTGTAAATCTGGTCACATGGAGAGATTGCTACGTAGAAGATGGCATATATCCTAAAATGTTGGTAAGTTTGTTTTGGAAGCGTTTTCACTAGTACACAATTTTTTTTTTAGAAGTACACAATTTTTTCCCATGAGTACACAAATCTAAAATAGGGGGTAAACAGGTTTGCTTTTCAGTCAGATTTGGCTCAAATATAGCTGATTATACGACCTTTCTATGCATACTAATTTAGTGGTCCCCTCGCAAAGGTCAAGGGTCATGGGAGGGTCCAGAAATAAAGTAGCTATATTTGTTTCTTCAAAATTCATACCGATGGCATTACTGTATGGAATACACCTTTAGCTTACTGAATTCAGCCTCAAACCGTTCGTGTTTAACTACACGAAACGGAGCGTAATAGTAGGGAGTCGTAACCAAGCACCTGGATAGTCTCCCCTCCTTCCATCCGGAAGTGCACGTTCCCGCCAGTTTTCACCTTAGCTTCCGGTAGACAAGTTGCGTCGGCTTCAGCCTCCAGCGTTAATCGGATTTAGGCAATTCTTATTCGTGAATTCTAAACTCATTGCCTTACAATAATGACGAGGTAAGGTCTCGGGTTATGCCTTCGCAGACAGCAGAGAATGTTTAGCCGGCAGTGCAGGCACACAACTCGAAAGAAATTGCGGTTCGGGTACGACCGGTTCGATTAGTAGTCGTTTGTGCACGTGGCCTTTCGTTAGTGGCCTCGGGCTTTTACACTCATGTGTGGCTTTTATGTTACAGTACCCAACTGCACACTTGTCGCCGCTGCAACGGTTTCCAGTGGTCCTCAGACACGCACGCACGCACGATGTTTACCTTGTTCTGGCTGTTCGGCATCGTCCCACCCTTGTGGTGTGTGCTCCTTGTGGAGGGAATGGAAATGGTCCCAGCTGTGGGAGTTTATGGGCGGCTCGGCCGCCAACCAAAGAGAGCAACTTACCACGTCATCGGACGGAGCCAGTCCCTTCGGTGACAGTTTCTTTTTGCCCCACAGCGCGGCTTTTACAAGCTTCTACAGAGAAGGTAGGCTCTCATTTTATTACTAAGTCGCAGAACCCTATCCCGATTGCAGGTCCTCGGAATGTGGGGATTGGGATGTTGGCCTGCGCAGTCTCAGATGGTCCCCAGGTATCGGTGACAGAGACTCCTTCGACCCCTTCTCTCGGCCTATCGGTTGAAGTGTCAGGGGCCATTCAGAAGCGGACAGCCACCTATGTGTGTACACTCTCAGCGCTGACCGTGTGCCACACGGGATACATTTTAATGGCGCCGGTCATTTACGGCATGTTGTACTGAACGTATGTTGTATTAAGACATACACTTAAAAGCTAAGAAATAAGCTTTCTGTGTTAAAGCTAAGAAAATAAGCTTTCTGTGGACACTGGACATGCTTGGGTCGATGGAGATGAGCAATGCGGGCAGCGGACTAGAAGATATGCAACCGGCGCGTGGTTTGCTGTGAGGACAACGCGGATCTGTTGCAAATTACACGTCTTTCGACTGTTCTAGCTCGTGCAGGGTACTTTTGCGAGAGTTGTGGTTCAGGCTGGCGGTCGTCGTGTACGGCCACTGTGCTGTGCGCTGCTCGAGGTGTCGGATGGATTTACCTTGCCGTCTCAGTGGGTCCTGAGATGGGATGTGCGTCTTTGGTGATCCAGTGTTGGACAGACGGAAAGTTCTTGGGTTGGCGTAATCTCCGCACGTAGTTGATTTCGGAGGCAGTGAAAATGTTCGAAATACAGGGTCCCTACGGTCTGTGAACATTTGTGAAAGTTGTTAAAAAAATTACAAGGCTTTTTCAGGGCCCTGGAAAGTCTGTCAATTTCAGTCCTTTTCCCTAAGGTCTGTGAAAGTTTGTAAAAGATGACAAAGTGCTGGCAAACTTTTGTCTACTTCTTTATTTTTCTCCCCCAATTTGTGACTATTCCATTGCGAACGATCATGCTGACACTTGTTGCAAGTGATCGATATTTAGCTTCTACCGAGCTCCGCCATTCGCTAAGCGTTCTTTTACTTTGGTATCTCTTTATGCATTAGGCATGAAAGCTTCAAATGAACTGCTAATACAGAGGGATCTAATTAAAGTATGTAAACCTTCAGGCTTTAGTTTGGGTTTGTGAAACATTTATGAAAAGTTTGTGAGCTTCGTCCATGCTTTTCTGTACGGACCCTGAAATAATTCACAGTTCATATGCAGGGTTAGCGGCAGTGTCAGTTGCACACTTTGTATAGGTAAAGTTGTCTTTAGCATTCCACTAATCTTAATATCGGAAGAGCAATCCGGCCACTTTACAAATCTTTCAAATCGGAGGGGACACCCACCGTGAAAATAATAAACAATCTTAATGGTGATCTAATGGCTATTTTGACTGGGCGTAAATTAGATAAACACAGAACAGCCGGTGCAGGCTAAAATGTCACGTATCAGTCTCAAGACAGTTTATTTCACAGTGTGCTTGTTACCGGCGGCTCGCTACACATTCCGGATGTTGTCTTTTTCATCTGTACTTACATCAATACCATGGAAAACAGAAAGATCATCTACATAATTAACGCACAGTTTAAAGTATTATAGTCCGTCTTTCCTTTGCATTTTACTCGCTCTGCACGGCAGTCCTGCACACACTACTCAATCGTTCCATGTGGTTTGAATAGGAATATTGTGTGTCGGACTTCTTTCTGAGTGTCGGCGAACTACACTCACAAACTGCTCTATAAACCTTCTATAAAAAATCGCAGGTAAATCTATCCAGTAAAAGAAAAAACACTTACTTGTAGCACTATGTTACACTAACACATCCCTCGTTGAACATCCAAACAAAGTATTTGGAAAACACAGTCGAGGTTTAAAGCCAGCACAAAATGGGCACTATGCCCACATAAATGGTGAGTGTATGGCAGGCCTACTATCAGGCGGTGCCAGACGCCGATCGGATTGCGTGTAACTAGGTCACCTCGCCACTTGGTAGGCTGGCGCGGCGCTCCCTGACTGGATGTGTCGGTTTGTAAAAGAACTAACGGCCATGCTCTCTGCTCTCAACTAACGGCCATGCTCTCTGCTCTCAACAAGTTCATAGTCACTACCCATTTCTGCATGGAGACAGCAAGAACTTTGCGGGCCTCGGTGCAACCAATGGATTTTGCCTAAGCCTCGATCTCGCAGATGCTTACCTTCATGTTCCCGTTCACCCGTTTACCTGTCGTTACCTACGTTTCGCCTTCCGAGAAGTGGTCTACCAGGTTCATGCCCTTCCCTTCGGCCTCAATCTCAGCCCTTAGATCTTTACGAGGATTGTGGTCTCCAAAGCCAGGCAGACGTCTTCCAGCCCGACTTCCAACTACCTCGACGACCTGCTTCTCCGGAATCAGGAAGTGTCTCGTCTGGAGGCGGACAGGAATGCACTTCTCAGCCGCCTACACCAACTTGGATTTGTGGTAAACAACAGGAAATTGGATCTCTCTCCGTCACGCAGGTTTGTTCACCTCGGATGGAGTTCTTGACCGACCTCAACCGGGTACGACTACCACAGGAACGAATCCAGAAGTTGGCGACGCTCGCTCACCGGGTGAGTCTAGCGGACGCAGTCCCGGCCAGGACTTGGCTCCAGCTCTTAGGCCTGATCAGCGCTGCTGCGGAACGGTTACCCCTAGGCAGACTTTACTCGCGACCTCTCCAGTTACATCTGCTGCTCCACTGGCGGCCGTCTTCCGGAGACCTCACGGCCAGTGTTCTGGTTCCTCTGCTGATTCGACCGCATCTGCACAGGTGGACGGATCTGGGGCGGTTGGTGACGGGGGTACCACTCTTCACTCCACCACCTCAACTGTCATTCTTCACGTACGCAAGCCTTGCCGGCTGGAGAGCACACTTTTTGCCGGGATTCAGCGCCATCTCGGGTCAGTGGCCGGCAGAACTCCAAGGCAGACACATCAATTGATTGGCTCGAGCTCAAGGCTGTTTGGTTAGCTCTCATCAACTGGGAATCTCCACGGCCAGGAGATCTTGATACTTTCAGACTTGCAACAGTGGTAGCCTACATTCAAAAGCAGGGCGGCACCAGGTCTCCTTCCCTCTGCATGCTGCTTTACCATATCCTCTTGTGGGGCAGAGATCGGGGGATCTCGCTCCGAGCACGACACATCCCGAGCCATCTGAATGTCCTCGCGGACTTTCTTCTCGGCAGGGACAACTGCTGCACACCGAATGGTCCCTTCGACCGGACAATTTCAGGATTATCGGTGCACACCGGGAGACGCCCATGGTGGACCTCTTTGCCACCAGGTGGAACCATCGGCTTCCGCTGTTCGTCTCTCCCTTTCCGGACCCGCTCGCCTGGGCAGTGGACGCTCTTTCCACACCTCACACAATGGCCTTATTCGCCTGCTCGACGTTAAACCCAAATAACTCAACTCAACACCTCACACAATGCTGAAGCAGCCCCGGCAGAACCTCTTCTACCCTTGCCCGGAGAGACTGTTTCTTCACGCCTGGAGATTGTGCGGCAGGCCCTCTCAACACGAGGTTTCTTGGGTGCTGCAGTGGAGGCAATCGCTACAGCCCGCAGGCAGTCTACTCACCAGGTATACGAAGGCAGGTGGAGAGTTCTACAATCCTGGTGCGAGTCGCACCGCGTCTCCCCCACGGCTTTGACCACGCCACAGCTGGCTGAATTCTTCTTGTGGCTGTTCCGCGAACAGAAATTGGCACCCATCACCATCAGAGGTTACCTCTCCATGGTGGCTGACACTTATAGACACCTGGGACTTCCTGACCCGGGAGTTGGCAATGACCTCTCGGACTTGATGGCCCACTTTGACCTCCAGCGCCCAGTCACACGCTCCCTCCTGCCACGTTGGGACCTCGCTTGGGTTTTACCCTGGCTGAACTTAAGTCGTTTTGAGCCTCTTCACTTGGCCCGCCTTGCGGACGTAACCAGGAAGGCCTGCTTACTCCTGGCCCTCGCTACAGCGGCCAGAGTGAGTGAACTACATGCCCTGTCAGTGGACCCCACATGTTTGCAGTTCCGGACAAGGGGAGCAGTAAATCTCCTACCCAATCCTGCCTTCCTGGCAAAGAATAGACTCCCCTCGGCTGCACCTCAAGTGTTGAACCTACGCCCTCTCACATGTCTTGATTGCTCCCAAACATCTCGGCTGCAGGATCCGGTCCGTGCTTTGAAGATATACCTCAAAGAGTGAAGCACATCAGGAAAGGCCGCTCTCGCCTCTTCCTACCCTTAGCTCCGGCACGGACCGACATCTCAGCCCAGACGATTTCCTCCTGGCTGAGATGGGTCATTCGCTCCGCCTACAAGATATCTCTCCAGAAGGGGCTAAGAGATTGCGGATACAGGCACATGAGATTAGAGCGGTCGCCGCCAGTGTCGCTTTCGACCGCAACTGCGCAGCCAGGGATATAGTGGCAGTCGGGTGGAGAGCAGAGACCACCTTGGCACGCTACTATCTCCGAGACCTCTCCGCACAACGCGAGACACTGGCTCTTGTCGGAGACATCTCGGCAGCGCAACACTCCCTCCGGGCGCCTCTCGTGCCATGGGTAAGCAACCTTAGCTGAATTCGTCGGGAGGTTGCCCCTCGAAGCTGAAGGTATTGCAATGGCACGACTTGGGCGGCACCCTCCTCCTCTTTGTTATTCTTCCATACAGTAATGCCATCGGTATGAATTTTGAAGAAACAAATGTATTTTTCTCTAAAAGATATTTTTTCGAAAAATACTTACCGATGGCATTACTCACAGGACCCTCCCACCTGCCCCGCTTGCTGCCAACACGCTAAGGAGAAACGCGCGGGAACGTGCACTTCCGGATGGAAGGAGGGGAGACTATCCAGGTGCTTGGTTACGACTCTCTACCCAGACCTGTGCACTTGTACGAAAAAATCGTACAATGTACAATGTACGATTTTTGAAGCATTGTATGACTGGTTTTCACGATCTTACGATTTTTTCGACCCCCCCCCAAATCTCTCGATTTTGCGCTTATTTTCGGCATTATTTCGTTCATAAAACGCTAGCTCGGCGTGAGCCTTTGTCCGATGCGTCGCGCGCTGCTATTGGCCTAAGCCTTTGAAATTGTCCAACCAGCGATTAGCTTTAATTCAGCTCCTTTCCCGCCATTTCCGGTTTAACCTCATGGTTGGAAAGCATGGAGAAGCGAGGAGAAAAGCGTCTACACGAAACTGATGAGGAAGAAGAAAATCAGAGTCAGAATGAGAAACAGAAACTGAAAAAGCCGAAAATGGTGTACCAGCAAAGATACAAGCAACTTTACGAGAAGGAATTTCCTGTGTGCGCTTCCAAAAGAGGATCACACTTCGCTGTTTGCAAAGCATGTGTGACGGACATAAATATCGCCCATGGAGACCCTCTGACATTAAGAAACACATGAAGTCGGAGAAGCACAAAGCCAACATGAATGAAAAAGAACAAAAATCTAAACAACCGGCGCTTGAAACAATGTTTGCACCAAAGCTCAAGCTTGAGGAGCAAACCACTTGAGCAGAGGCCACAATGGTACAAATCATCGCCGAGAACAATCTTATCTTTGGCCATCGCCGACCAGTTGACAGCGACGATACCAAAAATGTTCCCTGATTCGCAAATTGCAGCAAGTAAGTACTTTTATTTCTCATTTTTGTATTTAAAAAAATTTCATTGCAGAAGGGATGACAGAAAACAGGTGTTATTGCTTCGGGATATAAATTTGCGTATGAAATGACGTCATGTCGTCTGCTACAAGTACAAGTGTCGATTGATAGTGTGATTTTCGGGATATTTTTTTAACTGAAATTCAACTCAACAGTCAATTATTATGCAATTACCCGATGAATGTATTGTTTTTCTTTTTTTTCATATCTAAATGAATTGCAATATTACTATATTTCTGTAAAAGTAGCGAATTAGCAAAGGTATCTGACGGTGGAAATAGTGTCCAATGACCACATGACTCAGGAAAAAGTGTCACAGATTTTCTTCATAATCATACAGATGACTGTCAAAATTAAATTTAACAAAAAGTAACTTTGTTACATTTACTCCTACCTTAGCCATTTTTGCACCATTTTTTTTTTTGATTTTACATTTTTTGCTCTTTTCAGCAGTATAAAGTACAATACAGTTAGAACATTTTGATTTTCTTTTCTAACATAGCTACATTGCAGTGGAAGAAATATGGAAAAGAAGTTGTGATATTTATTTGAAATAATGATAATGTTATAAGGGTCATTCTCTGGAAAGGTGGACCGATGGGGGGTGCACCGTAAAATTGCATATACCAGAATATTAAGAGTGTAAGGATATCTCATGTTTATATTTTTAAGCAACAGATATAATAAATGAACACCATGATACAGTGAATTGTGCTTGTTTGTAAAAGTTTGGTTTACAGCTGTGATTTTATTGACGAAAATCACACAATTCAAATCGCCATTTTGTTACATAGACAAGTGGCTACATTTGAGTTCAAAAATAAAGCATAAATACCTCACAGTTTTGGGGAAAAAACGGTTGAATTAAGATGTATTTATCCAAAACTTTACTCACCATCATCACTTTTCTAATACTACGCATTTCTGTGAGATAAAAAGTAATTTTTATTTCACGTCTGCTTTGTAACAAATCGTGTCCACTGACGTAAAGATAAAAATAAATCAATGAAAAATTAATACGGAAATGAACGGACCTAATTTTGTGTTCTTCCCCAAACAAAATATTTAGCTAACTGATATATGAAACAAAGCAATTGTAATGGAAGAAATGACGGTAGAAATAAAACGAAATTGCGTCACTTGTATCTTCGCGTCCGGAATTCGCGTTACAAATGTGATGTCTAATGGACTGTATTTTTCACGACCGAGTTTACGGACGCTTGAATGGATAGTGCCGACCTGATGCGGAATGACACAGTGAGTGATCGCTGTGTAAAAACGACACGCTGTGTGTGCTGGGAGGCAGAACTGGGGACTTTTAACGGTAGTGTCCGCGTTTTCCGTCCATGTTTACGACTAAGATTTAGGCGCCATTTCCTTCGGTCGGCACGCTGAAAAGCGTTTAAAACGAAGAGTTGCGCCGGTACGTTATGTTTTGAATTATTGAATACAAAACCTGAATGCGTATTTTACTGTTTTTATGTGTTCACAGCTATTGTTTGCAAAGTTTTGTAGCAAAAAAGAATCGATTGACTGGTGTGCCGTGACCAAGCCAATTTCAGCCCACACTTTGAACATTCGTAATTGCAAACGAATTTTAACTAAAGCAGAGAGATTACAAATTTCATATTTTGCAGACTAGTTCCTTAGAGTGTTTCAAAATTTACATGCATGTTTTGTGTTTATTTATTTTGATATATAAATGTTCTTTTGACGTAAAGTGCATTTTGTCACATTTGTCACAAAGACTTGAAGGCGTGGGAGAAGTGAGAAAGAGCAGCAGGAAAAACAGAGGGAGGTGTGGAGACTGCAGAAACAGAAGCAGCGGGAGAACTACTCTCACCCAAAAAAAGCTGCAATAAATCGGAATAGAAGACAAGCTTATCAGGAGGAAAAGAGAAGACAATTTTCTGCATGACAAAGATCTGAAAGCACACAGACTACCAGTGATAGTCCCCAGACCACTAGCGAAAGTCCACAGTATACATGTACCCCTCAAGCACAGCGCGTTGCATTGTTTCGTGCTAAACAAGCAATGCCTTCTGACCCACACCAGTATGCAGAGACCTGGAACCAACTGGCTGATAAAGCGACTCCCAGGAAAGAAAAGGCCATACAGGAGCTGCGAGGTAATACAAATCCAACAATGCTTGGTGAAACGCTACAGCAAGCTATGCTACACCTGAAGAACAAATGCGATCAGGAGAGTCGAACGACCCGATCAGTGGTGATGAAGTTATGTGAGAAGTACGGATCCATCCGTTCTAGAAGCAAACTTCTGACTGTAAACAGAAAGACAGTCATGAAAAGAATAAAAGACAAGAAAAAACAGAGGCAGAAGAAAAGTCAAGAACTGTCCCAAGAAGTTGGTGACTTCTTCGAAAAAAACAGCTACACCTCTGCCAGACAAAAAGCTGGTAAGGAAAGGAAAGGCCCGGCAGGAGCTGCACAGGCCGCTCAAAGATCTGCACAACGACTATGTTAAGCAGGGAGGGAAGGCTGCTTTTAGCACTTTTGCAAGGAGGATGCCTGCACATGTGCGTACAATGATGGCAAACCAGCGGAGGCAGTGTTTATGCGAGTATTGTGCAAATGTCGAAAACAAGCTGTTCTCTATCAACAGTATCAACACCACCCCTGCATGCAAGATTCGGCATGTGTACCATGCTGTAGAAATCACAACCTGTCCCAATCCCATCAATGTGGAGACTGTGGCGTGGATAAACTTGATGACTATCTGGCTCCATTGATGAATCGCAGGGAGATCACCTGGTATTTCTGGACCACAAAAAAGTAGAACGAAAGGGGAAGGAGATTAGCAAAAAAGTACTTTTGAAGTGTGTGGGCACCGTAACGGAAATGGTGACAGAATTGAAAAAGGAAGTAGCTTTCTTATCAGGGCATCTGTTCCGAGCTGCGTGGCAACACTCTCAGTTTGAAAAACTACGGACGGCAAAGCCATTCCCATCAAACCTTATCACCGCTGTCATGGATTTTGCGGAGAACTACTCGTGTGTGCTGCAGGACGAAGTCCAATCAGCTCACTGGAACAAGGAACAAGTGACGCTTCACCCAATTTCCACTTACTACAAGTGTAACAGCTGCGATGGCGGCGTGTATGAATCTCTCATCTTTATCAGTCCTGACCTTCGGCATGACCACCACGCCGTCCACACATTTTTCACCCTTGCGCTGAACCACCTGCGTGTGGAGAGGAATCTGCATCCCCAGATTGTGCTGCAGTGGTCTGATGGATGCTCCAGCCAATACAAATCTAAGGGACCTTTTGCAGATATCACTGCATGTGTGGACGACTTCGGCACAAGGGTGGAGAGGAGCTATTTTGGCAGCAGGCATGGCAAGGGGCCATGTGATGGTGAGGCAGCAGTTATCAAGCACCATGTCGCGACAGCTGTGAAAGGAAAGCGTGCTGTTGTCACGACCGCTGAGGAATTCTTTGCTTATGCCCAAGCAAGCAGCCTAAACAAGCAGCCCACCAACCATTGCCAGCATTTCCGAAGAACATTCTTCTGGGTGCCAGAAGGCATGGTGAACAGGGACCGCCCAGAAAGGGCGATGAAGACGGTCCCTGGGTCACGTGAGTTCCACCATATCAAGTCAGGCGGTATGGGTCGGCTGATCAGCAGGCACCTGTCTTGCATGTGTGAGTTTTGCTTGTATGGAGAAGGAGCCTGCCCCAACACTGCCGTCGTGGGAGAGTGGAAGGAACACTCCATGGCCCGTGCGGCACCTGAACAACCTGGTGGTGGCTAAGGCCGAAGTCCAGGTGGATCTGCACTAAGGGGAAGATCAGCAGCAAGGGGCAAACCACGAGCAGCTGGGAAACGTCAGCCAAGACCAACTGCAGAACCTAGAGTCCCAGAAGTGCCTGTTTATTGAATACATGTTTCTTTTTTGTGGTATATTTGCTTTCCATTACTTTTGGTTGCTTTGGATGGGAAGAGTGATTTTTCCACATTACTTTTGGTTTTTTGCTCCCTTTTATTTATGTGGTGTCGACGTTACAACCAAGTCATGATTTAGTTATGCACTTCTTTCCGCCACAGTATGGTGACAACTTATTTCATATTTTGTCATAGCAAAGGTTAGGTGTTAGTGCTATACACACTAGTGTTCTTTGACTTTTGCCTCTGCTCCCTATATTGTGAGCTAAAAGTGAAAAATTCCCAAATTTACGCGTGCTAAGGAGAGATTTCATTTGCAAGTGCCAAATATCAGAAATCACATAAAAAACATTGGAAGCTCTTCAAAGTGTGTAGTTTGGCTGAGTTAATAGTTTTAGAATACTTATGGAAAGAATTGCACTGAATATTGGTTGAATCAAACTTCATTTTGGTGTCCAGTGTTACAACCGAGACACTTGTCGACCCACCTGTTCACACACCAATTACACAAAAAAAAGACAGTCCTCTTGCTCTGATTTCACTGCACATGGACAAAAGCATAATTTTTTCATCAGAATATATACATTTCATTCCTATTTATTAAAGTTCATTTTTCGCTCCCCATGTAACAAATCTGACCACCTTTCCAGAGAATGACCCATAAAAAAGTGAATTAATTTAGATGTTAGACTTTAGTGATAACATTATAAAAGTAGAGTAGACAATATGACTTAATTATGACTTTGAGTTTGATTTAGATAAGGAATAATAATAAGGGTACATGCAGTGACACATCCCCCCCCCCCCCCCCCCCCCCCCGATTAGATGCGCACCCCCCTCCCCCCCCCCCCCCCCGCCTTTTTTTTAAAGAACATCTTTACTTTAAAATATAGGTGCACCACCTCAAGTAGGGACCTAGGGTGTCAATGAGAAGTGAATTGAACAAGTGCTGTGAATGTGTCAAGGCTACAGATGATTATGCTGAATAAAGGCAGCCTTTATCAGAACTGAAAAGGTGTGTGTGTTGTGTTTTTGTGTCGTGTTGGAGTTCGAGTGTGTGCGTTGTGTTTTTGTGTCGTTTTGGAGTTCGAGAAAAAATCTTCTGATTTTTCACCCAGAATCTTCTGATTTTGAAAATCTAGGGTGCACAGGTCTGTATTACGCTCCGTTTCGTGTAGTTAAACACGAACGGTTTGAGGCTGAATTCGGTAAGCTAAAGGTGTATTCCATACAGTAATGCCATCGAAAAAATATCTTTTAGAGAAAAATACATTTTAACAAAAAACTTTTTCCTCAAGTCCCATTTTCAACTTCAAACCTAAACTTGGTGTGGAGATGCCTGATGATAGGGCTTTTCTATGCACACTAATTTGGATGACCCCTCAAAAAGGTCAATGGTCACAGTAGTTCAGCAAGTGTGTGAAAAATGCCCGTTTTTGATAGAATTGTAGTTTAAATCAAAGCTTTTGCAAAATTTTCAAAACAATTTGGCATAAAGGTAGCTGATGATAACATCTTTCTGTGCATGCTAATTTAGTTGACCCTTCACATTTTGCATACAGGTAGCTGACGATAACACCTTTCTAATTCTATGAATGCTAATTTAGTCGACCTCTCACAAATGTCAAGGGTCACAGAGGGTTAACAGATTTGTAAAAAATGCATACATTTTGAGAAAATTCAGATTTCGCTGACCACAAAAGCTAACTCTTTACTTATGTTTAAATTGAACACTTGCTGAGTTGCTCATTTTAGTTACCTTTTGGAAAGGTCAAGCCCGTCATGGTCACACTTATTATGTGGATTGGTCGTACACATGAGCCATAAGGGCTTTGCCTTTCTTGTTTAATAAAATGTATTTTTTTATTGGCACTTTTGTAAACATTTCAGTCAAACTGGGCATAAGGCTAGTTGATGGTAAGAACTTGTCATGCATGCTAATTTGTCTGACCACTCGGTGTTTTCCATTACGCACTCCACTGCGTAAATGACGCCCCCCCAAAAATGTCTGTAAATGACGCAGTGATTTTATATCATTATGCCCAAGAGATGCAGATAATTTTTCTCCTGTACTAACGGGGCTGACAAGTAGATGGTTAGGTGAGTTGCGTTCTCTATGCAGATCGCACTTGCACATTGCCTCGGATATCAAGACAAACCGACAAAATGTCGCTGTTGAGGTGAAATGAAATGAAACTTTATTTTTCAAGGATAAATGATTAGGCCATAGACCTGTTTTCAATCATGTCTTTGCTCAAGCACACACCATCACACACACACACACACACACACACACACACACACACACACACACACACACACACACACACACACACACACACACACACACACATCAGAGTAAAAGTTAATAATGTACATAAATGAAATAATAATTCTAAACAAAGGCAAAAAAAAAGCACAAGGGTTCGACCCGCAAACCCATTTACCAATTTTTTTTCTCAAAAACATTACCGATGACATTACTATTAGGAAGATATGGCTAGCTTACCAATTTCAGCCTAAGAACCTGTTGTGTTCCTACACAACCAGGGAGGCAACTCTAGGGGGCCGTAACCAGGGGCCGTGAGTAGCCTCTCGTCCCTGCCCATCTGGTCAGGTGCCACGTGGTGTCACACCAGTCAATTTGCTTAGCATACCGTGAACGGTTGTGCCTATAGGACCTCTGGCTGTGTACGTTGTGACCGGTCGTTGTTGGATTACGTGCGTTCCCTTGGATTACATGTGTTCTTTGTTTCCTCGAAAAACATTACCGATGGCATTATTGTATGGAAGGAGCACTTAGCCTAACAATTTCAGCCCAGGATCGTTGAGTACAGCAATGCCACCGGGGAACCACCTGAGTGAGTTGTACCAACGTTCCTGAGTAGCTTCCCTTTCCTCATACGGGTACATGCGCAACGTCACCAGTTTCACGCTTAGCTTCCTGCATGCAGGTATGTGTCAGCCCTCGGCTCCCTTCTCCTTCTTTGGATTTCTTACTAGGCTTACTTTGTGTTGAGGTAAGGCCTCGGCTACTGTCACAGCCAGGAGTCCAGAAGTTTTCCGGACTGGCAGCGACGTTACCCTGTGGATACTTGTTTGACTCGTATTCGAAAGAAAATTCTCGGCGCGTTTCGTGTTCCGACCACGTGGCCTGTTGTGTTTCTTTTACGCCGTACGTTTGTTCTGTTTATTGCAGAATGCAAGTTCAGACATGCCGGCGTTGTAAGGATTTTCATTGGCCCACTGATAATCACTCCGTCTGCCTACCGTGTTCTGGATGCTCTTCTTCTCGGACGTGCAACGTGTGTGCCCCGTGGCGGGAACATCAATGGTCGCAGTTATAGGGGTTTTACCGGGAACGACCCACTATCCCCACAGGACCCACGCTTGCAGCTGGGTAGTCTGTCCGCCAGGAACACCCTTACTGCTGCTACGCCTTCTGCCATCACCGGCTCACGGCGTGCGTTGTCGGATATTGTGGTTTTTCATGAACCGCTCGGACCAGACGCCATCTCTGCGCCTGGTTTTCTCACCCTTGGCGGGACATCTTAACCGAGGTGAGAGGCGCCCCAGCACACAGCGGCAACGTGACCGAGCCACATTAGCGAGCACACATGTGATTACACACCATTTATTGTCTATTCCTTCTTCCGCCCGACCTTCCGCGACGGTTACGAGTACTGTGCCTCGCGCCTTCGGTCGCCCTCTCCCTCGGACACTTGACGAGCGCATTCTTCCACCTCAGCCCGCTGGGGCTCAGCGGCCTTACGGCCCCCTTCCTTGGACCATACTTTGGCTTCCTCAGTTCGGCACTCTTCCTGTCAGGACCACCTCTCCTGCTTGCGCCACCGACTTTCCATGTCTCGTCGTTCCCGGAAGGATTCCTCCCCCCGCGTTGTCCCGTCTTCACGTATATCTTCGCGGGACCATCGTTGCTCACGCTCGAGTCTTACGCATTCTGTGGTGGTCTCCCTCCCCCTTCCTGTTGTTGAATTGGCTAGGGGGGGGGGCTCGCGTCCTTCCAGGCCCGATCCCTCTCTACGTCGCCAGTCTCCGTCAGATTCCCCTCCTTCCCGGGACTCCTCTTCGCTTGCTTACCGCTCCCCTTCACATCACTCGAGCTTTCATCAAGTTGTGGCCTCCAATGAGGACGTGATTAGCTTGCATCGGGAAGACTCTGCTTCAGCCTTGTGGTCTCTTGGTGATCGCTCTTACTCTTCTGAACGTGAGGGAGTGGCCCTTTCTCCTTCTGCCTGCGGCGCTTTGTGGTCCGATGTTTGTGCGGCCTTGGACACGGCTGCTCGGCTGATTTAAAGCTTCCTTCCTCGGGAAGTTTGCCCTTCGTCCCCTCCCCTCAAGCGGAAGTCCTTGGCTCTCGTGGATGCCCACCTTCAGCCCAAACGTTTTAAGTTGCTCCCTCAACCACCCAGTTTTTGCGACATTACGGAGGCCTTTAATACACATCTCGGACAGGGACGCCTTGGCGACAAGCATTTTTTCTCGGACTTTCGCTGGTTAGAGGACTTTGATCTTACCTTCCACCAGCGCTGATATAATGGACACTCGCCCTTCTTCCCCGGTCCCCTTCTGTCAGTGGACTTGGAAGCGGAAGCCTTTGTGGGTGGCAGAGCGGCAGTTCGGCGCATCATGACTCCCGGTCTGGATACTACGGCGGTTCGAATTCGAAATACCCTCGCGTGTTCTGGTTTTCTGGAACTGGCGACACAGGCTATTGTTCGTTGCACTGAAGAGTCTGGACGCTCCAGCATTTCCCAATTGGAGGATATTCGCGCCATTGCTACAGTGGCCAATCGGGCAGCTTACCACGCCTCTGCTAACGCTTTAACGGGCGCGCTTAATTGTGATTTGATGCATCGTGACAGCCTCCTTCGTTTTTGCCCCGGCTTAGCCCCCTCCGTTAAGACGCAGCTCCACCAGGCCCCCATTGGTGGGACGCAGCTCTTTGGCCCAACTTGGCAGCGGGTGAAGGAATCCTCCAGGGACCTGTGGCCCAGCACACCTAGAAGTGACCTCCATCTCTTTCCTCCCGCCCGCAGGTCAAGGGGTCATGCCCTGCGGTTTCCCAAACACGCCTTACGTAGCCCGGCCGGAACCTCTTCCCGTTTTGGTCTACAGCCCCAGTTCGGTCGACCCCTCGTGGTCCTGTCCTCTTCCGCCTCTGCCTGGTCCCGACACTCTCTGCGGCCCAGGCTTGGCCGGATCCAGTGACGCTCCCCGTCTCGACCCCTGCCGACGCTCTTTGGGTCTCCACTTGCCGGGGAGATTAGCCCTGCACAGCAACAAGTGGTGGTCGCTGCTGCCAAACGACCCTTGGATAATTTCTGTCATCACGGATGGTCTGCGCCTGACTTTTCAACCACCCCCCCCTTGTGGACTCAGTCACCGGCAGACCCGCTCAAGGCGGCCACTCTTCGACTGGAGGTCGCGGACCTACTCAGGAAAGCCACAACGGAAGAGGTGACACGTCAGGACTCGCCAGCCTTCTACAGTCGCCTCTTCGTCGTGCCGAAACCAGGCGGCAGGTGGTGTCCAATCATCGACTTGTCGGTGCTCAACAGGTTCATCTCGCTCCCCCCCCCCCACCCCCACCCCCCCCCCCCCCCCCCTTACGCATGGAGACCGCGCGGGCGCTGCGGGCCGCCGTCCAACCTCTGGACTTTGCTATCAGTCTCAATCTCACGGACACTTACTTCCATGTCCCGATCCACCCGTCGTCGCGGCGCTTTCTCCGCTTCGCCTTTGAAAGACAGGTTTTTCAGTTCCGCGCCCTACCCTGCGGACTCAATCTCAGCCCCTTGGTTTTCATGAGACTTATGGATGCCATCATGGCCAGGGCCCGTTGGTCGGCCTCCAGCCCTTCGTCCAACTACCTTCGACCTTCTGCTTTGGAACCAGGACTCCATCACCCTCGCGACAGACAGAGACTCCCTGCAGGATCTCCTTCGGTGCCTAGGCTTTCAGGTCAACAAGGGAAAGTCAGACCTCTTTCCGTCTCATCGGTTCATCCACCTGGGCATGGGATTTCTGACCGACCTCAACACCGTGCGTTTGCCCGAGCCTCGCGTTCAGAAGTTGACGGATCTTTCTCGTCTGGAGTACCTTGCCGACTCCCCACCGACTGCCTCAGGGTCTCCAATTGGTGGGAGGTTTGCGAAGTGTGGCGTTCGCTGCTTCTGGACGATCCCTGGGTCCTCGCCACCATCTCCAAGGGCCTCCTGATTGCCTTTCGCTCCCCGCTGCTGCTGCAGAGCTGACCCCTGTGGACTGGAATCCCACCTAATCAGATCAAAGCCGACGCCCTTCGAGGCGAGGTCTACTGCAAAAGGCCGCCACCGAGATGGTCACGCGGCATGACTCTCCAACCTTCTACAGCCGCCTCGTCATGGTCCCCAAGCCCGGCGGCAATTGGCGCCCCATCATCAACTTCTCGGCACTGAACAAGTACATCACAGCCCCGACGTTCCGCATGGAGACAGCCAGGGCCCTCAGGGCGGCTGTGCAGCCCATGGACTTCGCCGTCAGTCTGGACCTGTCGGACATGTATCTACACGTCCCATGCACCCTGCCTCTCGGCGTTACCTGCACTTTGCTTTCGACGTTGTGGTGTACCAGTTTCGGGTGCTGCCATTTGGTCTCAACCTCAGCCCATGCGTATTCATGCGCATCATGGACACCATCATTGCCAAGACCAGACAGTCATCCTCAAGTCCGACCTCCAACTATTTAGACGACCTCCTCCTGCAGAACCAGTCGGAGGCCACCCTAGAGATGGACAGAGATGTGCTGCTCATTTTGTTGACTCGGCTCGGCTTCCTGGTCAACGTGGACAAGTCGGACCCGCCGGTTTGTGCACCTAGTCATGGAGTGTCTGACCGACCTCAACCGGGTGAGACTTCCAGAGTCCCGGATCCAGAAGCTGGCCTCTTTGACCCAGCAGGTGCCCCAAGAGGAAGCGGTCCATGCCAGAGTTTGGCTCCAGCTCCTCGGCCTGATGAGTGCAGCGGCGGATCTCTTACCACTCAGCTGGCTGTACTCCCGCCCGCTCCAGTTGCATCTGCTTCTCCAATGGCGACCGTCCTCCAGCGATCTCGCTACCTCGGTGCCAGTTATCCCGATGCTCCGACCTCACCTGCTCCGCTGGGTGGATCCCGCGTGGCTTGCGTCGGGAGTACCCCTCGCCTCACCGCCCCCCCCCCCCCCCCAGTTGTCTCTCTGTGTTGATGTAAGTCTCACCGGGTGGGGCGGGCACCTTCTACCAATGTTCCTCACGGCGTCCAGCCATTGGCCACCGGACCTCGCAGACAGGCACATCAACTGGTTGGAGCTGAACATGGTTTGGCGTGCCCTCATCGCATGGGAGACACGTCTCTGACACCAGGATCTCCTCATCCTCTCGAACAACTCTACGGTGGTCTCCTACATCCAGAAGCAGGGCAGGACGCGCTCCCCCTCCCTTTGCATCCTCCTGTATCAGGTCCTCCGGTGGTGCGAAGACCGCGGCATCGCCCTCCCGAGTGCGGCACATCCCGGGCCACCTGAACGTCTTGGCCGACTCCCTCTCTCGGCGCGGCCAGTTTCTCCACACCGAGTGGACTCTTCGCCCCGATATTTTTCAGATGATCTGCACCCAGTGGAAAACTCCCCTGATTGACCTCTTCGCCACAAGGTGGAATCGTCAACTCCCCCTCTTTGTCTCCCCCATCCCGGACCCCCTCGTCTGGCCAGTTGACGCGCTCTCCATCCCTTATGCGTATCCGCCGACACTGCTAGTCCCCAAAGTCCTGCTCAAGCTCAGGGGATGCAACGCTGTCGTGCTTCTAGTGGCCCTGTTTGCCTGGACCAGGTTGTGGACCACCGACCTTCTGAGTCTCGCCACGGGCCCCCCCCCCCCCCCCCCCTACTGCTGCTCACCCCACACAAACAAGCTCAAGCAACCCCACAAGAGCCTATTCCACCCGTGCCCAGAGAGTCTTCTCCTACACGCCTGGAGATTGTGCGGCACACCCTCACCGCTAGAGGTTTCTCGAGTGCAGCGGTGGAGGCTATCGCTACAGCCCGCAGACCCTCGACCAGGCGCATCTACGAGGGAAAGTGGTGAGTCCTGTGGTCCTGGTGCGACGACCACTGCCTCTGCCCCACGGATCTGACTACCCCCCAGCTCGCCAAATTCTTCCTCTGGCTTTTTGGCGAGCAGAACTTGGCACCCATCTCCATCAGGGGTTACCTGGCCATGATAGCTGACACTTATCACCACCTGGGCCTCTCGGACCCCGGCGCCTGCAAGGGCCTCACCGACCTCATGGCCCACTTCGGCCTTCAGCGGCCAGTCCCCTGCTCGCTGATCCCATGCTGGGACCTACCCTGGGTGCTTATGTGGCTGAATTCGGACCGATTCGAACTGCATCCCCTGGCCCGGTTCACTGATGTGACTCGGAAGACCTGCTTCTTGATGGCCCTTAAAACTGCTGCCCGAGTAAGCGAGCTGCACGCGCTCTCCGCGCGCCTTGCCTGCCTGCAGTTCAGAACAGATGGCTCAGTCCAACTCCTCACCAACCCATCCTTCCTGGCCAAGACTAGGTCTCCTTTAACCACGCCCCAGGTGATCACCATTCGGCGGCTGAAAGGGTTGAACTTTCCCCGGGAGACCAGGCAGCAAGATCCGGTGCGAGCCTTGCGGATCTACCTGCACCGATCCAAGCCCGTCCGGAGGGGACGGTCCCACCTCTTTCTGCCATTGTCCCCAGGCAGAACAGACATCTCGGCCCAGACGATATCCTCCTGGCTACGCTGGGTCATCCGGTCTGCCTACCAGGACCTCTCCCCGGAGGGAGCTAAGAGGCTAAGCATCCGCGCACACGAGGCTAGAGCCATGGCCACGAGCGTCGCCTTCGACCGCAACTGTGCCATCAGAGACATCGTGGCGGCTGTGGGCTGGCGGGCGGAATCAACCTTCACCCAGTTCTACCTCAGGGACCTGGCAGGCCAGCGGGAGAACCTGACCCTGGTGGGAGACATCGCCGCGGCGCAACACTCCCTCTCGGCGCCAGAGGCACCGTAGGTAAAGCTTAGCTGAAATTGTCGGGAGGTTGCTCCGGGAAGGGCGGGTCTGACTAAGCCCTTATACAGGGGGTACTATTGTGGGCAGCACCCTCTTCGCCATTCTTCCTAATACTAAATAGTAATGTCATTGGTAATGTTTTTTGAGAAAACAAATGAATTTTTCTCTAAAATGTGTTTTTTCGAAAAATACTTACCGATGACATTACTTGAAGAACCCTCCCACCTGCCCCGCTTGCCGCCAGTAAGCTAAGCATTTCCGACTGGCATGACACCACGTGGCACATGACCGGATGCGCAGGGACGTGAGGCCACTCAGGGTCCCTGGTTACGGCCCCCTAGAGTTGCCTCCCTGGTTGTGTCGGAACACAACAGGTTCTTAGGCTGAAATTGCCAAAACCTGTGGACAAAACGTGCAGCTGTGCAAGAAAATGAAGACGACGAAGAAGAGGAATGCGAGATGTAACTGACTGTGTCCTTGACCCATACAAGACTGAACTTTTACATGCTAAGTACTCTTGCAGGTCTAGAAGTAATTCTCTATACAGCCACGTCACAAATATCAGTGACTTTTCCTCTGTTTATATTTTCTGTTCAGATTAGAAAAAGTGTTGCATTATGACTGGTGTAATGGAGAGCCCATGTTCCATTTAAATCATAATTTCCGGTAGCCATCTTGGATGCCATATGGGATAATTTACACCCAATCAAGTATTAGAACTATTGTGTGTGTCACTCGCTACAACTGTTATACTTCTTGCTGTTTGCAACAAAAATGAGCATTCTGTCTGGTACAGAATATATATTAGGGTCAGTTTTAAAAATATACTGGTTGCCATATTGAGAGACATCTTCAATAATCAACATCTAATTACAGGTTATCATTATTAATGAATGTCTTAACTCTTGCAATATATCATGCAAATCATATATCCTGGTTTCTGTCACAAATAATGAGCGTTCTATGTGGTGTAGAACATGTTTCATGTCATTTTTTAATGTTTTGGGGGCCATCTTGGTGGCCATCTTAAATAATATATGCATGTATAGAAAGATCAGAAGTATACTTACTCATTTCAATGTCATCTAAATCATATTTCCTGTTTATTTCATTAAAATATAGCCCTCTGTGTTGCACAAAACATGTTTTATGCCATTTTGTATAGTTTGAGAGCCATCTTGGTGGCCATCTTGAATATATCAAAATGCTCAACAGTTACAGTGTCATCAGTTGGATCTGTAATCTATGGGTACCAAAGAGTTAGAAACCGCTCAGAACAATTATGAGGTACATTTTTTTAGGTTATACTAAAAATCACTAAATGGCAACCAGACTATAGTGAATCTGCTCTAAGTGTCTGAGATTATAAATAGTAATGATTGTTGAACCTAAAGACAAACTTGAATATTCAAATGACTTTTAAAAAATTTATTATTTTACTGTTTGAAATCTCAATGAAGAAAAAGGTCTGTTCTCAAGGTTTGCACTTTTCCAGTGAAACCATTTGACGCGAATATTTCACAGTGTTTCAATACTTTCATTTTGAAGCGTATGATACATTGCCTTGTGGCACTGAGAGCGAGTGTGGCTTGTCACTCCTGCGGGACCCATTAAATGGGACATAGTCTGTGGACTGCGTTCAGTCATTTCAATGTTTTCTTGCTGTCAACCATGCAATGCCTGGTGTGGTTTGTTGATGTTTGCAGTGCCAATGCCCTGGCCAAGATGGAGGCAGGACAGGGTCCATCTGTGGACTTGACGGCATTAAAGAGTGGGGGCAAGTCTGTGGCTGAACTCACGGGTAATATTCACGACCCTTCTCATAATTTATCCATACACAAATTGGTTCAATGTACATGCAGACTTTTTTTTTGTCGGGACATTGACCCAGAGATACCTCGCTGACATAAGCTGTAAATGATTTGTGAACTTAATCCATAAAGCCCTGAAAGACTACGAGAGGATGTGGATCAACCATGATATTTCAAGATGTAGTAAAACTGTGGATACACTCTCATCTGGTTAATGAGATGCTACCTTTGAGTGTGTGTGTGTGTGTGTGTGCATGTGCGTGAGCTGCAGCAGGCACGAGTGAATGCGAATGTATGCAGTGATGTGTATGGGTATATAGACGTAAGTTTTGTGGTACGTGTTTTGTGCATGTGTATTTGCGTCATTATGTGTGTGTTTTTTTTTTTGTTTTTTTTTTTACGTCATTCTAAATTCTCTCTATACAGGATGACGTCTTTTCTTTATGTCGTGTTCTTTTCTGTTCTACGTTTGTTTCCATGTCACCTGAGGAAGGATCTTTGATCCGAAACGTCGTTATTTGTTTATATTTTAAAGGGTTTTCTACCACTATCTTCTGTTTTTCTTTCTCATGATATTTCAAGGTTGGTGTCAGAATAGCCTGGCGCCTCGCCAAGCTATTCTAACACCAACCTTGAAATATCATGTTCGATCTGTCTCTAGAACTGTGAATGGTGTAGACCCCGGATATCTACAAAAAATAATGTGATAATTTCATCCTCTGGGCGTAAGGAGTTAACCCTTTGGTCGGTATCGCCTTGACAAAAAATACTACCGGTTGTCAAAGTGGATAAGTTACTGATAATATGGTATCTTAAGTTTAAAATCATTAACCCCTTGACTCCTGAGAAAAATTGAACAGCACTCAGCTGCAAGAGGTACAGATGCAGTTGCAGGGGCTCAGGAGGATCAGTACCTCTTGCTGAAATCACTTTGTATCTATGTTCCTTGGACAGCTGGGGATTTTTGATGTTGAAATTACAGTGATTCCAAGGACACATTCTGCGTCTATTGGCAGCGAAGGTGTTAAGACCTGACACCCCATAAAAGGCATATGAACTATCATGGTTGATTTTTCTCCTGCACTGGTATTTAGGCTTCAGGGGCAACGACCTAATTTATTAGTTTGGATTGTAATGTTCAGTGTGTTGCTGTTGCAGTGTCGGCAGCACTTTTTGTGGCAAAGATTCCTGCAGGCATCTTCATGACAAAACACACTGCTTACAGCCAAAGGGTTAATAATTGTATTTTCTGTTTATTGCACAACTTAGATGCATGTATTGTTACAGGGAACTTCAGAAAGAACAAGATGACAGGAGACCCAAAATGTTTGTTATGTAGTTATATCTGAAGTGTGTTCATAAACAAGATAACCTGGTTAAAAAAAGTGTGGTCAGGACGTCAGATTGCTTCTATATCTGAGTTTTGTTATAGTTGAAATTGTTGTAAGTAAAGTTTACTGTGTATCCAACTTTGATTAACCCTTTGCGTGCCAGTAGTGGTTTTAGTTGTGATGATTCCTGTGGGAATCATGACTGAAACTGCTACCAACATGCAAAGGGTTAATCTGACATTGGCATAAGTGAATTTGAGTGTATTTATTTTCAGAGTTCTGCAAGCGAATCAGTGAGAAGGAGCGTAATCGACTGTTGTTTGACAGTTCAGAGAGCAGTAGTGAAGAAGAGTTGACAAAGAGTGACGGAGAGGATATGCCCATTCACCATCCTTTCAAAGTCCGCGATGCAGCTGCTATCGTCATGAATATAAGGGTCAGTTTGTCTGCTGTTTGCTACAGAAACTTCTTCTCTTGAGTGACTGTTTTTACATTTCAGAGTTTAATGCATTAAACACTGGCATGCCATGAATACTGAATTGAAAACAATAGTTCAAGGGCAGCGCCAAAGCAGCTCAGTGCCCGTAGGCATCAAGTTATATTGGCACCACCTTTGAACTTTCAGTGGTCGATTTTTGTCCTGCATTCTTCAGAGGACAGCTCCCAAATTTCAGAATTTCAACCTTAGGGCTCAACGTGTGAAATGTTTCAATGAAACTGCAAAAATGACCATGTTTTGTTTGCCTGAAGTTATCATATTTCAATTCTGGTTAATACAATTCGCAATTCACGAACTCACAACTGGCAGATTTGCAAATGTGCATTTCCCAAATTTGTGAGTTGTCTGATGAACAGTGCAGGCAAAAGTATTTTTAGAGCATGAGAAATGTTGTGTGTTATCGTGGGTGTTCAAGTGACAGAGGGTGAATATATGAGTGTTGGCAGAATAGCTTGACGCCAATCTGTCTTGGCGCCACTATTTAACTCTGATGGTTGTTCGTATCTGCTTGTGGTGTGTCAGGGCCCAATGGGATAACCCTGTTTGTTTCAGTCTTACACACTTCTTTGGGACCTAAATGGTTAACAATTTTTGGTCTAGTATAGTAGTAAGCTAACCTTTGGCTGTCAGTAGCACTTTTAGTCTAGTTGACTGCTGCGGAAATCACCTGATGAAAAGCTACCGACAACAAAACAGTTGACTCTTTCAGCGCACCTATTTCCCAAATTTTGGAGGTGTCATCTAACGACTATGCACCTGTTGTAGGAGATGGATCGACCATGATAATTCAAGGGTAGTGGCAATTTGGCGCCAAGCTAATCTGGCACTACCTTTGAATTATCATGGTTGACCCATCTCCTGCTGTAGTGTGTCAAGGCTGAATGGGTTAAGTCATTTCTGCTGATCCTAGGGACTTGCTAAGGAGGCTTTTCTGTGTCCCTTGTGTGGGCTACTTGCACAGTGTTGTCCCTTATCTGTTTAACCCTTTTAGCCCCAAGGTCCCATTTCTCAAATTTTGGAGGTGTTGCCTAACGACTATGCACCAGTTGTAGGAGATGGATTGATTGTGATAATTCAAGGGTAGTGCCAGATGAGCTTGGCGCCTTCAGGCGCCAAGCTCGTCTGGCACTACCCTTGAATTATGATCAATCCATCTCCTGCTGCAGGTGTCCCGGGGCTAAAAGAGTTAAGTGTAGCTGTTATATATGGATCTGAGCATGATTATTGATAATAATGCATTATTCTGTGTGACTATTGTGCACTTCACTTAAAGAAAATTGCAGTGAACTCCTATTTGTAGCTGTTGTTTATCAGACGTTTGTTATAAGTGAAGTAGTTTTCATAGTAAGAGTGCATCTCAAGCTCAGAAAAGCTTTGTTATATACATAGCTTTTGCTACATCCTGCCTTGTTAATAACTCATTTTAGACGTGCAGCAAATAGATACGCGGCTTATTGCCGCGTATCCATATCCGGCACGTCTCCAATGAGTTAACTAGATTGGACACATTTGCATATCAGCATAATACTGACCTCATGTGTGAATGTTTCTGACACCCCAGAATGCCAAACAGCTGCCGATCCTGACTCCTCAAGAAAAGCAGACACAGGCGGCCACTCTTCGCGTGCAATTCCCTGTCTCCAGTGGGGCCCAGCATCGCCAGAAAGAGTCTGAGTGGGTCCCTGTTATTCCCACCACTGCCACCACCGCAACTACAGCTACTGCTGCCAAGGCCAGCATTCCAGCTGCACCTGCAGCTTCAACTGTGATGGCAGCTGCAGCAATTCCATTGCCAGTTGCAGCAGGTGTGGGCACAGTGGTAGGGATGGGTGCAGTCGGGGTAGCATTTCCGGATGTGGCAGTACCCATGCCTGCACTTGCGCCTCCTCCTGCACCTCCTCCTGCACCTGCACCCACACCTGTGCCACAGGATAGCGTTTTTCCTACAGTCGATCCGGTAAGGGCAAAAGAAAAGTATTTTGTGAACATGAGAAACATTTTGTGTTATTATGGGTGTAAATAAATTCATACTTAACTGTGTTTCCTGCAAATTTTGGAGTTGTCACCTATTGATTATGTATCAGTTGCAGGAGGTGGATCGACCATGATAATTCAGGGGTAGTGACAGATTAGTTTGGTGCCTGGTGGTACCAATCTAATCTAGCAATACCCTTGAATTGTCATGGTAGATCTTTCTCCTGTTAGGGCATGAATGGGTTAACCCATTTAGCCCTAAGTCCCTACAGCAGGAGATTGATTGACCATGATAATTCAAGGGTAGTGCCAGATTAGCTTGGCGCCTTATCTGGCACTACCCTTGAATTATGGTCAATCCACCTCCTGCAGCTGGTTTATAGTCGTTAAGTAACACTTCCAAAATTTGCAAAATGCATCCGTGGGGCTAAACGGGTTAACCACTTGACTGCCAATTGATGCAGATTGTGTTGAGAACATTGCAGATTGAATGTCAGCAGGCATTAAAGAAACATGGGTACAAAGTAGTTTCAGCTAGAGACATAGATCCTCATGAGCCCCAGCAATTGACTTGTAGATCAATGTCTGTTACAGTTGAATCAAAAGTTTTTCAAGTTGTTAAAATCTAAATGACTAAGTGCCAAAAGGTGGGACCCAGATTTAGGACGAGGGGTTGAAAAATAAAGCCTGCAGTAAAGAGGTCTCTTTGGTACTGTCTGAAACCTCTCAATACCAAGCATGATTCTGTAAAAGCAAAAGATAATCAAGAGCTTGGTTGTTGAAATATTGAAAATTGCACGCCGTACCTTTCTGCCAAGCTGTCTGTTTATCAGCCATCACGCACCCTCCGTTCCTCCAGTGTCAAACTTTTAAAAATCCCGAAGCTTAACATGAAAACTTTCGGGGAGTGTTCTTTCACCTTTGTTTCATCAAAAACTTTACCGATGGTATTACTGATATGCTACCCCATACCCTGAGTGTCCTCCCTATCCTCCGGATAGCCTCCCTTCCCGATCTCGCGAGAGGCCATTACTTCCAAGTTCTATCTTAGCAGACAGACGGCAAGCGGGGAAGGTGGGAGGGAAATCTGAGTAATACCATCGGTAAGTATTTTTCGGAAAAATTTATTTTAAAGAAAAACACATTTGTTTCATCGAAAAACGTTACCGATGGTATTACTGATAGGAAGAATGGCGAAGAGGAGGAGGGTGCCGTTGCAAAAAACTCAGCCGTGGGGTAACTGCTTAGCTAGGTCCCGTGCAAGCGCACACTCCCGACAATTTCAGTTAAGTATTACCTATGGCGCATCCAGCGCCGGGAGGGAGTGTTGCGCCGCAGCAATGTCACCCACTAGAGCCAGGTTTTGCCTATGACCGGACAGGCCACGGAAGTAAAAACGGGCAAAAGTAGATTCGGCCCGCAAGCCCACCACTGCCACAATGACCCGCACGGCGCAGTTGCGGTCGAACACGACGCTCGTGGAGACAGCCCGGACTTCGTGCGCACAAATTTTCAACCTCTTTGCTCCCTCTGTCGAGAGGTCTTCGTAAGCGGATCTAATGATTCCGCGCAGCCAAGCGGAAATCGTCTGAGCAGAAATATCATTCCTGCCCGGAGCTAAGGGTAGGAAGAGGCGTAAACGACCTCGCCATAGAGGTTTCGACCGGCAGAGGTAAATTTTTAATGCCCTGAACGGGTCTTGTTGGCGTACGTCCTGGAGCGTATTTGGGCTCCGCAATGGACGAATAGTGATCGGTTGAGGGGCGGCGGAAGGGAGCCTGTTCTTGGCCAAAAGGAAGGACTAGTGAGGAGTTGGACAGAGCCGTCGGCCCGGAGTTATGAGCAAGACGGGTGTACTGAGAAAGCGTGGAGTTTACTCACGCGAGAGGCAGTGGCCAGAGCCAGTAAGAAGCACGTTTTTTGAGTCAAGTCAGAGAACCGCGCCAAGTGCAAGGGCTTAAAACTGGTAGTGTTCAGCCATGTTAAGACCCACGCGAGGTCCCAGCGAGGTAGTAGGGAGCGTGTGACAGGTCACTGAAGGTCAAAATGAGCCATAAGGTCGGCGAGACCTTTGCATGAACCGGGATCGGGTAGTCCCAAATGGCGATACGTATCAGCCACTATAGAAAGATATCCCTGAATGGTAATGAGTGCTAGAGACTGATCCTGAAAGAGCCACAGAAAGAATTCAGCCAACTGAGGCATAATCAAAGCAGTGGGGGAAAGTTGTCTAGTACCGCACCAAGCTTGCAGAAATCTCCATTTTCCCTCATAAACTTTCCGGGTGGAAGGGCGTTGTGCTGAAGCGATAGCCGCCACCACTGCATCCGAGAAACCTCGAGCTGTGAGGGCACGCCGCACAACCTCCAGGCATGTAAGAGGAGGTTCTCCAGGCAAGGGTGAAAAAGATCTCGTTGGGATTGCTTCAGCATCGTCCGTGGCGTTGGAAGCCGGAGCAGGGGATCTGTGGCGAGACTCAGGAGATCCGTGGTCCAGCTCTTGGTCCAAGAGAATGGGGCTACCAAGAACAGCAACGTGTTGCAGCCACAGAGTTTGAGGAGAATCTTGGGGATCAGGACCGAGGGAGGGTATGCGTAGGCCAGGAGACCCTCCCAAGGAATGGAGAGACCGTTTACCGCCCACGCCAGCGGGTCTGGAAAGGGAGAGACGAAGAGGGGAAGTTGTGTATTCCACCGCGTCGTGAACAGGTCGATCATGGGTGTCTCCCAGTGGACACAACTCATGCGAAAAAGGTCGGGGCGGAGGGTCCACTCTGTATGGAGAAGTTGATCCGGACGGGAATCCGCCAACACATTGAGCCGTCCCGGAATGTGACGCGCCCGCAGCATGATGTCCCGATCCCAGCACCACACAAGAACGTGGAACAGAAGGATGCACAGGGAAGGAGGAATTAAATCTGCTGCAGCGCTCATGAGGCCTAACAACTGCAACCACGTCCGCGCAGGAGCCTCCATGGCACGATACATCTGTAGAGCTAGAGTCGCCAACTTCTCGATCCGTGTCTGAGGGAGGCGGACCAGGTCAAGTCTGTCCGAAAATCCCTACCCAGATGAATAAAGCTGCGGGAAGGTAATAGGTCCGACGCCAAAGTTGACCAGGAAACCAAGACAGTGAAGGAGGCAGAGGACAGCGTCCCAGTCGGTGGACAAGTGGGACGCGACCTGATTGCGGAGCAGCAGATCGTCGAGTTAGTGCGAGGTCGGACTGAGAGAAGACCACCTAGCGTGTGCGACCACTGCATCCATGATCCTGGTGAAGACCCAGGGACTGATATTTAGACCGAAAGGCATGACCCGGAACTGATAAACCACCCCACGGAAGGCGAAGCGTAGGTAACGTCGAGCCGAAGGATCCATGAGCACATGGAGATATGCATCGGCCAGGTCAAGACTGACAGCGAAATCCATGGGCCTGACCGCGGTCCGGAGAGCTCTTGTAGTTTCCATCTGGAAAGAAGGAGCGGCCAGAAACTTGTTCAAAGCGGAGAGATCGATCACAGGACGCCAAGAGCCGTCGGTTTTTGGAACGACGAAGAGACGACTGTAGAAAGGCAGAGAGCCGTGTCATAGGACCACTTTTGTGGCGGATTTCTGAAGTAAAGCCGTCACCTCCCCCTGTAACACCGCGGCTTTCACCGGATCGCTCGGCACCCGAGTACAAAGCAGGGAGCGCCGCAGAGGCGGAGGGCTTTGAAAAGTGAGTTGGAGTCCTGCCGTAACTTTAGAGAGTATCCAAGGATCGCTTGGGAACAGTGAGCGCCACGCCGTGCTGTGCCAGAATACCTGGTGATCTGAGCGAAGTCGGCGGGGGCAGGGAGGGAAGAGAGTCAGTGGACCCTCCCCCGGCTGGGACGTCGGCCCCGACCAGGCCAAAAGGAGGTTTGGGCGGGGAGGGTGCGGAGGCGGCCAATGCTTTGGACGCGAAGTGCCGAAAGACATACTGGGAGTGGGATGAGGGGCGGGTCTGGAGGACAGCAGGGCGCGACCCACAGCCTTACGGGCCGAACGAAAGCGTGAGAAAGGATGAGATGTAGGCCAGATATCCTTGATTGACTCCTTCACATCCTGCCAGGTGGAACCGAAAAGCAAAGGACCCCCAATGGGAGCCTGGCTGAGTTGGGATTTGATAGACTTAGGCAATCCAACACAAGCGTTGAGCACAGCATCTCGGCGGATTAAGTCAAAGTTGATGGCGGCAGCCATTGCATTGGTCGAGGCGTGGTAAGAAGCCCGGTTTGCTACCACAGCCAAAGAATGGATCTCATGAAGAAGAGCGGTAGAACTAGGGTCCTAATTATTTTCCAGTGCCCGAACAATCGCCTGTGTTGCGAGGTCTAGGAAACTGGAGCATGCCAGGGTGTTGCGAATGAGGACAGCAGTCTTATCAACACCTCAAGGAACTCGAGCAAGGGCGGTACGGTGACCACCCGCCTGTAAATCCGCAGCGGTATCCAGCTAGGACAAAGGGCAAGAAAACGCCTGATAGTGACCTGCATACCAGCTCTGGCGAAAACGGATATCTATGCCCGCCGGCCACTTGGTATCAGAAAAAATCCAGACTCCTTTGAAGTGGCGAGAGGTAACTGGGCCGAAAAGGTGTCCACTTTGGTATCAGTTTCAGCCAACTTAATAAAATTTCAAATACAAAACGATTTCCAAATACCATCAGTAGCTCGCTTGAGCTTGCCCTTAGCACCACGTGAATGTTCAGTGTTTACGTACAGTGTGTGAGTGAATGCGTGTGATTCACGTGAGCGTGCTTGTTGGGTTCAGTTCGCGGCTACATTCTGCGCATTGAGTTATATTATAAATATGAGAAATGCGCCATATAAATGCTATGCATTATTAAGAGAACGCGAAAACCAGGCGGTTGTGGGAGAGATTTAAGTCGCTTGGCAGGAAGGAGAGCATCCACAGAAGCGGAAGCTTTGCGCTTGAGTGGAGGAGCGGAGGGACAAACGTCAGGGGGCCGGAAACGGAGAATAAGTCCCGAGGCCGCTTCAAACGACCGCCTGGTCTCGATACCCAGAGCGACGCGGGAGGAAGAGTCTGAATCATCGCCTGTAGAGTCCGCGGAGACAGCAAACTAGAGAGGCGAGAGCGGCGCCGAGAGAACTGCTCGCCTGATCGATGTACGCGCGGTGACCGGCTACTAACCGGGGCGCTAGGGGACACCGTAAGCCCCGCCGCGCCGAGCAAAGGGTCATAAAGTGACGAGCTATGGTGACGCTTAGGCGGAAAAGTGTCTGATCGGTGTATGCGTGGTGACCGGCTACTAGCCGAGGCGCTAGGGGACACCGGAAGTCCCACCGTGCCGAGCAAAGGGTCATGAAGTGACGCGCTATTGCGACGCTTAGGCGGAAAAGTGTCTGATCTGTGTGTGCGCGGTGACCGGCTACGAGCCAGGGCGCTGCGCGGTGACCGGTTACGAACCGGGGCGCTAGGGGACACCGGGAGCCTCGCCGCACCGTGCAAAGGGTCATGAAGTGACAAGCTATGGTGACGCTTAGGCAGAAAAGTGTCTGATTGGTGTATGCGCAGAGATCGGCTAATAGCCAGGGCGCTAGGGGACACCGGAAGCCCCGCCGCGGGAAGCAAATGGGTCATGAAGTGATGCACTATGGCGACGTTTAGGCGGAAAAGTGTCTGATCTGTGTGTGCGTGGTGACCGGTTACGAGCCAGGGCGCTGCGCGGTGACCAGTTACGAACCGGGGCGCTAGGGGACACCGGGAGCCTCGCCGCGCCGAGCAAAGGGTCATGAAGTGACGCACTATGGCGACGCTTAGGCGGAAAAATGTTTGATCTGTGTATGCGCGGTGACTGGCTACGAGCCAGGGCGCTGCACGGTGACCGGTTACGAACCGGGGCGCTAGGGGACACCGGGAACCTCGCCGCGCCGTGCAAAGGGTCATGAAGTGACGAGCTGTGGCGACGCTTAGGCGGAAAAGTGTATGATCGGTGTATGCGCGATGACTGGCTACTAGCCGGGGCGCTATGGGACACCGGAAGCCCCGACGCGCCGAGCAAAGGGTCATAAAGTGATGAGCTGTGGCGACGCTTAGGCGGAAAAGTGTCTGATTGGTGTATGCGCGGCCACCGGCTACGAGCCAGGGTGCTGCGCGGTGACCGGTTACGAACCGGGGCGCTAGGAGACACCGGGAGCCTCGCCGCGCCGTGCAAAGGGTCATAAAGTGACGAGCTATGGCGACGCTTAGGCGGAAAAGTGTCTAATCGGTGTATGCGCGGTGACCGGCTACTAGCCAGGGCGCTGCGCAGTGACCGGTTATGAATACGGGCGCTAGGGGACACCGGGAGCCTCGCCGCACCTTGCAAAGGTCATGAAGTGACAAGCTATGGCGACGCTTAGGCGAAAAAGTGTAGGTGGGCAAGGCCACACCAGTCTGATCGGTAACCGTGCCAGGGTTAATCGGATACCGGTGTCCCGTCCCCCGAGGGAAAGGGGGAAGTCGCCGCGAGTGACCCGTCTCCGTAGAGCGGGTGCGCGGTACCTATAGTAAACAGCGCTCCTGAGAGCGAGAACGCATAGGAGAGGAAAAGAACTTACCTCCCACAGCAGAAGGGACAGCGTCCGTCACCTTGTCCGGTGAGATAGACGAAAATACCTGCAAGGGTACTGGAACCGGGGCAAGGGAGTGTAGAGTGAGGAAGCGAACGGAGTCCGGGGACCAAGAGCGACTGGACAACCCGTCGACTTCGGCCGAATTGGGAGGGGCTGGTGGGACTGGAGCCGTAGAAGAAGGAATGGAGCGCTTGCGATTATAGAAGCTCCACATCTGAGACCAACGGTCTTCCTCCCAAACAGCGCAAGTTTTATCAGATGCGCAGCCCGAGCACGGTAAGCAGCGCAGATGCAAATCCGACGGCCACTGGAAGTTGCTGCAGGAGGGGCACGTTCTGACTTGGCTACTGCAACAAATCCCGCAAACAGAGGATAACCGCGCGGGGTTCGGGGCCACAAAGGCCAAGTGTACGACCATTGCAACCGACCGACATGAAGTCGAAAGAAAAAGGCCAAATGCCGTAATTCCACGGAAATTGCCCCAGTAAACTGTAATCGCCTGGTGAGACAATGTCCGAGGTCTTACCTGGCCATCGGGGATAGATCGAAACCGACAAAAACAAATGAAAAATACGAATGAACACGGAGACTGAAAAACAACGGAACCGACAAAATGGCAGCTAAGTATAGAACTTGGAAATAATAGCCTTTTACGAGATCGGGAAGGGAGGCTATCCGGAGGATAGGGAGGCCACTCAGGGTATGGGGTAGCTGCTTGCTAGAATTACGTCCCTTGTTGTGTAGCAACTCACAACAATTTTGGAGGCTGAAATTGACAGGCTAAGTATATCTTCCTATCAGTAATACCATCAGTAATACCATCGGTAAGTATTTTTCGAAAAAATTTATTTTAAAGAAAAATACATTAATTTTTTAGCCCCAAGTGTGTGGAACTCGCTGCCAACTGAAATGCGGAATCTGCCCACATTGTCAAAGTTCAAAGCTCACTTAAAGACTTTTTTTCCGTCAGGCATTTAACACTTAGCTTATCTTTAGCTAACTGTTGACTGCCTTTTATTCTGATTCTAGAGGAAGTGAATGTAAGGTGTTGGGAAGAGATGGGGTGGTTTAAAGTAGTGTATAATCGTGCGTGTGTCTGAGAGAGAGTGTGTGCTGTTGTGCATGCGCAGTGAGTCCAGTGTTTTCCTGGAGAACAGGGCTATACATGAACTATGTATTATTATTATTATTAAATATCTTCATCTTTATGTTGGAATGTCTAAAGTGTCACATGTCAAACATTACAACACAAATGCTCATAAAAGATTTCTTGTTTAGAATGCTGCAGACCCATATACTGTTGTTTATATCCATGTAGCATGCCTAAATGTAATGCTATCATCTCCTTCTGATTGCCACAGCCTAAACATAATTTATGGACATTTAATGGTGTAATGTTTGACATACGACACCAGTCAGATGTTTAATAATTTGCCACCAGGCCCAGTCACACATTTTCGTCTAATAGAACACATCTGCACATTGAACACACAAAACAAGATATGTTTAAGTATTCAAAAAAGAAGAAATATATTTTGAAGAAAAAGATGATGATCAAAACAAGTGTCGTGCATCAATATTACAACAAATCACAACATGGGTCTTGTTTTTGACACCACCAGACTGACACAAACAGAAAATGATGCAAACATTAACTTAAAGACCAATCTGAACTAAACATTAACCCACTAAGCCTACTGAGTCACTGTAACCTGTGCTAACAGCATGGGTTAGAGGTGGCTCTTTATCACCAGTGAGGTCTGAAGTCAACAGTGCTAACAAACTTTGAACAGCTTGCGCCTTTGTGTGGACACCGTGTCCATTAACCTAAGGGTGACTTCCCTCACAAGAGAACTGTGCGGCTCCCAAGAGTAGTCTGCTACACTCCAGCACCAAAGGCCAGTTCTGGTTTTTGACATTGTTAGGTGTTGAGTCGTAGTCGTAGTATGATATCACACCAGATGCACGCACGTAAGGTTCTTTTTGAAGAAACTTCATTCAGCTGCAACCCGTCACACGTGGCTTAAGGTTGTAGACAATACTGGAGTAACAGTTCCAACAATACTTTAATCAATCCAGACCAAAAAGGTGACTGCCAAGCGTGTAATATGCAAAGAAGTACCCAACGGAGAAAGAAACACGCTTAGAAAAGACGGGTAAAACACAATTTATTAATATTTCGGGTAAATACCCTTTGTCAAAATAGACAAACAAACAAACAGAGAGATTAGCCGCTACTTATCTTCATTGGCAGAAGGAATGTGGCAACTGAAGGAGGTGACGTAAAATAAAAGAAAAGGAAGAACAAAAGTGCGGAAAAAGTAAAAATGACGTCAACGAAAAATCGTAAGAGAGAGACTCGGAAAGAACCTGAACACGAGAGACAAGAGTGTGTGCAAGCACGTGCAGGAGCGGGCGAAAGAAAAGGCGTGTAGATGAGGCCAGAGAAAGAGAGAGAGACGGAGAGAGAGAAAGAGAAGGAGAATGAACGGGGAGTACCCTTGGGCACGAAGTAGGCTGAGTGTCTAATACACAAAGCCTGCTAAACACCAACCCGAAGGCAAACTTTATATCACCTTCAAGTTGAGGACTACCTCGGGTAAAAACGGGAGGACCCAGGGAAAAAAAACCCAGCATTTAGCACGGTACACAACAAGTAATAAGTCATGAAAACAAAGCAAATAATCAAATTCAGTAAGAGAATATTGGTATAAGTGGAGAGTAGGTAGTTGTGAAACCGTCTTCAAGGGTAACTCAAAAAATAAGGGGTGGGGGGAGAGAGAGAGACGGGGGCGAGGGGGGGGGGGATATATATTAATAAATAAATAATAATATTAATATATATTAATAAATTGTGTTGTACCCGTCTTTTCTAAGCGTGTTTCTTTCTCCGTTGGGTACTTCTCAACAATACTTTATTTCAGCGATGCGATTTCCACACAATGCATTCCCAAATGCACCACCACTGATACAATGTCTCTTCTGCAATTGTCAACACTGGCGACACAATGTTTCTCATACAACGTACACCACCGTTACGCTGCGTCTTTCACAATGTACACCCTATACGGGCCACGTACCTACGATAAACTGTGTGTCCCTACAACTGACAATGCATGACAATGTACACACTTGCTTCCTAGCACCATCTTTTATAGTAGAACAACTTTCCAGAAAAATCTAACGAAATCACACAACGCAACCAATCAGAACGGAACACTTAACTGAAACTCATAAACATTAATAAAAAAAAAAGAACTTTCTAGAATAACTGCAGTAGTCTACAAAAATTTGACTGCTAATTTCAGCCATCGATGCGCTTTCAGAAGAGCATGCAAGTGTACTTAGTATAGCATGTAGCTAGATAAAGTCAACCTGATTTCACACAAATTATTGCAAGACTGAAATTGTACCGTGAAATTTTAGTTTTGTCACCATTTTCCCAAGTCTTGAAGCGAAAGCGAATCTCATATCACGTTAAATATAAAATTACGTAAAAACAAAACAAATGCGTCATGACAAATGACCTTTGACAAATCAATGACGTGTATGCACTGCGCGCGCCCCTTTTAGAGTTCACTGTGATGCATTGGCACAACTGCGGGGCTTTTTCAGGGGGAGATATTTGAACATGAGAATCAAGTCAAAGACAAAAGGTAGAGACCCTTGACAGCAAAGACAGCTCTCATATAGAAAAGACTTTGTGGGTTATGGTTCAACCTATCTTGTTTGGAATTCTGCTTGTGTACCGGTTGTTTGTGATAATTTATTATTCAGACCATGGACATCGGAAGCATCATCTCGGAGCGTTTGCAAGCTGTCAGAAAATTGCAACAAAATCCCTACGATGTCCAGGCTCTTACCTCCATGCATAAGGCACAGGAACAGGTAACTGTCCTCTCACTGGCTGATGAATTTCTTTATCTATAATGTTGCTCGGTATAGAAATAAGTTCATGGACATGCCGTAGTGTCAGAAGATAAATACCTTGAGTAATACGTCATAGTGATATGTCACAGTGAAATAGTAGAGAAATAAGCTGATTATCACCAAGCGTTTTGTTAATTTTGGCAGTTTTACATGTTTTTAAGAAGCACTTGTGCCGATTCATGACTGAGTGTCGACATCAACTTGCTGTTAATACCTTCTCAGTCATATGTCTTGCAGTTGAACAGACTGATTTGAACTGGACTGCTTGTACAGTAGAACCTGTTTTTCACCCATATGAAGAACACCTATAAGTATAATTGAAAACCCCCTCCTTATTCCACAGGCATCAGTAGAAACCTCTAACACAGTTCTCCCCCATGCTCCGCAAGGGAGAGAACTGTGTTAGAGGTTTTTACCGATGCCTGTATGGTAAGAAGAAGTTTCATCACCCATCTGCTTGGAAACACTTGCTTAGCAGATAATTTGAAAATGTAAGTCATTTGCTTAGATTCGCACGTGAAAACTGACTTGTCCTTCAGGCCAAGATGTGGGCTCAGTCCAAGCAGATACCAGGTCAGTTTATGGGCACGACAGGCGTTCAGTGCTTGACGCCAGAGGAACTGGCTGGCCCTGATAAACGCTATCAGGCTTGGGCAAGAAAGGTTGGTAGCCTTATTTATTTAGTCAATAGTTCAGTAATCTGTGTCTTCTTTTGTCTTGAAAAATAACGTGCTAAGCCTATTGGCCATGTTGGATAAGGCTTTGTTGAGTGTGTTGCCTGGGAAATCCGATTAGATTTTTTTTTGCGTGAAACCAAGCAGTGTTGACTTGATACATGCTGATAATGTTAATTTTAATGCTAATGTTAAAGACTTTTAAGTCTTTTAAGAGATAGGGTAAGTGTGTATAGACATTCCTGAACAAAGAGATCCTGTTTTGAACGGACTGATTGGACTTGAACTACTTGTATCGCAGAACCTGTTTTGACAGATTGTCTGTCATTAAAGACAGTTGACACTTTTTTCCCTTCAGACTGTCTCTGTAGTGAGCACCTATCTCTTAAGACCACTTTTTCTCAGGAAAAAAAGGATGGTTGATCACAACAGATTCTGCTGTAATAGTAAAACCTGTCTTTGAAGCATACTTTCATTATCAGTGGATACTGAAACAAATACTTATGGCCAATCTGTTTCAGCCCTGAAAGTCTAAAATTTTGCCCACCAGCCTTTGGTTAGTGACTTCAAAGTTTTATTAGCCAAACTGAAAATGTTACTATCCAAACTGAAAATTTTTCTACTGAAAATAGCCCAACGGAACAATATAATGTACCACAAGTGGTTGACGCCCTATGTTAGAGTGAATGTAAGGTGTTGGGAAGAGATGGGGCAGTTTAAAGTAGTGTATAATCGTGCGTGTGTCTGAGAGAGAGGGTGTGCTGTTGTGCATGCGCAGTGAGTCCAGTGTTTTCATGGAGAACAGCGGTATACAAGAACTATGTATTATTATTTTTCTTTCGGATTGAGGACTGATATAGTACGGATCGGAAAACACATGTATCGATAGCCAGACCTGCCAACCACTACGATTTTGCCGTATTTTTCTACAACTACGTTCGCAATACTACTATAATTAATGAATTCTACGCTGAAGAAAAAAATATACCAAAATCTATTTTAGTGTTGTTTTCGGTTTGTAGTCGGTAAGAGCATGCGGTCTTGAGCCAATGAGAACGAGCGGGGCGAACTCCCGGTTTTCCCAGCGTGCATCATTTCATTCACAAAGTGCGTCAGATAAACAACAATCTAAACCATGCCGAAGAGAAAGGAACCCGAATCGAAAAGCGCACCACCTGAAAAGAAGAAAGTTTGTACCAGACAGCCAAAGCTACGATCGCTATATATAAGGCAAATGTCTGTCGTGCTTTGACTCTAACAGACAATACAGTTGTGTCGTATCGAGACATTTCCGTGCATCAAGTGTTCGGCGTTGAGCGAACACTAACTTGCGTGCTAAGAACTACGCTTGACATCTCCAAAACTACTACCACTGTCCAAAATTCTACTACCATAGCTGTGTAGGGGTTGGCAGGTCTGATTGTCAGATTAAAAAAAACAAACATGTTTTAACGCACTCGCCAAAAATGTTTTATAACTTGTCTCTATTGCTTGCTTAGCATTACGAAAAGTGAAGGTTGAACGTTCGGGCACTTTCGGATTTAGGACTGAAAAAGTACGGATTGGAAAACGCACGAGTGCACTCGCATTTGGCGAGTGGATTTTTTTTTTTACTCCCCCCAAAAAAAAATTCACTTGCTATGGCGAGCAAATTACTCGCCACTTTCAGGGCTGCTGTTTTATTATATTTTAGAGCTGTGTACACAAAACAGAGTGTAAATAGTCAAAATGTACATGTTCGAGTTTTTCCCACTAGTGTTTGAGAAATATTTTTAATGCTTTGTGTGTCAGTAGCAATTTTTGTCATGATGATTTTTGTGGGAATCTTCATGACAAAAACTACTACTGACACGCAAAGAGTTAAAATGGTACACTGGTCTGTGATTTTGGACCTGATAGCTTAAATCCTTTATGTTCAAAATCACATATCAGCTCATTTTTATGAATATCCACTTCAATGTTTGTACCATATTTTCAGCATTGTCGTGTAGAAATTTCTCAAATCTTTTGTGTAATTTGTCTGTTTTGTGGACTTTAAAACATCCTCCAAGGTATGCTCATTGCTACATTGAGTTGGCATCTTTTTTTTGGCAGGTATACACTCCAAGGATTTTTTTTTCTTTTTTTGGGGGGGGTGAGTCTACCACTCACACTGTAGTGAGTCTCCCACTCACCCCCAGCTCACTGTTGCAGTGAGCATGGCTTGGAGGAGTGAAATCAGTAGACGGATTGTGTTTCATTTTTGGCCAGAAAATTGAGAGTAATTCTGCGCTGGTTTGCGACCAGATACATTTTTTTCCCAGGCAGCACATTTCTTGTTATGTCTTAAAACTCTGTCATTTTTGAGGTGGTTTTTGTTTTGTTGTGTTTGAGTTGTGAGGTGTTTGTTTTGTATCTTAATGTCTGTTCTTTTTTAAATATGCTTTTCCAAATTTGAGCAAACACAACACACACACACACAGAGCTCAACTTCACACACACACACACACACACACACACACACACACACACACACACACACACACACACACACACACATCTCAACTTGAGTAGGTTGCTATGGATCTCTGTTTCTTTGCAGATGGTTGTTTTGTTCTAAGACGCTTTTGAACTGGAAGTGAGACAAGTAGCATCAGTGTTGCATTCATATTTTCAGTGGAGGAGGTTTATAATTATATATATTAAAAAAAAGGAGCAAGTGCGGGTTATGTTTTCTCCGCTGAGAATATGAATGCATGAGTCAAGAACACAAGGCCAGATTGGTTTCAAGCTTTAGTGACACAGCGGAAAAGGGACCCCAACCCAACTCATCATTTAATTCTATATGCAAACACAAAATAATAGGCTTTAATGTTTGTCTTTTTGTAATACATTTGTCCTCTATGAGTATTCATTGGCTAGCAAACATGTTTTGAGTTAGTTGTTTTTGTGGACTAGCTGAGGTTGGTTATCTTTTAGTATAGTTCAGATGGTTTTAGTGGAGTGCTCTCAGTGTGAGGCTAGAAAATTTAAGCATCGCCAGCCAGAATCTGAATATGCTGTACAATCATTATTACATGGTTTCTGTACAGTTCATGACATCTATACTCTGCTGTGTTACTGGCAGTGAAACACTCTTTGGCATGATTTAGTCTGGCCTTGTGTTTCGTGCTTGAGACTGCTTTTGGTCTGGGAGAGAGTGGTACTGTAGGTACTCTCCTCTCCCTGCCCTGAAGCGGCCGCTGAGCACTGAGAGACTATTTCAGGTTGTACACAGGTGTATAATGATGACACGCTGAGATGCACAAGTTAGTGCCCCTTAATGTCGGCACTTGCTGTCTCGCGCAGCTCTCTCTCTCGCACGGTTGGGGATGTGGTGAGTACTCACAATACAAAAACACCCAGTTGTACAGTCTTCCATTGGTTCATAGCTTATATCATCTATTTATTTTGATGTCTATTTACAGTTCTTTCTTTGGCAGTAGTGTTCAGGAAGGCTAATAAAGCTGGCATACCACAAGTGTCTGTCGGTCAAATCATAAAACTAAACGCAAAAAGGAAGGAAATATTCAACGCCAGTGGTGGTGAATGTTTGTCTGACTTGTGTTTGGTTTGATGCTGTGACTCCATCCCTGCTAGCCGCAGTACATGGTGCTGCTAACACCCTCCCAGGCTCATTACCTGTTACTCCTGTTGCGTACAAATGTGATTTAGGCCAGTCAGAGGAATACAGTAAAACTTGATATATAACAACTGGCCAGGGGACCCACATTTGTTGTTGTTTTATTTAAAGTTTGTTACGAGTGAAGTAATTTATATAGAACCACTGCAGTCAGGACCTTTGGAAAAGGGTTGTTAAATTCAAATTACGTGGGACCACTTGGAACTCCAGAAAAAGGTTAATGTTTATTTCATGAAAGAATATTTTTGGTAATTCTACCATGGAAACAGTCCAGCAAAGTTAAAATAAATCTATAACACTCAAAAAACATTTATGCGATTGTTGAAACAATTTCACTGTATATTTCTGAAGTATGCAGAGTTGATGGGAGTTGGTAGAAGAGACTTGTCACTGGTATCATTTTTTTTGTTGGTATAGTATTTTTCCCAGGCACACTGTTGTTCATGTATGTATAGCCATCATTTAATTTTTTATCTGTCAAGATGCTCATAGCATTTTCTCATAGAATTAGAAAAGTCCTCTCTTCCTGAGACATTAAGAAGAAAAGTTTTTCCTATTTTAAACTAATTTTGTGACAGGTTTTGCAGGCTTTTTCTGTGCTGGTCTGTGATTTTTTTTTTTACCTTACAGCTCCAGACTGTAAGGTCCAAAATCACAGGATGACCCCGTTTAGTGGCAGTGTGTATTACTCATTCAAGACGTGCCACCTCCGGATACGCGGCATAAGCCGCGTATCCGGAGGTGGCACGTCTCGAATGAGTTGAGCCCTTCGCTGCAGTGTAAAACTGAACAGGCTCCAACTGCAAAGTGCAAGAGACATAAATCCTCATAAGCTCTTGCAGTGGCGGGGGCTCATGAGGACCTACACCTCTTGCTTGCAGCACTTTGTATCCTTGTTCCTTTTTAAGACGGCCCGGCATCTTTGACATTGAGTTTACACAGGTTTATACTGTACACATACCAAGGGGACTTGCTCAGCGCTGGACAGACAAACAGTTAGATCCCCTGCCCCTGACTGTTTGTCTGTCCAGCGCTGAGTAATTCCCCTTGGTTTGTGTACAGTTCTACCAGCGCTAGGTGAGTACACAGATTTTAGAAACACAGTCTTGTGTGCATTGGTAGCGAAGGGGTAAAGTGGATACATGTGTGCAATATTCCCTACGTAGGTTCTACTGTCTCCTTGTAGCTACGAGCTGTGTAATGGAAACCTAGTACAGCTGGGTGTTTGTTTTGTGAGGAGGAAAAGGGTGTGTGTTGGGCAGGGGGGATGACTTTGTTTCAGCATGCTACTTCAGACTTTGTGGGCGACACGAGTTACCGACTTCTCCCGGCCTCTGGAGCTGTCTGCGCTGACCTTGCGTCTGTTTTTTTGACCATGTTACACTGTTAGAAATGGTCATACATGTATTATATTTGTATTTAAATGTTGGCCATCTTACAGCGTTAGCAGTGGCCCATACATGGTTACATGTACTATATTGAAGTAGTTGAAATTTTGGACTTACTTTTGATTACACGAAGTGGAACGAAGTGGAAGTGGAACCTGTTTTCACGACATCTTTTTCTTTTCGCGTTTCTGTCACTTTGAGTTCATGCTGGCTTTTGGGATTTTTAAGAAAGGACAGTATGAACATTTACATATTTTAGGTCGGGATTAGTCATGGTGTGTTACATGAAGAACTGTACCTTCATAATGTAGAGGCTTTGACAAATAGTTGATAGGGCTGTATTATCTTATTGAATGAAACACAGTGGAATTCGCTTTTTCAGTTGGGTCACAGCTTGAGACTTTCACAGTCTCAGAGTCAAAATCCTCTGTTGTTCCTCACACCATTTGGCGTAGAGGATGCACACTTACCTGTCTGTTCCGCCAAGAGGTAGGCAGCAGTCAAGGAGTTAAAGACTCCCAACTTTGTGAGGCGTTTATGAAGGCTGTGTACCAGCTGTGAGAGATGAGTCGGCCATGTCAGTTTAAGCGTATTGTCGGATTCACTTGAGAAGCTTATGTGGCACTGCCCTTGAACTATCAGGGCCATTCATCTCCCACTGTAGTGTCTTGACCCCCTTGTACGTGCAGCTACCGGTACTGGAAACAATACCAATGTTGCATGCACAAGAGGGTTAACCCATTTAGCCCCGAGTCCCAACAGCAGGAGATGGATTGATCATGATAATTCAAGGGTAGTGCCATATTAGCTTGGCGCCTAAAGGCGCCAAGCTAATCTGGCACTACCCTTGAATTATCATGATCAATCCATCTCCTGCAACTGGTACATAGTCATCAGGCAACACCTCCAAGATTTGAGAAATGGGACCTTGGGGCTAAAAGAGTCAAGGATGAAAGACTTGGTATTCGGTAATAATTGCAACTGGCCATGTACGCATTAGTCTTGAACCCGTGCATAAAATGTCATCGGGTCGACATTGGCTGCACTCAGCCCGCACACAGCTGTGAGTGTGTGGACTGCAACCATTGTCGGCTTGAAGGCTTTTGTGCACTGGGACTGCACTTGATCCCAGCCGTGGTCCATTAAGCCAATTCCACTGTAGCTTACAAATCTGGTCTAAACAGATAAGTTAGAAACTCCCTCTGATGGTGAGGTGGCTGTGTTTGGTTACAGGACCAGTTGAAATCTGCAAAGCCCATTGATGGAGGCATTGGCATGTTTCTGCTGCAAAAGATGGGCTGGAAACAGGGGGAGGGGCTCGGCAAAAACTGCGAGGGCAGCAAAGAGCCACTTATGCTTGACGTCAAGATGGACCGCAAAGGTGGGTGATTTGATTTTGTGTGTGTGTGTGTGTGTTCCACACAGTTTTGAAAAAGAATTCATACGGATTGAACTCGGTGCCACTTGTATCACCCTGCATTGCCTGATCACAAGTGCTATCCCACGCTCTGTCGCAAACTAGCTAACATAAGCTCTTTTCAAAGTGCATAAGCAATCGAGGCATACACAGTACCCTGGAAGCAAATCTTGAGCACATGACTAAGATTCTTACGCTTTATTTCTGATGCTTCTGCACACATGGTTGTCTGCAGTTATATGGTAAAGCCAGTATGTCCATTTTTTTAAAAAACCCATATACTACTATGGCTAAAAGCTTCAAATTTGTACACTGCCATATGCAAGCTACATTATAGTACTTACAGATAAGGATATAGACCAATGGCTTTAGTTGAAGGGTGGTGTCGGGATAGCTTGGCGCCTGGTGGCGCCAAGCTATTCTGGCACTACCCTTGAACTATTATAGTCAAACTTATTTCACACACTGGTGTAAAATCTCACTTTTTAAAAAAAAAGGACATACTGGCTTTACTATCAGCAGGGTAGATGGTGTGCTGCAAGTTCTATGTGCCATTATTTTTTCAGTATCTACCCTGTGCTTGACAGACTAAGGGGTGGTGTAACATTGATTTATGTTCCATGGGTTTAACCGTTTGGCTGTCGTCGGTGATTTTTAGCGAGGCAATTACTGCGGACGTCATCTTGACAAAATGCGCTACTGACGGCCAAAGGACGCCAGATCATGTTGCATGAGGATGCTTATGACACTGATTTTGTTTGTCTTATGCAGGGTTGACAACAACACAAGAGCACAAGATGCCACACTTCCCTCAGATGAATCGAGGAGCAGCTGCGCCTCCCAGAGCTAAAGATCTCTCTGGTTTGTAACCTCTGGCTTTGTGTGTGCCAGTCATCAGATGCATGTCTGATTTTTCAAGGAAAAGACCATCAGGTTTTATCTTTCATTGCCAGCTGAGATAATGACTGCTGAGAAAAAGTGTCATGATCCAGTTGCAAGAGACATAGATCCTCATGCGCCTCTGCACTCACAGGGGCTCATGAGGACCTATGCCTCTTGTTGACACCACTTTTGAGTCCATGTTCCTGGGTAGACTGGGGCTGTTTGGCATTAAATCAACAGTGGTTGCAAAACACAATTTGCAACCACTGGCAGTGAAGGGGTTAACCAATTAACCCCAGGCTGCATTTCCCAAATTTTAGAGGTGTCACCTATGTGTCAGTTTCAGGAGATGGATCGACTATGATAATTCAAGGGCACCAAGCTACCCTAGCACTACCCTTGAATTAATATGGTCAGTCCATCTCCTGATATAATGGGTTAACAAGCATGACTTTCGCTTGCTTATCAAAAACGCGTTCTGTTTGGCGTTTGGCTTAAGCCTTTTTTTTGTATGCAGGTGTCAGTACTGTTTTGGTTATTATTACTCCTTTTTTTAAAATAGGGAAACACCCAGTGTCTGCATTGACAGAGCTGTGCACGAAACGAAAGTGGGGGATGCCCAACTTTGAGCTGGTGAACGAGACAGGACCAGCCCACAAAAAAACCTTCCTTTTCAAGGTACGTCTGATTCCTGCATTTCTTTCATTTTCTTTCACTCGCTGCAGGGAAAACGGTTGACGCCTTATCTTACCATTCCATGCCATGCTATGCCATCCCATATGTAATAAAAATTCCTTCTCTTTATCACAATTACACTGTCTTGCTTATAATTATGTATAATTTACTGCTCTCTTGACTGCTTGTTTGAAGTTACAATTGTATTTTTACGTTTCGGTACAGCAAAACCTATTTTGAGCAAGTATCTTTTCAAGAGATCACATATCATTAAAGACCCTACCGCCACCTACATGATGGTCATGAATGACAGGTGCCAGTTTTTGCCCTTTAAGACGTTTCGTGAGAGAGATACTATTTTTATAGACCACTTTTGAGGTGCAAATCGGGTTTTAATTACGTATTTATTACCAACGACTGTTAAATTCAACGTCAAAAGGAAGCCACCAAAGGAACATTGATACAAGGTGGTTTCAGCAAGAGGCATAGATCCTCATGAGCCCCTGCAACTGTGGGGGCTCATTTGGATCTATACCTCTTGCAGTTGGATGGTGGTCACATTTTGTTGGGCAGTGAAGAGGTTAAAGTTGACAGAAGACAGGATATACCATAACCCACCAAGTCCCTTTTATATGAGAGCTGTCCTCGCTGTCACTGGTCTCTACCTTTTGTCTTTGACCTGATTCTGATCTCCTATTGAAAAAGTCTCGGAGATCTGCCAATGCGTTGGTGAATTCTATAAGGGGTGCAGGACATACCCATCATTGATTTGTCAAACGTCATTTGTCATGACGTAAGTTTTAGTTTTTACATAATTTTAATTTTTATACTTCACGTGATATGATTTTCACGTTCGCTTCATAGTCTTGAGAAAATGGTGACAAAACGCAGAACTTCACGGTACAATTTCAGTCTTGCTATAATTTGTGTGAAAGCCGGTCGACTTTACCTAGCTACATGATATATTAAGTACACGGGTCACCTGTATGCTCTTCTGAAAGCGCGTCGATGTGTGTGTGCGTGATAGTGCGTGCATGCATGCACGCTCCAAACATCTCCAAGAGGCATAGATACTCATGCGCCTGGAGGGTGCATGAGGATCTATTCCTCCTGGAGATGCGCGCATGTTTGTGAGAGAGAGAGCCGTGCGCATGAGAGAGAATGACATTATATTTAGAATATTATGTCAGTGTCTGCGTGGTGACAGAGCTGCCTCTTTTACGTCACCGCCACTGTCTGACTTTTTCTAGAAGTAAAGGTTTTTTAGTGTTTTAATTCTTTTCTGAAAAGAATTAATTTTTACTAAAGAAGTTGAAAGGATACAAAGCTGGCTAATGAACTCATCCATTGTCTCTCTCCAAACTAGCTATATGCAAATGTTCAAGTAAATATGACAAAAATTATGGACTCTAATCTGGGTCAACCGACTTCCTATGTTTGTTTATGTCTTTAATGAGACATTTAATTACAATATGCTTGGAGGCTCTCAATATGCTCGGAGGCTCATAGCCACCCACCTAAGAAAGTATTTCGCCAAGTTTCAAGCTTGTGTGTACAGAAATATCGGTGATTCTCTTGTTTACATACATACGCACACACGAACATACGCACATACAAATACATATTTACATATGGTGCTTCTCGCCAAATGTACTTTTAGCAGTGAGGTTAGCGTAACTAGACATGACATAATTGTTATCTTGTTACTTCAATTGTTAGAGGTTTAGCCTGCCTGCCTTTGACATGATGAACATGCTATTAAATTCGCCCCACCGCGACCCTTTCTAAAAAGTCTTATTTATAAATAGAAGGGACTTAAAAAGGAGAAGTATATTTTCAGAGTGTATTCTTCAGATCGTATTCCCAAATGTTTGTTTTGTCTATACACTTACACAATTTACAGAATGGTTGCAGTGTTGTTGGTAAGCCTCTGCCTAAATGTTGTTCTTTTGTGCTCGTGCAGGTGTCGGTGAATGGAGTGGAGTACTGTTCGTCTGCCCCTGTGGGAAACAAGAAACTTGCCAAGGCCCAGGCAGCCGCTGTGTGTCTTCAAGCTATGGGCTTAATTCCACCAGACACTGTCATTACACAGGGTTAAAGGCGAACATTGAAATGAGAAACGACATAAAAATTTTGTTATATAGCTCCTCATTTAGTCTTTCCAAACAGTTTTAATGGGCATATATTTAGCATGGATGAAGCCAGCAGACAGAAAGATGGAAATGTAAATTCATAATCTTTTACATTTCTGCATGTTAAAAAACGGAAACCTTACTTACAGAGACACGAACAGCAGAAGAGAAATGTCTAGATGGAAATGTGGATCAACAATGTGAAGTACTGAAGTTTCTGTATATTCAAAATGGAATCCTTTCTTACATTAAAGACTGAAGAGATGTTTCAGGTCCAGATTGCAGGGGAAGCCACAAAAATGCTTGGGAAATGCGTGCCTCTCAGTATTTTACCATTGCAAGCTTTGGCCTGTGATCAAGCCATCCACGAAGGAGAAAAACAGGCATAAATTCCTGTCAGCAAGAGGCATAGTTTGTCTATGCCTCTTGTTGCTTGAAATTGGTTCCAGCTTGCATCTGTGTCTTTCAAATATAGAATTATTTTGCCATACCAGTTAGTGGCAGGGGCTCATCAGAATATGAGTATCCATATTACTGGTAGTGACTGGCTGACTTATTTAATTTTCTGCCCGCCCAGAGCAAAATTATTTTGCCTTAGCAATTCCTGTTTTAGAATTTTTTTGGGGAAAGGTGGCAGTTTGTACAATTGGTCTCAATGAACTGGGCATAACCAGGGATATTTTCTTTCATAGTGCAGCACTTACTGTGTATGATGCGTTTGAATGTTTTTGTTTACTTTAACTTATTCAGGCCGACGGCCGTATTTCCCAAATTTTGGAGGCGTCATCCGACTATGCACCAGTTGCAGGAGATGGATCGACCATGATAATTCAGGGGCAGTGCCAGATTAGCTTGGCGCCAACAGGCAGTAAGTTTAATGTCGAGACTCCCAACCATCAAAGGAAGGTGGATACAAAGTAGTTTGAACAAGAGGCATACATCCTCATGATCCCCTGCAGTTGTGGGGGCTCATGGGAATCTATGTCTCTTGCATTTGAATCGGGTTCACCTTTTCTCGGCAGTGAACCGGTAAAGGGCATTTGAAAGTTGATGCTGTCAAGAACATGAAACACTCTTTAACCCATATCATACTGAGGCTAAAAGCTTCAAATTTGTACACTGCCATATGCAAGCTACATTACAGTACTTACAGATAAGGATATAGACCAATGGCTTTAGTTCAAGGGTAGTGCCAGAATAGCTATTCTGGCACTACCCCTGAACTATTTTAGTCAAACTTATTTCACACACTGGTGTATTCCGAATGATAAGGGTATTTATGTCGCCGATTGCTCAGAATGTTCAGTAGGTTCATTATCAGTAAGACACATCAGTACATGTAATTCATTCTAGCACTACCCATGGCTGTCGCTATCTCCTTCAACTTATTTAACCCTAATGCCCTACAGCAGAAGAGGGATAAACCATGATGATTCAAGGGTAGTGCCAGATTAGCTTGGTGCCATTTGGTGCAAAGCTAATCTGGCACACCCCTTGAATTGTCATGGGCAATCCTTCTTCTGCAACTGGTACATAGTTGTTAGATGGCTTCTCCAACGCAGCTGAGGGGTTCAGTGGGTTACAGTGATTGACATTATTGGTTGCAATTTTAGCAAACTTGGTCATGAGAAGAATTATTTAATATTTTTCTATGGTGTGGTTTTGTATGGTGATATGGATTTCCTACTGCTTTTATGTCTGTACGTTCGATATGTCGCCCTGTCATGCCTGACGCACTACCCCTGTTATCTTGTGGAAGTATATGCTTACAATCAGTTCTTTTTATCTCCAGATGTATTGTTTTTGTACTTTGTACATTGAGACTGTTTTTTATGGTTATTACAATTTAACTTTCATGTGGGTACTGTTAATTAATTGTGTTGTGCGTTTAGGGCTCCCAAGGGTCTGTATACTTTTAGGTGTTAAATTAAAAGGGCACACGGACATTGTGAACATTTAAAAAAAAAAGGTCAGAAACTTGGATCAGTAGTCAGCTTGTTTTTAAAAAAAAATAAAATAAATGAAAAATAGTGCATAATAATAATAACCAAAATGTCAATTTCTATAGCACCTAATTGCTATAGGTGCTGTAGGCACTTTACAGGCGCCTTCACAGTGTTAACCCATTCAGCCCTGACTCAATACAACACGAGATGGGTCGACCACAGTAATTCAAGGGTAGTGCCAGATTAGCTTGGCGCCTGTCAGCGCCAAGCTAATCTGGCACTGCCCTTGAATTATCGTGGTCGATCCATCTCCTGCAACAGGTGCATAGTCGTTAGATGATGCTTCCAAGTTTTGGGAAATACGTGCGCCGGGCTGAATGAGTTAATACAATCATGTGGAATCAGGTGGAAAATGTTCTTAGATGTAAGCCAGGGAGAAAAAATGATTGTTAAGTTTTGATGATTATTGTTATTAATCAGCTCATCTGCATCTCAGATGCTTCTGTCTACCCCATCGTCACATGTTTAGAACATGCTTTCAATGTCGGCGTGTCATGGATGCACAGAAACGGGAGCCCAGGGGCTGTTGGTGGATTGTTTTGTGGGTTGGTTTTTTGGGTGTGTTAATGTGTAAACGTAGGTAAATCATCATAACCAGTTTTGTCTCTTCAACACCTGAATTGGATATTTTCAGGTATTGTAATTTCCTTTACGCAATAACTGCCAACCAGCTGCTCCTCTGCACTGTGTACCTGTGTTCTGTGACTCGAGTTGTTCTTGTTTAGAAGTTTATAACCCCACCCCCTTCCTCCTCTCCACCCTGTCCCGTGTGCATGCAGGCAAGGGTACTTTTTACAGCACAGGTGGATGCATGCACTGAAGGATTTTGTCTTAACTGCCAGAAAAGTGTGAACGCTATCTACCTTCAAGAGGCAAAATACTTGCGAGATGGGGGCCTATGATGTTCTTTGTCTCTTGCTCTTCCCATATGTATCTTTGACAGGTGGGGTTATGTTGCTTTAACTTCGTAAGAATGCAAATGCCACTCAACCGCAAAGAGGCAAAAAACCTCACGTATCTGCAGGGGCTCATGAGGTTCTTTGCCTCTTGCTCGCCTTATTCATATCATTGTTCCCTGGATGGGTGTTGTTTGTTTTTTTTTGTTCTTAAACAAATTTTACGTTATCTGCAGGGAAAATGGAAATATTACCTAACTGCAAAAGGCAAAGAACTTTATGAGGCCCTGCGATCTGCGGGGGCTCATGATGTTATTTGCCTCTTGCTTGTCCCATTTGTATCAGTGTTTTCTTGGATGGATGGAGCTCTTTTGTGTTGATTTTTGGCCATGATTTCAACACATAATTGTTGTCCACAACAGTCTTTATGGACTCCTAAAGTCGTGAACTTTTTGTGTGGGGGGGGGGGGGGGGGGGGGGGGTTGTGCGTTAAGCGGTCAGTTTATAAATAATTTGTGCTTGAGGTGGACAAGACAGTTTTTCTTTTTAATCATTTTTTTTTTTTTTTTTTTTTGGGGGGGGGGGGTTGGTTGGTGATGTCATTTTAATGGCATTTTGGGGGGAAAAAATACCTGGATGTGCGTGTTTGTGTGTGCATTGGTGTATGCACATGCTTATTCGTTTGTTCCCCCACCCGGGTCTGCCCTGGGGGACCTGGGTGGGGTTAGGTACTTTTTAGTTCCCAGGGTCACCCTGGTCAGCCCCACAGGGTGAGTTTTTCTCTCTATTCTGGGGCATGTGTTTCTGTCTACCCTTTGTCCATTCACCTGTATTTGCCTTTTTAAAACTCTCCCTACTGTCTGCACTGCCTGTAGCTCTTGATATTGGATGTGTGTTGCTAAATGGTCTTAGCTTTATTTAGGCCCCATGTGTTAGGTTTATTTAACGTATTTGACCGGATGGCGACATACATTCAATGTTCTGTTTATTTTTTTTTTTTCACAAGCAGTGCAGGCACGTCCTGAGAAAGCCTTGTTGCTGTCGGGACGTTAAGCAATGTACAATCAATCAATCATTATTCGTTTGTTCATTTTTCCGAGATATTAAAATAATTGCTTAATTTGCCCACAGGAGATCTGGTAGTTATGGCTTTTTGTTAACACTGTCAGATTTGTGAGTCGTGTCTTGTGTGCAGGATGGCAGATTGTACGATTTCGCTCACCATATTATTCTGATCAGAAGTGTGTTTCATTCAGACATTTCTTGAATAAAGTCCATCAGAGACATTGTTTGTGACTGTGTTTTTTGCCTGTCATATATTAAAATACCATAGACTACTCAGATTTGTCTGACACCCAGCTAAGAGAGACAGATCTTCATTAGCCCCTGCATTTACAAGAGCTCAGGAGTCTTCTATGGTTTATTGTCTGAAACAAGTCGGTGAGACAGAAACTTCTCTTTTACTTGTCTAATCATAAACCTTAACAGCATAGCAGAATATACAGTGTTTAACCTGTTAAATCTTTAAAAGCCATCTTTTCCACCCACTATATTTGCGAATTGTGGAACTAAAAGGCATTGCCTTTAGTGCTACGATTGGCATAGCGAGTTCTTGGTGTTTGTCTTGACCTCACTAATAGTCTAGCAGATGCCCTTCATCTAATAACTTGTTTTTTTTTTAGTTACCCTTTAAGATGGTTTCACAACTACCTACTATCCACTTATACCAATATTCTCTACCGAATTTGATTATTTACTTTGTTTCAATGATATTACTTGTTGTGTATCATGCTAAATGCTGGGTTTTTTTCCCGGGGTCCTCCCGTTTTTCCCCGAGGTAGTCCTCAACTTGAAGGTGATATAAAGTTTGCCTTCGGGTTGGTGTTTAGCAGGTTTTGTGTATTAGACACGCAGCCTACTTCGTGCCCAAGGGTACTCCCCGTTCGTTCTCTCTCTCTCTCTCTCTCTCTCTCTCTCTCTCTCTCTCTCTCTCTCTCTCTCTCTCTCTCTCTCTCTCTCTCTCTCTCTCTCTCTCTCTCTCCCCCCCCTCCCAGACCCTGTCATTTTACTGTGTGTGTGTGTAATCTTCAGCGACTTTGGAACTTGTAACGGAATGTAACACAAGTGACCTTGTTGTGTGCTGTTAACATATTGTTTTAATGTTGTTTTTAATATTGTAGTTTAGCAAGGACAAACATGAAAAGAGGCCTGTGCGCCTATTGTTTCCATCCTTGAGAAATAAAGTATCATTTATTCATTCTCTCTCTCTCTCTCTCTCTCTCTCTCTCTCTCTCTCTCTCTCTCTCTCTCTCTCTCTCTCTCTCTCTCTCTCTCTCTCTCTCTCTCTCTCTCTCTCTCTCTCTCTCACGCGTGTGTGTTCAGTGTGAGTGCGTGTGGCCTCACATACACGCATTTACTTTTGCTCGCTCCTGCGCGCGCTTACACACACTCTTGTCTCTCGTGTTCAGTTTCTCTCCAAGTCTCTCATGATTTTTTCGTTGACGTCATTTTTACTTTTTCCGCACTTTTGTTCCTTTTATTTTACGTCACCCCCTTCAGTTGCCACATTCCTTCTGCGAATGAAGATAAGTAACGGCTAATCTCTCTATTTTGACAAAGGGTATTTACCCGAAATATTAATAAATTGTGTTGCCGGTACCCGTCTTTTCTAAGCGTGTTTCTTTCTCCGTTGGGTACTTCTTTTCAATAAATTAGACCGTCTGGATTCACAGTTTAATATAATATTGTGAACACTTTGTTGGAGATAACTCACAATACATAAATAAAAAATAATTTGTACTTTGCGGAAAACAATATGTGCTAATGCATTAAAATAATTGGCGCACCTATCCGTTTACACTCGGCATTCTTCGCATGTGGCCCCGATCGCGCAGGGAACGGTAATGTGCCGGGAGCTCAGTAACGGCACGCATATCCTCTCAAAACAATGTGTTTTATGTGATGTTCCGAGCGAAATATGATCAGTACTATTCAAAATAATGATTAATATGTCGCTGATATTTGATTTACACAGGATATTCCGACTCAAAATGTTGTGGACCATTATACCGCCCATACATGTATCGGTCCCAATGCAATATCTCCATACGAAACGTATGGGCACATTAATCATCCATAGCTGGCAATTAAAATGAAGGTAGCTGCACATCCATACTTCTGCCAGGTTAATTCTTGCCTTTCACACTGTCGCTGTAAGTCCAGACGGATAAGACCATCGTGCTTGACCAGTTTTAAAAGTTGAAAAAATCCATCACTAATCAAAAAGAGCAGGTATACATACACTTAGAGCCGGTAGGCTGGAAAACAGACGAACAATATGCGTGTTGTATCTGGACAAAAAGGTCTTTAGAATGTTGAAGGTGGTCGGCAGACAATGCAAAACATGTAGGCCTACCAAAGGAGTCTACTTTCAATATGCTTTCCTCCTACAAAAGACCGAGTTCTGTGTGAAAGGCTGTTTTTAAGACCCAGGAAAAATAACGTATATGACGCTGATAAGACGTGCTTTAAAGTGCAAACCCATAATAATCTATGTCTCACTTCAAGAGTAAAGTAAACCTGCATCAACTGTGCGCGTCTGAGTGACTTCGTTCGAAGGCATCTCGCTGACCGCCATTTTGAAACTAGCGACGCGAGCATTCATACAACATTAAAAATATTACCTTTTAAATTATTTTATCGTAAATATGTATATATGTTTATTTGCTGATAATTTTAATTTGATCACTGGAATAAAGTTGTAACTTGTATCGATTGAAATTTTAAATGATATGCACAACAAATGTCTTGCGCCTTATCCGGGCCGCGTACGCGCACTGGTTCCCCCTGAGCGAACATCTCGAAAAACACTTCAGTCTACAAAAATGTCTCCATCCTAAGGACAAATATTGTTGTTATGCATAAACTATATGGCATTAGTACTTTAGTTTCATAAGTGACCTGCAAACCATTGTTACTCTTTTGACGAACTACTTCTCTTGGCTTGACTTCGCGAACAAAGATTCTATAGGGCTTGCCCACGTCGTCTGCAGGCATTTTCGTGGCTGCGGAGGCCGCCAATCCGGGACAGGCAGGTTCGACCGCAGTGGCTGCAGGGGAAGGTCTGGTCAGGGTTCTGAGTTACAACTCTGTTTTTTCTTCTGAGCCGCTTGTCCTTAAGGTTAGCTCTGCGAGAGTCCTCAAAGGAGACGGCTCCTTGTGAATGGTGGAGCGCCAGGTGTCACGGTCCGCAGCAAGCGAAGACCACTGGCGGTGGTCGATTTGGCAGGCACTAAGTGACTTCTTGAGACCGTCTTTGTATCTCTTCTTTGGTGCCCCTCTGTCTCGGTGTCCAGTGGCGAGCTCGCCGAACAGAGTGATCTTGGGTAGGCGATGATCCTCCATCCTGGAGACGTGCCCCGCCCAGCGAAGCTGTGTCCGCAGCAGCAAAGCCTCGATGCTCACAGATTCCGCCTGTTCAAGGACCTCGACGTTGGTGACATAGTCACTCCAGTGAATGCTGAGGATGGTACGCAGGCAGCGCTGGTGAAAGCGTTCGAGGAGTCGTAGTTGGCTGCGGTAGAGGGCCCAGGACTCGGAACCGTACAGCAGGGTGGTGAGGTCGACAGCTCTGTACACGCTGATCTTGGTGCCTTTTTTCAGCTGTTGATTGTGCCACACCCGCTTGAATAGTCGCCCGAAAGCACTGTTCGCTTTTGCCAGCCTGTTGTCCAGCTCCTTGTCCAGCTTGGCGTTTGACGTGATGATGCAGCCAAGGTAGGTAAACTGGTGTACAGACTTCAGTTCGGACTCGCCGATGGTGATGTGGGGAGGGCGATGCTCTTCCTTGGGTGCCGGCTGATGAAGGACCTCTGTCTTTTTCAGACTGACCTCAAGTCTGTGATGGCTGTGAGGGTCTCTTCGGCGGTGGGCGGTTCGTCCAATTCAACCTTTAGTGGAAGGTGTGGGATTTGGAGGATGACTGTTTCTTGAACAGTGCGCTCAGCGCCGAAGAGGTCCTGAAAGTATTCCGACCAGCGGTTCAAGATGAAGGTATTATCTTTGAGTGTCTGTCCAGGAGAAAGGCTGCTCTGGCTTTACCGATTCGTGCTCTGACATCTGCATCAGTGCTGCCTTTTTTTGTCTATGATGCTCCCGAGATAGGTGAAGGACTCCACCTCCTCCAACGGGGTGCCAGCAAGCAAGACTGGTTCTTCCCTGGTTGCGTTCAGCCTCATTGTCTTTGTTTTCTGTTTGTGAATGGTGAGGCCAACTTGGGACGAGATGTCAGCAAGCCTCGTGGTCTTGTCCTGCATTTGTTGATAAGTGTGGGACAGTAATGCCAAGTCGTCTGCAAAATCGAGGTCGTCAAGCTGTGTCCACAGTGTCCACTGTATTTCACTTCGTCTGTGCTCTGTGGTCATCTTCATGACCCAGTCTATGGCCAGTAGGAAGAGGAACGGAGACAGCAGACACCCCTGCCTGACACCGGTTCTGACCTGGAGCTCCCCGGTGAACTGCGCTTCGTGGATCACGCGACATGTCATGCCATCGTAGCTGCTCCTGATCAGGCGGACGAGCTTTGTGCACACTAGCGGCTGAGTTGGTTTTTTTTTTTTTTTTTTTTTTTTTTTTTTTTTTACTGCGCCTTGTATAAAACGGGGAACTCTCCTATGCAGGAAGGAAAAGAATGTTTTTCATTGCACATTTAGTGAGCGGCATTCTTTTTTTGTTGTTTCTATTTTAAAATAGGAACAACTTTGAAATGGGGCTCGTAGGAGCGCGTTCTATTCCGGACCATGCACGTGACGTTTTTGGGGAGCGGTGCAGAAATTCTGGCAAAGAAGTAACGAGATGAAATGACGTCACGTTTATCCGCTATGCAAACTTTGCTAGATCGTCTTTTTGGCGCGAAGCGGTGTGTGTGTGTGTGTGTGTGTGTGTGAGACAGCGACTAGAGCCCGCATTTGAGGACGGACAAGCTTAAAATTGTAAGATATTGTAAAATAATAATCTTGAGGCAGTTTTTAAAAAAAAAATTATTACTGAAGATTCTTATCGGCGAGAAAATGGCCGTTTCACAAAAGCCGGTTGATCCACACTAGAGTCCGTAATTTTTCTTATGTTTACTAGGTATTTTGCATATAGCTAGATAAAAGGAAGATATTGAACTAGTTCGTTACCAGAATTGTACCTCTAAAACCTTTTGAGTGATAATTAAATAATATTTGGGGGGAATTTTTTTTCACGTTTAAAAAAAAAATTTCACGAATTATTTTGAATTAATCTTAAAACAATTGAATCTTTTGTTAAAAAAACAACAAAAACAAAAAATAAATCAATTTAAAAAATCTTCTCATTAATAATCGCATGATTTTTCATATACGGTATTTACATAAGCGGCATCCAGTTTGTCTCGGCTGTTGGGTACGATTAGGTCATTTGTGACCTATATGTCCTAAGTGTGAAAATCAGATCATTTTCTGCACCACTTTTTCTGAGTTTTTTTGTAAACAAGCTAACATAACTTCAATTGTTCTTTTACGACAAAACTATCTTCTCTTCAACGCCCGCTTGGTTTTTCATAAACAGCGTTTGCATAAGCCTGCTGTTTGTCTCGGCTCGGGTAGTATTTGGTCAAATTGTGACCTGTAAACCCTAGATGTGAAACTCAGCAAGAAAATTGCCAATTTTGATCCTCTAATACGTCAAATGTTAGTACTTAATTAGTAAAATAAATTGTGTTGTACCGTTTTTTTCTAAGCGTGGTTCTTTCTCCGTTGGGTACTTCTCTTCAAATGTTAGTACTGCAATGAGTGACGTATACCATCGAGTCGTCATGACTTGAAGCTTGAAGTGACGTCATTTCGCTGCTTTTGCTACTGCAGAATAGCTATGCTACGCCAGACCACAGAGCTTACGAATGGCGGGAATCACCGTGTCTCCGTCGTTATTTCTGTGTGCCAGTGTGTGTGGATCAGAGGGTAGGTTAGAGTAGAAGGAGATGGATCAGAAGGAAAGCTTGAGAATAGGTACAATTTTGTTTTTTCTTGAAAATCACAGAAAGCTGAATTTCAGATTTTGGTTCAGACAGCACAGTCAGACAGAAAAGTATAATCCATCTGCAAGAGGCATAACTTCTCATGAGTCCCTGCATTTGCAGGGGCTCATGAGAATTTATGTCTCTTGCTGGCCATGCATTACGGGGCATAGCGTGTGTGTGTGTGTGTGTGTGTGTGTGTGGCCCGTTTTCAGTTATTTCAGTTTTTGGCACTGTCACCCATGCATGTTACATAAGTAAACAAAAGGTAAAGTAGTCCACAACTGTCCAAGGAACACGGATAAGATTGGTCTCAGCAAGATGCATAGATCCTCATGAGCCCTGCCACTGCGGTGGCTCATGAGGATCTATGTCTCTTGTAGTTGGATCGCGTTGATTGTTTAACCCTGTGGTTGCTGGTAGCGCCGGCTCTTTGTGGAGATCATTCCTGCAGGAATCACCTGCACACAAAGCGCTACCAACAACAAAAAAGATTAATTGTTACACACGTCGTAAAACGGTCATCAACAGATAAACTAAAGTCTCCAGCTGTCAAAGCGGTGACTGCTTGAAAATTACATTTTGATATAAATGGTTTGTAGTCAAAGGTGACAGTCGCAACTCCGCGGCGTTGCCGGTCCCAAGCCCGGATGAGAAAGGAGGAGGGGAAACCTACGCCAAAAAACTAAAAGAAAAACTACGCCAAAACTGCTGGTCCTCGATCACTTTTAGTGCCAGTGGGACAGTAAACTGAAACAAAGCAAGCAAGCAAGCAGTGACAGTCGCTGTCTGCCGAGCACGTAAGCATACAGTGATACACTCCTGAACGATCGCGGAGAAGAAGAGTATAAATTGTTGTTCAGGAGGAACACACCAGGATACTCAAGGTACTGTGGTTGCAGATTTACCTTCTCGCACACTGTGTCGAAAAGAAGAGAGGAAAAAGCGGATTACTTACAAGCATGGGATGATCGTTGCATAGGTAAGTCTTTGGTGACCCCGTGATAAGAGGTGACCAGTTACGTAACGACCATCCCATGTCTGTGTACTTAGTATTCCCAGTAGTACCGCCGGGTGGCATCCAGCAGTTTCAGAGCCTAGAACTCCTACCATCGACAGTGTGGAACATGATGTACCGGTTGTTACACCCTAAGCTGTGGCACGCCCCAACCGGCAGTACACAAGAACCTTTCCGGTTTCGAGTAGTCTCGTAATGGAGGCATGCCCCTTGGTGATTGGGATCATTTGGGGCGGCGCCATTTACAAACTGACATGTACAGATCTTGATCTAGATCCGGATAATTAAATGACTTTTTAATGGATCTCAGTTAGTTACAGGAAAAGCTGTCTCAATCATTTAGCGTTTAAAGAGAAAATCCGCAAAAGGTGCACATTCTGATATTCCGAAATGACGTAGTCCCACAACGACAAAACATACGGTGGGCACTTTTCTGCTTATTTCAAACAAACTGGTCTTTCGGCTAAATCTGCACCACATGTTTTTAAAATGTTTTGCAAGTAAGCAATCAGCTCCAAAGTCTGCATATCGTGACACCCCAAGTATTTCCACTGGGACGCGATGAATTCGAGACCGGGCCTTATGTGTACAGTTTTGGGCGTAGTGTCACCGGCTTGGGGTGTAACAACCTACAGGCAGGAATCATCTCGGAAGAAAGCACTACCAACAGCCAAAGGGTTAACACTTCTGGGAAACTGTTCAAGTACAAGTTATAACTGACCGGCGATGCTGACATGTCCACCACGTGCGAGTCCGGTAGGATGCAAAAAGGTCCAGTATATAAACAGACCAGCACACAAAATGTGCCGGATACTGGCTGCGTATGCGTACTCAATGTGAGGACAAGAGTTCATTAGCAATATGCATATGTAGCAAACCTTTTAAATATTGAGGTTTCGTTTGTAACGAAGGACTGCCGACAACAAACGAGAGCCGTGAGCGAATCTCGGTCAGGTTGAGAACCAGTTCACTCCAAACATCTCCAAGAGGCGTAGAGGGCTCATGAGGATCTAAGCCTCTTGGGGATGTTTGGAGTGTTGTCTATGCTTACGGCACAAGTTTGTCAGCAGCCGCCGTGATTTCGCCGCTCTCGTTCGTTGTTGGGAGTCGGGGGGCTCATGAGGATCTGTCACAGTCTTGCACTGATTTGGGTAGTCGGGGGTGGGCGGAGGGAATTGGAGTTCTAACAAGACTGAGTTTCATGCCTTGACTCAGAGCGTCAATAGGATACGAAGTATCCTTTTGGCGCTCTGAGTCACGGCCGGCACGAAACCCTTGCCGGAACTTAATTATTTCCGGTCTCCCCCTGCGGAGGAACGAGAAAAAACAACAACAACGGTTACTGAGTCAAAGGGACGTTATCCTTGGTAAACATGATTTCTAACAACGTTGGGCAGGTTTGCTCCCTTTGCGAACGTCACGATATATGTGTTGGTCCATGTTCTTTGCTCCGTTTTGAAATAGATCAGATAAGTTCAGATGAGGTAAGATAAGTTGAAGTGAGAGGAGGGGTGGTGAAGGCAAGAAGATAAAAATCATAGGACATCATTATGTCGTAGTTTGTCTTTAATACGACTGAGGCACTAATGACTAAGCCAATTGGTTCTTATGACCAAACATTATCAATAACCGTTCCTACGACTGATCTAAACCAAGTGACGAAACTTGTGCACAGAAAGTCAAGTCCAAACAATTTAATTATCCTACTTAGATCAGTTCGAAATGGACGGTAGCATACAAATACATGTTCATAAATGAAGTTAAAACCGGCCGCGCGTGCATGCACACCGGATACGCGCGCGCAGACGCACTGAAATATAGTAAAAGAAACTAGATAAAATCGAATATTATACTACTGAATTTCCCACGTGAACATATTTATGAGTGTATGTGGCGAGGTTCCGGCGGTCTCCCCCTTGGGAGACCGGAACCTCTGCCACCTCCCCCTCTCCCCCCCCTTCCTGACCTATCCCCACCCCCTCCCGCTCCCCCCTCCCCCCATCAGAGAGAGAGAGAGAGCGAGAGAGAGAGAGAGAGAGAGAGAGAGAGAGAGAGAGAGAGAGAGAGAGAGAGAGAGAGAGAGATGATGATGATGATGATGATGAAACGTTTTTATTCAGGATAAAAAGTTTTAGGCTTAGCAATGCCTGTCCTCCAAACTGTCCTGCTACTCTACACATAAAAAAATACATCATACGATACAGCAAAATATAAAACATATATAAGTAAAAAGACCCATCTCCCCCCCCCCTTCACCCTCAGAAAAAAATAAAATAAAAATAAAATAAAATACAAAAAGAAAGAAATTAAACCAATCTCTCTCTCTCTCTCTCTCTCTCTCTCTCTCTCTCTCTCTCTCTCTCTCTCTCTCTCTCTCTATATATATATATATATATATATATATATATATATATATATATATATATATATATATATATATATATATATATATATATATATATATATATATATATATATATACTGGTATGAACCTGACATGTTAATGCAGACAGTCGAACTATGACATAACCTGCAGCAATCTGCTGTGCTGGAGCAACATACTCAGCAGAAAGATCATTAGAACATTCACGACAGCAGACGGATACTATGGACGCGAGCTCTGAAGATTACTTTGAAATAGATTTTGAAATGAGAGGGCAAGTTATTCCATGACTTAATACCGGAAAGTGATATGTTAGATTTGAAGATGTCGATTCTCGGTTTTGGGAGATGGAGTAAGCTGTTCCTCGTGTTCTCTCTATTCGTGTGGGAAAACAGCTCACGGAGATAGGGAAGGGCGGCATCGTTTAGAATTTTTTGCACAAGTAAGCATCTATTAAGTTCCAATTGTTTACTAAGTGGTAGGATATTAATGGCCTTCAGTCTTTCATCAGTATGGGACGAACCAGGAAGAATAAGCTAATGATACAGTGAGCAAATCATTCGAATCATAGTTAAAATTCACTTAAGACAGCAAAACATTATTTAGATTATAATAGAAACATGAATTATGTAATTAGGCGATTATTATTAGTATGGACAAACCATACGGCAGCATGCACAAATTGCGATAAGCACCTGTTCCATACGGATTCTTGTGGTAGATTAGTGTATCAGCGGACAACAAGTACTTGAGGAGGCATTCCTTGAAAGATGAGAGTTATACATGCAGGCAGTTTGTTCCAGAAAGATGCGCCTGAGAAAAATACACTGGTTTTAAATAGATCTATGCTGGGGCGCGGTGTAATAAAGTAAGAGAAAGAGAGAGAGAGAGAGAGAGAGAGAGAGAGAGAGAGAGAGAGAGAGAGAGAGAGAGAGAGAGAGAGAGAGAGAGAGAGAGAGACTGAGAGAGAGAGAGAGAGAGAGAGAGAGAGAGAGAGAGAGAGAGAGAGAGAGAGAGAGAGAGAGAATGACAATGATCCTTTATTTGACAACGGTAAAAGTTTTGGTAGTAACAACCATTTTTCGAACTTGCCGTTGCTAATCTACTGATTACAGAGTTACTATCGCACTAATTGTATTCTACTACTGAAAAGGGGGAAAAAAAAAACATGACACAGCACAAGCCAGGAATGAAGAAGAATTTTTAAAAAATGTAAGGGGGAAGTGACATAGGAATTACCAACTTTACTGATCGGGCATAATGACATGTTGTGAGGTTTAATTATAATAATATAATAAGAATACACACAACCTAATACGCATACATAACGCATGCACATTTGAGCACGCCACTCTCTATCTCTAATATACACGTACGCACACGCACAAACGCACACACACACACACACACACACACACACACACACGTGCACACCCACGCTTACGCGGCTTATAACGTTAAGCTAGTCAGTCATATGAGTAGCTGGCTACATACAAGCTGTACCGAATAAATATGAGTCATCGAAACCTGTGATACACGCAATTAATGATCTAATGAGAAATAGTATTTTTCAATAGTGCACAGTCACGGGGATGCTGCTGACAAAAATAAGTACTTAATGAGACTGACTTTAAACGAGGAGAAAGTAGCTGATGTCGTGACGTTTCTAGGCAAGGCATTCCAAAGACTAGAGCCAGAGAACGTCAATGAAACTCGTTTTATAGAGATTAATTCTAGGTCGCGGCACAATAAGGGATTTTCTTGATCTGGAGTATGTTGATGACTGGACGGTAAATAGCGATGTGATATATCGGGGTAGCTTATCGTTTAATGCCTTGAACATAACCATTCTCTTATTGTAAATTAGATGATCTTTCAGGGGCAGAATTTTTAAGGCTGCCAATTTTTGGTCAGTAGTTAAGCTGGGATCAGGGAGTATTAGTTTGGCAGCTCTCCGATGTAGAGAGTTCAATCTTTTCAAATTGACATCGCTCGAACCATCCCACACAGTAGAAGCATAGTCTATATGCGATCTAATATGGGCATTGAAGAACAGTTGACGTGTCTCCATATCAGTAATGTGTTTAAGTTTTGCTAAGATGTACAGATTTCTGGAGACAATTTTACAAACATTACTGATGTGTGGCTGCCACCTAAGCTGGTTGTCCACCGTGACTCCTAGCAGGCGATGGTTAGTAACTTGGCTGATGGTTTTGCCTTGGAGGGACAGACTGAGTGAGAAAGAGCCAAGCTGGTGTTTTTGGCGGGTGCTAATTACCATGCTCTCCGTTTTTACTGGGTTTAAAATAATAATATTATGACTGCAAGGCGGGGAAGTGGCGCAGTGGTTAAGGCGTCTGCCTCCAATGCCAAAGGTGCGAGGTTCGATACCGGGTTCCGGCGTTGGATTTTTCTCCTCTGGTAAGTGTCACCGTCTGGGCAGTGGGCAGATGTTCACATCTGCACGGGACATAGACGACCCCGGCCCCCACGAGTCCCCTGCTGCCTTGCAGGCCTGGCCGCTTGGCTGCGGAAAGGCTAAGGGAGGAAACCCCTGACATCAAAGCCCCCGTGTCTCCGGGGAAGGCTTTTGAGCCAGAGACTAAGACAAGGACAGTCTGATATAAAACCTACGACCCGAGGACCTCGATGCCACCGTCCCAGCTTGCTAGGCCATGGCAAACGAACCAAGGGTTTAAAGGGTGGGGCCAGTACTGCGCACACTGCACTCCACCAAAAAGCTCCACCGCGCAGGCTTTAGGAAACGCCCACGGACTATGACACTGAACTTTCCAAGTCCTGTAGCGATGGGCAAGGGGCAAAACGGCAGGTGAAAGATGTCACTGGAAGCCGCAGTCTCAAACCTGCATGCAGGCGGTTCAGGATATTGGTCGACTGATGTTGACCTGGGGATGACAACGTCACTCGGCATACCGTGAACGACCAAGCAGCCTTCTCTAGGGACAGCACTGCTTGCTCCACACGGAGAGGGGCCTAGAAAAGGTGGCTTAACCAAAGCTCATCCCCTCGTAACCCCAGTTGGCTAGCTGCGGTCAACGGGCATCTTCTCATGTGGTCAGAAAACAAGAAAAAACAATGGATCCACTCTCATGACGAACACGACCAGACTCAACGTAGCATGCTGGAACATCCGAACCATGCTCGCCACAGCAGACAGCGGACGCCCTGAACGTCGCTCCGCCCTCATTGCCCATGAATTGCGGAGGTTAAACACCGACATCGCCGCGCTCAGCGAAGTACGCCTTCCGGAGGAAGGCAGCCTCCAAGAACTTGGCGCTGGCTACACCCTCTACTGGTCAGGCAGGCCTGCATCAGAAAGACGGCTCTCAGGCGTGGGCTTCATGGTGAAGACCCCCATTGCGACTAAGTTGGAAAACCTACCAACGGGTCACTCCGACCGCATCATGTCCATGCGCCTCCCATTGAGACACCAGCAATACGTCACCCTTCTCAGTGTGTACTCCCCAACCCTCCTGGCAGAGCCTGCAGAAAAAGACAAGTTCTACTCTGACCTGCGCAGCCTCCTGCAGAGCACCCCTGCAGACGACAAAGTCATCATCCTTGGCGACTTCAACGCCTGAGTGGGCCAAGACTCTGAAGCCTGGAAAGGAGTCCTCGGCAAGCATGGCGTTGGGAACTGCAATGACAATGGTCGCCTACTGTTGGAGCTCTGTGCAGAGCAGCAACTTGTCATCACCAACATTACTTTCCAGCAAAAGGACAGTCGAAAGACCACCTGGATGCATCCTCGCTCCAAGCACTGGCACCTTATCGACTATGTCCTAGTGCGTCAGAGGGACCGCAGTGACGTCCTCCTCACCAGAGTGATGCCCAGCGCAGAGTGCCACACTGACCACCGCCTTGTTCGCTGCAAACTCAGGCTCCGCCTCAAGCTGAAACCCAAGAAAGGGGGCCCTCCCAAGAAAAAGCTTGATGTTGCCAGCCTTCAGCGTGACGACAAGAAAGCTGCCCTTCAGGCCGATTTACAGCGCATGCTCAAAGACACAGTTGATCCAGCAGACTCCTCCCCTGAAACACTCTGGGAACAACTGAAAACTGCTATTGTAAAATCCTCTGTGGAAGTCTTGGGCTTTGCTAGAAAGAGAAACAAAGACTGGTTTGACGAAAACGACGTAGAGATCCAGGAACTTCTAGCAAAAAAAAAAAAGAGCCGCCCACCAGGCCCACCTAGCCCAGCCTTCCTGCCCTGTGAAAAAGTCTGCCTTCCGCCTCATCTGCAGCAGTCTCCAGCTCAAGCTTAGAGAGCTCCAGAACGAGTGGTGGTCCAGACTCGCACAGAGGACCCAGCTCTGCGCTGACAACGGTGACTACAGGGGCTTCTACGAAGCACTGAAAGCAGTGTATGGCCCTAGTCACCTGGTACAAAGTCCCCTGCGAAGCGCTGATGGACAGGCACTCCTCACAGATAATACCTCCATCTTGAACCGCTGGTCGGAATACTTTCAGGACCTCTTCGGCGCTGAACGCACTGTTCAAGAAACAGTCATCCTCCAAATCCCACACCTTCCACTAAAGGTTGAATTGGACGAACCGCCCACCGCCGAAGAGACCCTCACAGCCATCCACCAGCTCAAGAGTGGCAAAGCAGCAGGCATTGACGGAATCCCGCCAGAGATCTGGAAACATGGAGGCCCAGCACTGCACAACAAGCTCCACGACCTCTTTCTCTGCTGCTGGGAAAAAGGAACACTACCAAAGGATCTCCGTGATGCAGTCATCATCACCCTGTACAAGAACAAAGGAGAGAAGTCTGCCTGCTCTAATTATCGTGGAATTACCCTGCTGTCCATTGCCGGGAAAATTCTCGCAAGGTTGCTCCTGAATCGGCTGGTACCTGCCATCGCTGAAGACCACCTCCCAGAGGGCCAGTGTGGCTTCAGAGCCAACAGGAGTACCAACGACATGGTCTTTGTGCTGAGACAGCTTCAGGAGAAGTGCCGCGAGCAGAACAAAGGGCTGTACCTAACGTTTGTCGACCTAACAAAAGCGTTTGACACTGTGAGCAGGCAAGGTATGTGGCAGATCCTGGAGCGACTAGGTTGTCCCCCAAAGTTCCTCAACATGATCGTCCAGCTCCACGAGGACCAGCAAGGCCAGGTCAGACTAAACAGTGACCTCTCAGAACCATTCCCCATTCGCAACGGCGTGAAGCAAGGCTGCATGCTGGCACCGACCCTCTTCACCATCTTCTTCAGCATGATGTTGAAGCAGGCCACAGTGGACCTCGACGATGACGACGCAGTGTACATCAGGTATCGTCTCGATGGCAGCCTGTTCAACCTCAGACGACTGCAGGCCCACACGAAAACCCTAGACCAACTGATTCGTGAGCTGCTCTTCGCTGATGACGCTGCCCTCGTTGCACACACAGAGGGAGCCTTGCAGCGCATTACGTCCTGCTTCGCAGATGCTGCCCAGCTCTTTGGACTTGAGGTCAGTCTGAAAAAGACAGAGGTCCTTCATCAGCCGGCACCCAAGGAAGAGCATCGCCCTCCCCACATCACCATCGGCGAGTCCGAACTGAAGTCTGTACACCAGTTTACCTACCTTGGCTGCATCATCACGTCAGACGCCAAGCTGGACAAGGAGCTGGACAACAGGCTGGCAAAAGCGAACAGTGCTTTCGGGCGACTATTCAAGCGGGTGTGGCACAATCAACAGCTGAAAAAAGGCACCAAGATCAGCGTGTACAGAGCTGTCGTCCTCACCACCCTGCTGTACGGTTCCGAGTCCTGGGCCCTCTACCGCAGCCAACTACGACTCCTCGAACGCTTTCACCAGCGCTGCCTGCGTACCATCCTGGGCATTCACTGGAGTGACTATGTCACCAACGTCGAGGTCCTTGAACAGGCTGAAACTGTGAGCATCGAGGCTTTGCTGCTGCGGACACAGCTTCGCTGGGCGGGGCACGTCTCCAGGATGGAGGATCATCGCCTACCCAAGATCACTCTGTTCGGCGAGCTCGCCACTGGACACCGAGACAGAGGGGCACCAAAGAAGAGATACAAAGACGGTCTTAAGAAGTCGCTTAGTGCCTGCCAAATCGACCACCGCCAGTGGTCTTCGCTTGCTGCGGACCGTGACACCTGGCGCTCCACCATTCACAAGGCAGCCGTCTCCTTTGAGGACTCTCGCAGAGCTAACCTTAAGGACAAGCGGCTTAGAAGAAAAAAACAGAGTTGTCGTAACTCAAAACTCTGACCATACCTTCCCCTGCAGCCACTGCGGTCGAACCTGCCTGTCCCGGATTGGCCTCCGAAGCCACGAAAATGCCTGCAGACGACGTGGGCAAGCCCTATAGAATCTTCGTTCGCGAAGTCAAGCCAAGAGAGATTATGACTGCACCATTCATCAATATCTTGCAGTGTGTTTTGCAGTCGTGAATTGATGTTTGATATATCCTTATCTGGCGTGTGTACTGCAGCATCATCTGCAAACATATCACATGTAACGTTTTCATTTTTTATCGCAAGAGGAAGATCATTTATGAACAAGCAGAATAAAAGGGGACCAAGAATAGAGCCCTATGGTACGCCATGCTTCACTAACCCTTGATTCGAGTATGAGCCATTTAGTAATACCCTTTTGTTTTCTACCTTCGAGGTAGGATTTGAGAAACATCGCCGAGTTGTTGGTATACATGGATACTTTCTTGATCAGTATTTCGTGGTTTACCGGCTAGATCAAAGGCTTTACGAAAATCTAGAAACATGACTCCTGTAAGTTTTGAGTCGTTGATGGAAGATAACCAGGTGTCTATCATCCGTATCAGCGCAGTGTGACATGAGTGTTCTGATCTGAAGCCCGTCTGCATTGAATAGATAGATGCTTGTGAATATGCCGTTCTAAGGGCTTGGACAGAACAGGTAGAAGTGATATGGGCCTAAAATTATTAATTTCACTAAGATCTTTAGATTTAGGTAGAGGTATTACTTTCGCGTCTTTAAATGCGTCTGGAAAACAATTAAAATTAATACAGAGGTTGTAGATATAAGTGATACTCTCTACAATGTAAGGGAGGGATATCTTGAGTATTTTCGCACTAATCTCATCCAGTCCTGATGATTTTTTTATTTTCCAAGGATGTAATTAATTTACCAACTTCATGGACCGCTATGGGTATGATGAAAGGTTTTGTGCCGACAGTTCTCTGCTTGCAGAAATCGACTAAGTTGTCCGGGCATACATAGTCATGCGACTCAGTTCCCGGCGGGATTAATGATTCTGCTACGGAGACGAAGTGGCTGTTGAAGCTGTTTGCTGTGAGATGCGGTGGTAAAGGAGCTGTGCTTTTATTCGTGCCTCTAGTAACTACATTTATCGCACGCCATATTGTGGCACAGTCTTTACTTTCGTGAATAACTTTATCGAAAAGTAATTTATTTGCCTTCAGAACCCTGGATTTTATTCGATTACGTTCTTTCTTGTATTCGGTGAAACCGCTTCTCTCTTTTCAGCTCGTCCCTGTGCTCCATGGCCTCGATAAGATCCGCAGTCAGCCAGGGTGGTAAAGTGGCGTATTTAACTCTTTGTTGTCTCAAGGGCGCGTGTTTATCTAGCACTTTGAGAAAGATGTGATACCACGAGGTATCTAGTGCTTTATTTGGGTCGGTTTCATTGTACACTTCAGTAAACTCTGCAGAAGCTAGAAAGAGAGAGAGAGAGAGAGAGAGAGAGAGAGAGAGAGAGAGAGAGAGAGAGAGAGAGAGAGAGAGAGAGAGAGAGAGAGAGAGAGAGAGAGAGAGAGAGAGAGAGAGAGAGAGAGAGAGAGAAACTTTAAATTTTGCAAAACTTTAAAATTGGGTCCGCCATTCCCCAGTGATTTCTCAGGCTGCCAGCGATGAGGTCCTCAGATGCACCCCTCTCCACCCCACCCCCCATTCCTCGCTCATTCCCCGTCGTTTGAATTTTCGGCCGTGAGAAAATATGAAGAAACTGCAACACTCTGAGCGGATTACGAATTTGTGTGACTGAGTGTGTTAATAACACATTCAGCCGGTGTGACAGGTCCCCAACGTGTCACGCTCTTCAGTATAAATAGCGCCGTGATCAGACAAACAAATGCGACTGCCAAGCTTGTAAAGTGCACAGAAATAATCAAGTAGGCCTAAGCAATAATACTGCCGACAGCTCGTTCAGCGCCAACGTGCCACGCGGCTCTTCAGTATAAATAGCGCTGTGATCAGACAAACAAATGCGACTGCCAAGCTTGTAAAGTGCACATAAATAATCAAGTAGGCCTAAGCAATAATACTGCCGACAGCTCGTTCAGCGCCAACGTGCCACGCGGCTCTTCAGTATAAATAGCGCCGTGATCAGACAAACAAAAGCAAAGCTGAAGTGCACAGAAATAATCAAGTAGGCCTAAGCAATAACTGATACTGCCGACAGCTCGTTCAGCGCCAGTTGGAAAAGAATGTGTTTCTGCCGCAATCTTCGTTAATTCAAAACACACAAAAACCTAGCTGAGTTGGCATGGATGACATGGATTCAAAGTAGTGTCAGCAAGAGGTATAGATTCTCATGAGCCCCCGCAACTGCAACAGTTGGGCCGTGTTCAGTTTTACTCGGCGCTGAAAGGGTTACATGGCAAGAGGCAGTATGTCCGTTTTTGAGAAAAGCGAGATTTCCAGTGTTATACAATGAAAATCTCGCTTTAAAAAAAAAAATTCTACATACTGACATTTGCGATGTAACGGCAGGCGGTTACAGTAAGTAAATACTTTCTCTCCAAGAGGTGAATCAAAACGTTGTTCCCAAAGAAAATATTGCGGGTGTTCACGAACACTGTAAGCGCACTACATCGCTGTGCTTTTGAAATAAGTGCAAATTCAACGCAAAAACAAAAGCGCCTCGTCCATCCAAGGAGCATGTATTTGTCCAGGCAAAAGGACAGCCGCTAGTTCAACTGCATGTCACAGACAAATGTCCTAATAAATCGAAGAAGCACAGTTGCAGTGCGCCAGAACTGATCGGTGTTCAGGTCGTGGGCAATAGCCGTCCGTGTCCTCCATAACCCGTCACTTAACACATAAGTATCCCAGGACCGAAATCCCCAAATTTTGAAGTTGCCCTGCGAAGGACTGTATCGCAATTCTGGAGACAGGTCGAGCATGATAGTTCAAGGGTGGTACCGCCCTTGAACTATCATGCTCGATCCATATCTTGCTGTGGTGTGTCGGGGCTGAATGAGTTCATGCCGTCTCTTAGTACTCCAGAGCCGTGGACGTTAAAGCGATCTGCTCCATGGCAGGTTTTGCTTGCTAAAATTTGCCGATAGAACGGGTTATCAATGTTGTCTTGCCTCGACTAAGACTTTTGTACCCTTCTTTTCCCTCTCCATATGAGAAGGGACACGTGCCAATTTTGTTTTTTAAATTTTCTTTTTTATTTCTCTTTTTTAAAAAACTTTTTTATACTTAATTTTTATTTTTTATTTTCTGTCCTTGGAGTGTAACAGAATGAACTCTCCTGTATTCAAAGGAGAAGAACAGAACAGTCATTCATTTTATTACTTTCAAACTTCAGAATGTAATTAGTTAACATTTTGTCCAGCATCATTGAACGACGTACAAAGTACATTTAAAAAAGAGATCTTGCTAACTATTAACTCTTTACTGCTTGGAGTAGGCCGCTTTAAACCCCGAACTAACCAAGGCAAGGGTCACGAATTCAAAGTAGGCCCAGCAAGAGACATAGATCCTCATGAGCCCCCGCATATGCGGGGGCTCATGAGGATCTATGCCTCTTGCAGTTGAATCGTGTCCCGTCCTTTTCGGCAGAAAAACTAGCGAGGTGTCGTTTGCATCGAAGGACTGCCAACAACGAACCAGAGCAAAGTCACGATGAATAACCAGCTTCTACCATAAGCATAGACAACACGGCAAACACCTCCAAGAGGTACAGATCCTCATGAGCCCTCATGGAGACGTTTGCAGCGTTGTCTGTCCGCCGTGATTTCGCTCCAGTTGTTGCGAGTCGTTCGTCTCAAACGGAACCTCTCTACTACTCAAGAGGACGGTTCAAGCACACACTCTCTGATATAAGTCCACCTCGGGGCGGTCCCTCCTGAAGTCCGCCGGCTTGTCCAGGGGCGTGACGACCTGGACGTTGCAGTATCGGGTGCCATTGCTGACGTAGTCCAGGGTACGGCACAAAGGGTCGCTCAGGCAGAGGTCCACGCAGGCTTGACGAGTCATTTGTGTGAGAAAGTACTTGTTGTTCATGTAGATATAAACCCCTTTGTAGTGCAGCAATCCGTTCTGCAGGTCATTTACTGGACAACCTGTTGGGTAGAGAAAAGGGTGATTGTGTAACTTGTATACTGACGAGCAAAAGAAATGCGACATTTTTGGAATCATCATCCACAAATGTCCCAATTCTTTTGCCTGTCAGTGCATGCATATATTATACGTGCCGCCAAGGAGTGCTTGTCTAATGTACTAAACTGTTCGAGGTATAGTGATTATATTTTATTGCTCATTAGAGATAACTATCAGCGGATGGTCGGTTAACAGCAGTATTAATTAAAGTGATATCAGACTCGACCCACCCGGTATCAGTTGATCTTCTAACCTTGACTTCCCACTTTAAAGCAAAAGCAGACTTCTCAAGAATGAAACGGATACAAATTGATCTTGTTTTCTCAAGTAAATTTATTTTTAAAAACCCAAACAAATCGAATATAAGCGAGGTCATTTTACATTAAAAGAGTGCTGACCTGACCTCCCACCTCTTGCTACATCCGACCTTGCTGTAAGCGAAGTAGACTGTAAAATATTCTGTACTCTGCATGCGTATGTAATTATTTGTCTCTTCTTCGTCGCGCGCCGTAACTCCGCTCTAAAGCGATTTACCGTTAACCCCTTCAGTGCCGAGAAAAAACTGAACACCAAATAACTGCAAGAGGTATAGATCCTCATGAGCCCCCGCATTTGCGGGGGCTCATGAGGATCTATGCCTCTTGCTGAAACCATTTGTATCCATGTTCCTTCGGGCTGAGGGGTTTTGACGTTGTGTTTACAATGATTTAAGAATACACTCTGCGTCCACTGGAAGTGAAGGGTTTTAGCGCTTTAAGTTATATACACATACAATATACCTTAATTTGAGACGTGCTGTTTACGGACATGCGGCTTTTTGCCGCGTATCTGAACGGGGCGCGTCTCCGATTTGTTACAACATACCCGTCTGACAGGCGTATTTGCCGAGAGAGAAGTAGAAGCCAGGTGTACAGAGACAGTTACCGGAACAACACTCCGAGTTCGCCGCCGGACAGGTACTGTTACTGATGCAGGCTTTGTTCAGCCAAGCAGCTGAAACACACAGACAAGGAGTAGTTTGTGTGTAATTGTGTGCGTGCGATCTCTTTTTTTCTCCCGATTGTTCCCTTCCCCCACACCACCGTAGTCTTAGGTTGTGCATCTGATGTGTACGATTGTTATTTGTCTATGTACCCGCTCCATAAAGTTTTTCTTCTTTGACACATGTATTGATATATTGTACATGAAGCACATTCATATTCATGAATTTGCTTCATATACTTTTCTTGAAACAATCCCAAGAAGATTCAATCTTGATGATACTTGCACTTCTCAAAACGGAAACGCGAAATATACTCATACTGCAACATTAAGAAGCTCCTTGTGTATAGTAGTAATGAAATACTTTTTAGTGTTTACGAACACTCGAAACTTCTGTCCTATACACACACGTTACAAGTAGAATTTACTCAGTAACACGCACGGTTATACAATGCACTGATGTCTTCATAGTCAGACAAAATCCAGGGGCGGATCTGGGGGGAGGGGGAGGGTTACAGGGGTTCCGGCTCCCCCCCCCCCCCCGACAATATTATTTAAAATGCTATAACACAGTCCCTTTTTAGGGTGTTTGGACCCCCACCCCCCCCAGCCCCGTTGTTTGATATTTTGGCGAATGGTGAGCGTCTTAACACGCACCCCCACCCCTCCCCCACACCACCCCCCGCCTCCCCGTTTTTTTTTTTTAATTTTTCGGCGCCTGAAAGCAAGGTCTAGCGTCGAGGTCAGTGAAGGTCCCAAACAAAATGTTGAACCCCTCCCCCCCCCCCCCCCCACTACCCTCCCGAGGTAATTGATCCGCCCTGAAATCTACTCGCTGAGACGACAGCGATATGTGGTCGTCTGCCATTAATGTGTTTTGTCTGAACGCCGCAATCAACCGCAAAATAAATGACGCGAGGCACAGTTTTGTTTTGGACTAGGTACACACATTATATCGAGCAACATTTTGCTTGATATAGTGCTGATAAAGGTGCTCGGAGACGGTTTAGTTTTGGGGCTTGAAATGCTTGAAACAGCGCTTAGCGGGCATTGAAACGAAACTGAACGCCACTCCGAGAGTAGTTGAACTTAACCCCGTATCCACTTTGAACCCAAACAGAACTGGTACTATTTTCTTTCAAGGCTTTTTCAAGTTGAAACACGCTAGCCAATCGCCTGCAGCGTTAGGGCCGATGTGGTGTGGTGTGGCTATGCAAACAACGTCGATAGAGAAGCCGATTATGGACCGGACTAGTGTGCGAGGGTCGCGTTGACGTTGATCGGCTTGAAGGCAAATTAACTGTTGAACTTGCTCGAGACATTGAAGCGTCTGCTATTACCTTAACCGACAGACCCGACTTGACCCGAATAAAAATGTCCTCGTCTGACGACTCGGACACTGATTTTGATTCGGGTCTCGTAATCACATCTGCCGGTAAAATGTTGCTCAAAATAATATAGTAGAGGTAGCAACGGCAGATGTGAAAAAAATGACACTGCCTCTGGCTTTTGTTGATATCTTTACCGTTGTCAAATAAAGATTGATTGACGTTCTCTCTCTCTCTCTCTCTCTCTCTCTCTCTCTCTCTCTCTCTCTCTCTCTCTCTCTCTCTCTCTCTCTCTCTCTCTCTCTCTCTCTCTCTCTCTCTCTCGTTCTTTGATCTAAATCGCATTTCACAGACTTGTAAAAAAAGCAATTAATACATTGGCTGCCTGACACACAGTGCTCGGTATTGGCAGACAATTTTGAACGAACTCAAACGCGCAATTGAAGATCTGTGGGAGACCTGACAGTGGAAAACCAGTTAATTAGCTCTTTGGCTGTCGTTAGCGGTTATTGTGGCGATGATTCCTGCAGGACAGCCAAAGGGTTAGTTATATAGTGGGATTCAACGACCAGCATGCTGCTAAGACCGTCTCAAGGCGAGACAATGGATAACATGCAAACTATCCCTCACGCGCTATTGGCAAAACAAGTCCTACACAAACAGACCATGGAAATACGTTTTTCTTTGGCCCGGTGTGTGAATATCAACAGAATGTGAACAATTCATTTCTTCACCGAATCAAACCATCTCAGTTTGTCATGGACAATAATAATGGTTCGATAGGTCTTAAAGTGGTTACTGACTTGTTGGTGAAAACACATTCAGAAAAAGAGAGAAACAAACAAAGAAAGAAGACATACACACAGATAAAAAAAAAAGTTAAAAATAAAAAATTAAGAATTTAAAATAAGGAAACGAAAGGAAAGAACCGAACCGAACCATAGCATACCATACTATACCATACCATACCATACCATACCATACCATACCATACCATACCATACCATACCAGGCCATACCATAACGAACCGTACCGAACCGAACCGTACGGTACCGTACTGTGTCCAAACAACGCCAGAACCAAAACACAGGCACACAGTAACATCTTACATTCCCACGACCAAGTCTCCGCGCCGTAGAACGGGTTACTCTGACTCTGTGCCGTCAGCAGAGCGGCATGTCCACGGCACGTCCCACATTTCCCGACAAAGGTGAAGGTCGCACAAGAAACATGTTCCTCGCACATCTCCCCACATTCAGTCCTCGATTGGGCAGACAACTGGAACAGCAGGTGGTCAAGGAATACAAGGTTGTCTGCACTTGTCCACCGCACCGCGGCCACGTCACTGATGGCATTGTCGATACATTTAGACGCAGACGCCAGAACAGTGAATATTGCCACCACAGTAATGAGTCTGACACACATGTTGATGTGCTCAACTTAAGCATCATTTTTCTCATATTCTATAACCTGAGTATCTGCGCTTGCACAGGGACGACCTAGCTGGAGGGCAGGTGATCCGCAGTGAAATGACAGTGATCTGAAATAGTGTTTCATCCTTTAACCCTTAGGCTGTCGGCAGCGACTTTTGTCGTGATGATTTCTCCACTGAGGAATCATCGCGACGAAGTAGCTACGGACAGCCAATGGCTAAGCCTCATCTGACTTACACACAGAAGTGAAAAGAAACCTAAGAGAGCAATTTCCTACGGTAATCTCAGTTCCTACTGAATTATTGTGCTATTAAAAGGTCAGACAAACCAATGAATTGTTGTTTTTGAAGTCACACAAAACCCCAAAATAGAGCAAACAAATGGGGGCCAGTTGCATGTAGGAGCTTAGTCCTGCGCCAGCCACTAAGCAAGGTGCTCCGCTAAAGCGGAGCACCTTGCCCTTAGTGGCTGGCGCAGGACTACGCTCACTCATGCAGAGTGACCATGATCACAAATTTCCAAGAATTATGTAGGCACCAAAGTGTTTCAGGCCTAAGTCAAAAGATCAAAAGAATTAGGATTCGAAAGAAACCTGAGGACATGATAACAATTTCCACACCTACTTTCAAATTCTTACTCAGTTCAATTCAGTGCAGAGAGATTACGCCTGCTGCGAACAATGCTATCGAGTCATCCACAAAGACGGCAGATATTTCTGGAGGGTTTCAGTGATGATACGCTGCCTGATACATGATACTTATAATTCCCTTTTCCCGATTGAAACACCTGATCTTCATCTACTGTAGCTCTTCCGGAGCAGTCACTGAAACACGATGGCTCTATCAAAATTGTTATTGACCAGAAAAGTGCGGAGACTAGGCGTTTGAAAATGATCAGTGTGAAAAAGAGTGCCGAATAAACTTTTTTTTCCCCGGCACATCTGCGGTGATATGATTGGCTCAAAACCGTATCATGCGACGGTTTCTGTTTGGACGGAAAGACACTTCCGGCGTGCATGCTATTGTGGTTTTATTGTGGTTTTATTCAGGAGGTTTTTATATAGTCAATAAATCTATGACACGTTATTTGTCTGGTTGGTTTGATCTACGACTATGTCGATCTCTTAAATGTACCGTTATAGCAAAGTAGAACGCTACAAAACATAACATGCAACAGCATCCACAGTTTGAACCACAGCTGGGGTCGATTTCATTTAGCAATAGATACAGATGTACATGTGCCCCTGCGAAGCAGGGGCCCATGTACATCTGTGTCTCTTGCAGATTACCAAAATTGAGCTGGATTAATACAGGGTCGGCAAGTAAACTTCCTTCAGCATTCTAAATCAATCGTACGTCTTTTTACCGTTATCTCAAAATGAGTTCAGTGTTGATCTCTTTTTACCCTTCAACTGCCGACAAAAGATGATTACGATCCATCTGCAAGAGACATAGATCCTCATGATCTCGCCAGTTGCGGGACCTCTAAAAAATCTCTTGCGTGAGAAATCCCTTTTAGCGTGGATCTGTGTTTTCTTTTCACACGTGAGGTTCTCTGACGCTGAATTAATTTTTTCAAGGTTTTAAAACACAATTATTGACCACCGGCAGTGTTGGAATTAATCATTGGAGAAAACGCTTATCTGTATTATGTCTGGCCTTCTTTCAGTGTCTTTAAAGCACGCCGAATATACTACATATTTTTACCTGGGAAATACGAACTTTAAAGAAGAACCCAACCCTCCCTTATCCGCCTCGTGCAAGTGCCTCCGCGGCAACTACATAATTTGGACATTCGTTTGTCCTCTTAGAAAGGGAAGAACTGAGATTACTTTTAGGTCAGTTTTCCTGCGTGTAATTCATAGGATGTTTGGCGCGCTTTAAATATAAATTAGCCGTCTTGTCCAAGGCCACGAACCAGCATACAAGTATATACAGCGTTGGGAAGGCTTGATTAGGGAGTGGTGGTGGTGGAGGGGTGTGTGTGTGTGTGTGTGTGTGTGTGTGGGGGGGGGGGGGGGGTATGGGGCAGTCTCGTCACCATACACTCTTTTACCCCCTCGTGCATGCAGACACCGGTCCCATGAACAGCACAAATGGCTGCATGCACACGCTGGTTAACCCATGTAGCCCTGCCGCACTACACAGCAGGAACTGGATCGACCATGATAATTCAAAGGTAGTGCCAGATTAGCTTGGCGCCTGACGGCGCCAAGCTAATCTGGCACTACCCTTGAATTATCAAAGTCGATTCATCTCCTGTAACGGTTATATAGTCGTTCAGTGACAGCTGGGAAATTGCTGCCGCGGTGTTACATCTGTTAATTTAGTTCGGAACATCATGATGGAGAGGCCTTTGCACAGTGACCGACTATGGGTGGAGCGGATAAGTGATAAGTGGAGCGGAAGGCGCTCATCAGCTATTTGCCACACTGGTTGTCTCCCTCGATTCGCTACCGCTAATCAGCGGTAGCTACTCGGGGGACTGAGACACCCAGTGTGCAGTTATGCATGATCATGCATCAATTAAAAAAAATCGTGCTTATCAGCATGCGCATCATAAAATAACAAAGCGCAGGCGACAAGATCGAGCGTGGAGTGGGGGAGGAGGGTTTCAGTTCCGGGGAGTGGGGGGGGGGGGGATGGTTGGGGGTGAGGGGGTGGTGGTGGTGGTGGTGGTTGATGAGCTGGGAAGAGGGGGGCAAGAGAACTACAAATAGTATCTTGAATAATCATACATATTAACAACAGTAATTGGCGACATGGGAAAATAGGGATCGCAATATTGTTGGTCAGTCCTCGTCAGGCTGTGGCGCGGTAGTAGGCGATACGATTTAAAAAAAAAAAAAAAACCCCGTAGCTGGGCGGCAGGCGGGAAATCGCTTTGTGTGTTTCCATATGTATAGCGGCGCCACATGCGGCATCGCGCGCTTATATAAGCTATTTAGAATTATTGCGATGTGTTTTCGCGTGCTGAAAGCCAGACAGCGAAATCGCCTTTGCGGAATCTCTCCAATGGGCGATAACATTTTGACGCTCCGCTGTCGGCCTGTCGCACTGCAATCGGCGCCGCTGTCGCGTCGCTCATATGGAAACACTCCATCTTAACAGATTTAGCCTCGAGTCCCTACAGCAGGATTGACCAGGCGCCAAGTTAATCTGGCGCTACCCTTAAATTTTCATGGTCAATCCATCTCTGGCAACTGGTACAAGTCATTAGGCAACACCTCCAAAATTTGAGAAATGGGACCTTAGGGCTTAAAGGGTTAATTCTATGTTCTCGATTCGTGTTGCTGTCGCCACCGCTATCGAGTCGCCGCTGTCGAGTCGCTATGTGGAAACACACTCTAAATCGTGAAAGAACACCGTTGAAAGGCAGTTGACAACAGTTGAAAGGCCACTGGTAAATCAAAGTGGAACAGTTGCAGTGCGCCTGAATTGATCAGTGTCCAGGTTGTACTCCATGGGCAATAGCTGTCCATGACCCGCACACCCCGCCTTTTATGGCCGTCCATCATCGCTCCGTGGCCGTGGATATTAAACCCGGAACTAATCTTCAATCATGGGGTGAAGGCTGCGGTGCTGGAGCTGGTGGATAGGAGAGGGGGGTGGGGGAGGGGGGGGGGGCGTTCATGACTAGTAAGAATGTGTCAGTTGAATTTCATGCATTCGACTGACACGAATATAATGTGTGCTGGTCTGTGATTTTGGACCTTACGGCTGTAAACCGTGTGGTTCAAAATCACAGACCAGCACACTAAATCGTGCCCTGGTCCTGCACTCCTATCATTCTCGTGTATACACTGCACGCAGGATATAATTGACTGATTGATTAGTTCGGGGTATAGTGATAATGGACGGCCCTTACCCAGTAAGAAGTTTAAAAAAAAAATCTTCTGGCCGACGTCGGCCGCAGTGGGTCCGCGGGCCCATTGCGGCTGACTTCGGCCAGAGGAACTTTGCTTACTAGGAAGGGGGCGGGCGATGGGGGACAGAGGCAACCTCCTATGGAGTACGAGTGACCTGAACACCGATAAATTCAGACGCACTGCAACTGTGCCACTTCGATTTACGGCCAGGACCTCGTTAGTTATTTCGGTGTGTAACGTCCACGACACCGAAGTGATAATTCTTGGCCCTATCGGGTGGGTTAAGGTGGGGGGTGGGGGGTGGGGGGTTTGGGGGGAGGGGACAGGGACAGCTATTCCCTATGAAGTACGACCTGAACACTGATCAATTTGACCGCAATGCCATGGTGCTACTTTGATTTACCAGGACCTTTTAACGGACATGCTATCTGAACAAGCCCTTCGTTTTGCCTGGACAGGCCAGGACCTCTCAACGGCCATGCTATATATAGTGAGGAAGCTCGTGTTTTTGCCTGGCCTGACACACCACAAGCACAACTGTACGAGATAGGAAAGCACTGACAAGAAGCAAGTTACTGTAAGGGGCATAGAATCCGATAGTTCATCCGTCTATAAAAGAAACACATCCTTATTTTGAGCCCTCTGATAAGCCTGTGGGGGATTATGAGGATCTATGCGCGTAGCTGATAGATTGCGTGTGCTAATTTAAGAGCGTTACAATATACTACTTATAATTCACATCATCATGCAATGAAATGCGCCTAGTTCTGGCCTCTTAGCTTAACTTCCGGTGTACAACCGGAAGTGGGTCCTTGAGAGGACGGTGGGACATGGCGGTGACGAATTTGAGGCGGGATGTCTAAGCCACGATGGCCTCCTCCATTTCAGATGTTACAGATGTAAATCGGGATGAACACTGCTAGCAAAACGACGACTGAAGATCTTTGTACGCCTCTTCAACTTGGCAAGGATCTTGACGGTGTATGTTTTTGAAGACGGGAGGTTTTGTTGGCACGCCTGCAATAAGCGACTTCTCCGCAAGAGGCATAGATCCTCATGAGCTCCCGCAGAATGCGGGGCTCATGAGGATCTATGCCTCTTGGTTACTCCATGCACATCACTGCTTTCTTCAGTTGTGTCACTTGTTCTTGAACTGACAAGGTCGTTAGGCATCGAATCAACCAAGATTTGGGCACCTACGTTCTGTCGCTGAGTTTTGCTCGTCGTCTGCTTTTGGTCGTCTGCTCTCGTCACTTGCCTTCACTACTGGCTTGGCTGTCAGAAGGACCGGGACGCTGAGTAGTGATTCCCGAGGTTTACCATGGCGCCGGCGCTGCTGTTACTGTTGTTGATTTCACTTCCTCGTCCCGTTGTAAGTAGGAATTTGTTTTTGTTCAAATTCAGTAGCAATTCCCAAGTAATATTTACGTTACAACTTTCAACGAGAGAAGGCACATACAATGGATTCAGTTTATTATATGTATATCACAACCCCTTCGCTGTCAGCGATTATGAATTTCGCGTCTAACGCGGCTGCACACTGACCGAAATTCGCGCGAAGAACTGAGACATCAATGGAACAGAACTTGTCAACAAGAACGTTGGAACCAACAAGAGACATAAATCCTCATGAGCCCCCGCAAATGCGGGGGCTCATGAGGATTTATGTCTCTTGCGGCTGGGTAACGTTCGACTTGCCCCCGGCAGTTAAGGAAAGGAGATAATAATATACAAGGAAATAATAATAATAATAATAATAGATAGACAGAGAGACAGACAGACAGATAGATAGATAGATAGATAGATAGATAGATAGATAGATAGATAGATAGATAGATACTGTTTATTGCCATTTGCCTTAAGAACATAAAGCATAGGAATGTGTGTTGGTGTCGTTACAATTACAAACATCACAGTCAACAATAAAAAAAAATAATAATTATCACACAAATCCAATGCCCTACCCACACTGTAAAAACTTTAAAACTAAACAACTAATATCACAAACCAATGCGTACCGTACACACCCACGCTCATCTCCCACACACAAACCCACACGCCTATTAATCTAGGAAATCTAAATTAATTAAAGGCATATCGTTTAAAATGAAAACAGAATATCTTAGAGTAAATGTCTCTAATTTAGCGATAACAGTTGGGTGTAAAACTGGTTAATATATATATCATAAGACTAGGCTAATACTGACATACACTATTCTCTCAACCTCAAAATACTAAGAAAAAACACGGATATATATGTGTGTTTGTGTTGTGGTTATTTCCGTATGGGCGTAACTGACATAGACAGAGGATGTCGGTTACAGCGTGTACACGGGCACGTCTCTGATGTACAAGACAAACAGCAGTGTCCTGATCAGCTATTGGCTCACTAAGCTCACAGCTCAAGAGACTTTAATAATAATAATAATAATAATAATAATAATAATAATAATAATAATAATAATAATAATAATGCTTATTTATATAGCGCTTAATCTTAATCACAAGCTCTAAGCGCTTTACAATCTGTACACAAAAATAAAAATACCATGACATATGCACATAACAAACAAAACACAATACCCGAACACACCACTTTTACAATGATCTAAACAACAATGCATACATAATAAATTATGTTCTAATTAACATTAAGTCTGAAACAAGGTGGATTACAGAACTACAACTAAGGCATCAAACACTGGCAGTTATTCAAAGTAAAGCTTGAAGAGGTGAGTTTTCAACGACCTCTTGAAGTCAGAGACAGACTCACTGTTTCTGACCTCAAGAGGAAGTGTATTCCATAACACTGGGGCTTGATAAACAAAAGTGCGCTGACCAAATGTTTTAGTTTGGACAGAAGGTACACACAACTTCCGTTTATCAGAAGAGGAGCGGAGCTCACGAGAGGGTGTATACACGTGCAGCAAAGAGGACAAGTATTCTGGGCTGGTGCCTGAAAGGCAGTTAAAACAGATTGACATAACTTTGTATTGAATACGTGAGGAAACAGGAAGCCAGTGACGGGACTTCAAGATGGATGTGACATGCTCAGTCTTACGGACTCTCACAACAAGCCGGGCTGCATTGTTCTGAATCTTTTGGAGGCGATCAATGAGACACTGATGGCAGCCACAAAGCAAAGAGTTACAATAATCTAGCCTGGACAGCACAAATGCACAAACTAGTGTTTTAGTGGCTTCCACGGTGAGCAGGGGACGAACTGAACTAATACGACGAAGTTCCAGATAATCTGATCTACACACTGCACTGACATGCTGTGACATAGATAACCCGCTGTCAAGTGTAACACCCAGGTTATTCACAATCGACTTCTTTTATAACAAAGGCGGATATTTGGAAAGCCGGGTATAACAACACTTTTGTTTTAAAGGTCCCCACCACACGTTTTCTATGTACTTTACATGGCTTACAACAAACTTCGTATATTACCACAAACGGTTTGGGTTCCCAGGCACATTGTCATAACTGAAGGATACTTCGTTTTTCCAGCTGAAGTGCAGAATATTGTCCAAAAGGTAACTGCTAAACGCATAAAATGCACAGAAAGTCCCAGAAAAGAGAGAAACGTGCCTAGAAAGGACAAGCACAACACAACTGTCGCATACTTCTCCTTTGTAAGCGTGTTTCTCTCCGGAGTTGACCGAGTTAGTAATTACAGCTGAAGTGAAGTGCAAAAGTACTGACGGTGGCGTGTAAAATGCAAAGAAATGACCAGAAAAGAAAGAAACACGATTACAAGGGACCGGTACAACACAAGTGTTTTGTACTTGCCCTTACTAAGGCGTGCTTCTTTCGGTTTTGGGAGTGTCTTTGAAGCAACGGACACACGACGTTTCACAAGGGAGGAGATACCAATCTTGAACGTTCAGAGGCTACCTGAACCGACACATTCAGTAACTTTCCGGCAAGCAAAGGTCCTCGGACCCTCGACGGCCGCAGTGGGTCCGAAGACGTTTTCCTACTGGGGTTAGTGTATGCAACAAATAAGACAATTGGTAAAGTGTCCGTGTCCTTGTCTCGTTGAAATATTTTGGGTTGTTTTGAATTCAGTCGGCAATTTACTCTGAATAGTGTCTAAAATTTGAAATGTAATTTCCCGATGGAAAATCCAGGAAATTGTATTTCAATATGAGTCATCGCCAAATGTTTCACTTGTCATGAATCTAGTTTCTGGTCCGGTTCGGCTAAAACTACTTCCTGAATCTTAAATGAGCCTGAAAGGGACCTTGAAGACAATTGAAAATGTGTGCAAGAAAGACGGTATGGTATGGGTGTGTTCCTCGTAAGGTCTAAAATCACAGACCAGCACACAGATTCGCGCAGCTATAAATACCCAGGGTAGATTGTTGGGACATTATTTTATTCTTATATTTTCCTGTTCAGCAACATCTATTTATGAAATTTGACGTCACCTAATGACGCCCTCGTAGATCGATAGTGCCCTTTGAAGGCAAACGACACTGAATCTATTTTTGTGACAAACCAAATTTTGATTGCTTTAAAAATATAGCATTTTTGGGGGGCTCGTTAGTATAGATTGTTGAACGTTATTTCGTATGTTATTGTTCCTGTTTAGTAACATCTTTTCATGGAATTTAACACCAGCTAAAGACGCAACTATAGGCAGATGCTGTCCTGTTAAGGCAAAGGATAGTAAATTGTCGTCGATAAACTCATTCAGCTCGACGGCCGTATTTCCCAAAATTTGGAGACGTCATCTAACGACTATGCACCAGTTGCAGGAGATGGATCGACCATGATAATTCAAGGGCAGTGCCAGATTAGCTTGGCATCATGGTCGACCCATCTCCTGCTGTAGTACATCAGGCTGAATGGGTTAACACCAGTTGAATCGGCAGATAGTGTCTTGTTAAGGCAAAGGATAGTAAATTGTCGTCGATTAAAGAAAACAGCATTTATTTTGCGGTTAGGTAGATTGTTGGACTTATTTCGTTTCTCAATTCTGCTGTTTAGTGATATCCATTCCTTTAACTCATTCAGCCCGACGCACGTATTTCCCAAATTTTGGAGGCGTCATCTAACGACTATGCACATGTTGCAGGAGATGGATCGACCATGATAATTCAAGGGCAGTGCCAGATTAGCTTGGCGCCGACAGGCGCCAAGCTAATATGGCACTACCCTTGAATTATCATGGTCGATCCATCTCCTGCTGTAGTACGTCAGGGCTGAATGGGTTAACACCAGTTAACACCAGATACTGTCCTGTTAAGGCAAAGGATAGTCAATTGTCGTCGATTAAGGAAAACAGCATTGATTTTGCAGTTAGGGTAGATTGTTGGACGTTATTTCGTTTCTCAGTTCTCCTGTTTAGTGACATCCATTCCTTTCATGGAAGCTGACGCCATCTAATAACGCACGTATACACCTAGACTTTTTTGAAGGAGACGGACTGTAAATCCTTTTTTTGTGACAAACCAAATTGTCATTGTCTTAACTCATTCTACCCCAGACACACCACAGCAAATATATGGATCAACCATGATAGTTCAAGGGTGATGCCAGAATAGCTTGGCGCCTATGGGCGCCAAGCTATTCTGGCATCACCCTTGAACTATCGTGTCGATCTGCGTCCTGCACTCCAATGCAATCTTCAGAGGACAACGGCAAAATGTGGGGATTTCGGTCTTGGGGTAGAATGAGTTAAGAAAATTGCTTTTCACAAAAATGGACTTTCCTTGTGAGCAAAAGTCCTCGGGCCGACAACAGCCACAGTTGGCCCGCGCACGTCTGTGCGCGGGCTAACTGCGGCCGTCGTCGGCCCGAGGACCTTTTGACATGGGGCATCATCTTTGCCTGTCTTCGTAGAGACGAATGCTACTCAGTCTGGGCGTGTCCGGTTCAGTCTACTTACAGTCTCTGTTTTGTATGACCCAGTCATAAGTGTTTACTAAATTTACTCAATGACAGAATGATGAGAGATCGCTTCGGTCCTGTTCACTTGAAACAGAACTTCCTAGTGCGGAGCTCTGAATATCGGCCGATATTTGACAAAAGCTATTGTGTCACTTTTGAGAAAGGCGAGATTATTATTGTTTTAAAACGAAAATCGCTTTTCCGTCCAAATACGAAGTACCCGCCCAAATACGAAGTACCCGCCCAAATACGAAGTACGCATTCAGTCCGTGTGTAGTTGTGTAGTACTCGTGAATTATGACGATACGACAATAGCACCAGGAACTGATAATGATCTGCACTTAGAGACAAGCCCTTATTTCCGGAGGAACAGGATCCTTCATTTAAATCAACTGGTGCAACAACAGCGAACACCTAAGTTCAGTAAACTTCGCATATTACAAATCGCCAGGGAACCAATTTTTCCTTTCGTTATTTCCGAAGTTTGTAATAAACGAAGTAAATTACATAGAGAATGCGAAGTTGGAACCTCTGAAAAAGTGTTGTTATATCCGGCATTTGTTATATCTGAACTTGTTATAAGCGGAGTAGAGTTCATTTTATTTGGATTGGCCACTGTGGTCATACAGAGCTGATTACTGGATGTTTAGAATAGAACATTATAGCATAGAAATGGAGTGTTCGCACCCATTCTCAAACGGTTTGATTTATAGTCACCGAGAGCGAAGCCGTTTGAGAATGGGCGTCGCACCGTCTGATAGTATTCACCTCTTTTTTACCAAACGGTAATATTCTCAAATGGGTCGGTTAACAGGTTGCTCGGCTGTGTAGCATTTCCGGTTTGGCCTTTCAGAGAAGTGTTTACGTGTGCGCGTTGGAAAGTTTTTTGCGAAGTTTTCGTGTATATGCATAGATATTTTGTGTAGCCATGTAGTTATTTAAGTGTTCTGTTTTCAAGTGTATCTCAAGCTAATAACACTATTTCTACACTTTGTTTGGTCTCTACTTTTGGGTGGCAAAATATTCTCATGTTATTTATGAAATGTTTGAGACAACAAAACTTGTATTGCTGCACCATACATGTATACATTAATATAATAATACTGAAAACAATGAAAGAATTGCGAGTAATGCATTCTAAGGATAATTCATGACACAAACACAAAAAAATTGACAATCTGCCAACAAACTCTTTAATTTTATCAGCATGACAATAAATATGAATTACTGGGTACATTACTACAAGTTTCACTATTGTACCGACAAAACAGAACAAAATAAGTTTCACTATTGTACTGACAGAACATAAAAAGTTGGAGGAAAAACAAAACAAAACAAAACAAAAAAAAACATTTACACAAAAGTTGAAGATCACACACGCCCATGATACAAAAACCGTATGAAAATATCAGGGCGTGAGTGAGACAACAACCTGCTGGCATCAGTAGATAGGCCTTAGAGTCGGTAGTCCTAATCCCTACCAAAAATATGGGGATATAACTTCAACGGAGATTTTGATACGTGCAACAAAACGCTGCGCAAAATAACTATCTCCGCCACGGTTTGGTCCGCTGACGATGAGGAGTACCGGCAATTTAAAGCAAAACTTCCTCGAAACACACATGAACTAGACATAAAAATTCAGACTGACTTGTGTCGCTCGAGTGTGTACGGCCGGCCGATAAAAAACAGGCCATTTCATCGGATAGTGTGCGACTGTGATACACTTTTTTTTACAAACAAAAAGGTTTCAAACACGAACAATAACGGCGAATGAAAGGTTTGTGGTCAAAACATGGCATTTGCAACAAGTCATACAGCTTTTTTTCGTTGTTGTGGCAACCTTTTACTGCGCAATGTCGGCCGCTAGATCGGGAACTTGTGTAGGGTTTTGTATTCACAGCTTCCATGTTTGCAAGCAAAACCGGAAGTCGTCCCCAGTAGGTCGAAGGTCATGTTCAAAATGGCCGCACCCATCATTTCTAATTAAAAAGACGTGAATATGAACACTCCACTTCTATGCTATAATAGCGCCAGTACCTAGAGTAAACAATTTACTGAAATCGGATAAAAACTGCAAGTGTTTCGGCGTAAACGGTGGATTAGAAGCCCGGACAAACATGCGATATCGTATGTTTGTTCGGGCTTTTAATCCATTGTTTTTCGTCGAAACAACTGCAATTTGTACCTAATTCTGATTCTCGGAAATTGTCCATTGGAGACAGACTATTGTGTATGCGGCAATGCCGAGATACTCGATAAGCAAATAAACCTATTGTGTATAGTTCCTTAATATAACCTAGTTGCCCGGAAATTATGAAATAATGAGTAATGCAAATATACACATCGTAATTTCTTGAAGTCCTCGATGAAAACTAAACTCATCATAAAAGGATGCAGTACAACTTCTACTATTAGTGCAGACTGGTTCGATCAGTCTCTTAATTTCCAAGGAGATTAAACCCAATACTAATTACGAGAGACATAGATCCTCATGAACCCCCGCACTTGCGGGGGCTCATGAGGATCTATGCCTCTCGCTGACACCACGTTTAATCCATGCTCCTCGGACAGTTAGGGTCTTCGGCGCTGAATTCACAATGGGTTTAGAAACACAAACTGCGCCCACTGGCAACGAAGGGGTCAAAGCGATCGGCGAGCTTTCATTGGTAAAACATTCGCCGATACAACTGGTTAACAATATGGTCTTGCCTCAACTAAGATATTCCTACCCTCCTTTTCACAATCCATGCGAGTAGGCACGCGTACCTAGATGTTGTTCACTGTCTTGTGAGAAAAGCGGAAGGAACTCTCCTTCGAACAAAGGATGAGAAGAGCAGAGAAGCCTTTCATTTTACGTCATTCAAAGTTTATGATTTTAACTCATTCTACCCCCAACACCGAAATCCCCAAATTTTGCCGTTGTCCTCTGAAGACTGCTTTGCAGTGCAGGACACAGATCGACCATGATAGTTCAAGGGTGATGCCAGAATAGCTTGGCGCCCATGGGCGCCAAGCTATTCTGGCATCACCCTTGAACTATCATGGTCGATCCATATCTTGCTGTGGTGTGTCTGGGGTAGAATGAGTAAAATTAACCTTTTATCCAGTACTATCGTAAGACATACTCAAAACATTAATAAAGGATATATTGCGATCCATTTACCCTTTATTGCCTGGAGTAGGTCGCTCTAAGCTCTGCTTCTGCGTATAACAGTAACATGGACGAAATTCATTCAGTGCCTGTGCGTACGTGATAATGCGAATGCACACGCACGAAACTGATGGGGCGTGGTAATTTTGTAATGTGGGAAGACTACTTAGACTGCGCTTATGATAGAGCATTGCCTCATAATTGGCGAACCGGCATTTAGGCATTTAGGCATTTAGTCACACATCTTCCTTGCTTTGCTTCCTGTCACTCCTTCGCTGCCAGTGATCAAGAATTGAGCGTCTGACACAATGCACACAACTGGCCAAAAGGCGACAATTAAAAATGTGGGTTAAAAAACACAGGAATGACAAGGGACATAAACCCTCAAGAGCCCCCACGACTGCGGGGGCTCAGGAGGGTCTATATCTCTTGCAGCTGGTGGGGTTCGCTTTGCCCCGGCATTTACAGGGTTAATTGCTGGGTAATTTCAATGACCGTCCTCTGTAGGCGGTCACAATCTGAAATATCTCATGTTTAGAGTACACATGTCATTGCGACTCATTCGAGACGTGCGGCACACAGCTGCGTTTCAGAGTGCAGCGCCGTGTCTCGATGTGCTGATGTAATTGTCTTAACTCATTCGAGACGAACGGCATCCGGATACGCGGCTTAAGCCGCGTATCCGGATGCCATTTTTCTCGAACGAGTTAATACCCGTAGACTAGAGATTAGGTTCGTCGGTTACACAGATGAGATTAGGTTCGTTGGTTACGCCAATGTATTAGTGTTTAGCGTCGAACAGTGGTCTAGTGACATCTCACGGATGGAAGGGTTAAAAGTCTGGCCAGCCAGACAAAAGAGAGGGTCTGGACCCTTTCACTGCCAGTTCAGTTCGATCAGGATGGGGGTCTCTGCGCTCGGAAAGGCCCATACACGCTCCACCCCACCCAGAGTCAGAAGTCTCCCCAGAGTTCTTTTCTATATCGGGCCAATATCGGTCTGGTTCACTATGGATTTACTACTGGTGGGCTATCTCTTATGTTCTTTCAAGTCTGCCCAACGCCCGCTGCCTTTCTCTACACCTCTGCTTCCGAGGCGGTAAGACTGTGGCTGATCCCTGAAATGTTTTCTCGGGTGTCGCATCAAGTCTGATCTGCCCCTTCTAAGCCCCTGTGTGACCTCTGACTCGCCAGCGAGGGTGTCCGCTCTATCATTGTCTTGGAGTCCACCATGTCCTGAGGCTGGGCAGTAGACTTACGCAAGTCTTCGGAGCTGTATATTGGCCATTGCCTAGTCCGGTCTGGCCTTCCCATTCCTGAGTCGATTTTGCTTAGCAGCAGGCATTTTGAGTCTGCGTGAATGATGGCGTGACTGCCAAAGGTTTTACTACCAGTCGACGCAGACATTTTTTAAAATTTTAAATCTCGAATAATTCCACATCCTTCTTCCTTTTTCTTCTTATTTCTATCCTCTTAACCCTTTCCCTGCCAGTGGAAGCGGATTGTGTTTCTGAAATCTTGTTTAGGAGTCGCAGCCGTCCGAGGGACATGGATTCAAAGTGGTGTCAGCAAGAGGCATAGATCCTCATGAGCCCCCGCAACTGCGGGGGCTCATGAGGATCTATGTCTCTTGCAGTTGAACCGTGTTCACTTTTTCTCTGTGTTCATCGGCAGTCAAGTGGCGTCAGTAAGAGGATTAGATCCTCATGAGCCCCCGCATCTGCGCGGGCAAATGAGGATCCATGCCGGCTTTTAAAGTTTTGTCGTGTTCACTTTTTCTCGACAGTCAAGGGTTACAAGAGGATGTAAATATATTTTAAAAAAAAATTATTTCTGCCTACAGACTTTTGGAAGGTCCTAAAACTTTCAGCATTGCATAATCATCACAGGTTCAAAATTTGTGAGACGAGTTAGATTGGTGAAGGGGAATGTCAAATACTTCGTGTCTTAACTGTCATTGTCGGGGACTGGCTATTTAGTGCCAAGGTGCTTGCTTGCTTGCTTGCCTTCCCCCGTAGCAAAACTTCTTAGGGCCTACGACGGCCGCAGTGGGTCGGCGCACAATCGTGCACGGGCCCATTGCGGCCGTCGTGGGCCCGAGGACCTTTGCTTACCGGGTCATTCCCGATTGGCATGTATACTGTCGATGCTCAGGCAGGTAAAATACAAGATAAAATGTAGACAAACAACTTGGTTAGTTACGTATTTGGGTTTAAAGCCTAAGGCCATCTCAGGCTGGTTGAGAAACAAAAACAAAAGAAAAAAGAAACCCAGAATGACTAACATAATAAAAATAATTGCTCGGGTTCACTTTGTACTGCAGCATATTTAAAACTAGCTGACAAACTCCAGCCCTTGTTACAATGCAAGCTATTGTCTGCTGGTCGGTCATTCTGACCGTAAAGGCGATACAGACGTAATGCATGACAAGATGAGGATTTCATCCCAAAGTCTACCGTATTGTTTGGAGCTCACGTGCGTTTTTCTTTTAGGAACATTCAGAGTTGTTCATATTTTTAAGCTTATCCGGCTTCTGATCCATTTCCCTCCCCTCTAAGCCATCCTCTGACCAACACACACGCCGGCGCCACTTAGTACGCTCTGTGGGCTGGAGTAACGACAGGAATTCTGAAGAAGAAGAATAGCACGAGCAGCAAAATGACGCCACTATAAGCTTCACGTCATGGCATCGCTGGTCTCACGACGCCGTGTACACTGTGACGAATTTGATGTTTCACGTCACTCATCCTAAAGGCACGCTCATCCAGAGCTGTCTGATTTGTTCCACACAGCCTCTTCCAGGGCTGACTGTTTGATGGGAGTAAATAGTGGCTCCCAAACTTGCAAAAGTGAATTAATTATTATTGGAAAAGTTGAAAAGTTACAACGCTGGATTACGAACTCATTCAGTATCTCCCTTTAATCTCTCTCTCTCTCTCTCTCTCTCTCTCTCTCTCTCTCTCTCTCTCTCTCTCTCTCTCTCTCTCTCTCTCTCTCTCCCCCCCCCCCCCCGCCTGATCCGCACGGCAATGACACACACAAACACAAACGGCAGAAAAGCTCACACACTAATACAGACGGCAGTACCGGTTTTACCTTCTGTGGGCTAGCGTAGCCACAGCCATTTTGAAGGATAAGGTGGAATGGCCCATCATTGTCCACAATGCCTCTTCTGTATGAGCTTGCATGCATATTCCCCATTTTCCTCAATACGTTCGCAAATATCATACAAAAATAAACGAAGGAGAACATCGCGCCAGCTCATACACATGTAAAAACACTGACATGCTGGTGATTTGCGTCAATTAGGAACATTGTATAAAACACTGACGCGTTTGGTGATTTTTCGTCACCGTCTGATTCTTCTGATGAAATCAAGGAGTCTTACTTCTGTCATTTTTTCCGCATTGAACTTTTATTTTCGAAAACGTTGACGAGGTACAAAGATGGCTAACGAACTCATCCAATGTCTTTCTACAAACTAGCCATATCCAAAATTTCAAGTGCATATAATCAAAATTGCGAACTCTAATCTGGGTCAACCGAATTTCTATAAACGGTCTTTTATGTCTTCAATGATACATCCTATATTTCCTAATGTATTATTACATATGGCAATAAAGTTCTATCCAGGTACAACATGCTCGGAGGCTCTCTTAGCCCACTCAATAAAGTATTTTGCCAAGTTTCAAGTTTGTGCGTACAGTAATGTCGGAGATTCTCGTGTTTACATACATACGCACACGCCCACACACACACACACACACACACACACACACACACACACACACACACACACACACACACACACACACACACACACACACACACACACATACGCACATATGGCGCTTCGCGTCAAAACGACGTTCAACATCAAGGTTAGAGTGGCTGAACGTGACGTCATTTTTATCTTGTTACTTTTTTGCCAGACCATGAGCCCCGCCCGCCTGTTATGTCCTTTGCATTCTACGGAACGCGCTCCGACCAGCCCCATCATAAAGTCTCTCTCATCTTATCTCGCATCGACTATAACAACTCTCTCCTTTCCGGCCTCCCTCACTCCACCACTTTCACTCTCCAGCGCGTCCAGAACAATGCTGCCCGCCTCGTCCTTAGAAAGAAAAAATCCGACCACATCACCCCCCTGCTCAAACTCCTTCACTATCTCCCCATCCCTGAACGCATCCAATACAAGATTCTGTCTCTCTGCTAAAAATCCCTTAACAACTACGCTTCTGCCTATCTCTCCAACTTACTTCACCCCTACACTCCTTCCCGCTCCCTCCGCTCCGCCTCTGACCCTCTCCGCCTCTACATCCCCGCACCAAACTCAACACTTTCGGCCCCCGCTCCATCTCCGTCTACGATCCATCCACCTGGAACACTCTCCCACTCTCTCTCCGTCAGAAACACTCTCTCTCCTTCCAGTCCGCCCTCAAAACTCACCTATTTCAACAGTTCTAGCACTATAACATCATCACACTCCCCACCCCAAGCTGACTGTCGTAATGTATTTGTGGTACGTGAGTCATTGTCAAAAGCGTGCGCATGTGTGCACGAGTTGTGAGTGCGCGCTTAGAGTTATAATTATTATAAGATAAGCGCATTATAAATACCGTAATTATTATTATTATTAAAGTCTACCGTATTTTTCAATTCGGTAGACAAAAACACAGAACAGCCCATATTTGTGCTGTAACACACTGTTATACATGACAAGAAAAAGGTTTCTCTGAGTATGATATATTTCTACCAAGTATTTGGTGACTAAAACTAGCCCCTGTTACACTGTTGACTCAGGTATGCTGGTCTGTGATTTTTAATCTAACGGCTTTCAGCCGTAAGGTCCAAAATCACAGACCAGCACACACATCTACATCTGCATCGCCGGTAAATGACACATGCACTAAGAGGGAGGTCCTATTATCACAGATGATCATCGGATCTAAAATTAGAGTAGCCACTTATGCCAGCTAGCCACTCAAAGTTGACCTCTCAGAGTTGAAACTTTTTTCCCCTTTCTACACATGCAGTTCGTTATTAGAACTGACGACCTCGCAGTCTTTGTCCGACAGCACGACTATATCTGGTTATCTGATTTCCTCGAACAACATGGGCGTGAGCTGATGATAAAAGTTAGGAAGATTGATAGATTCTCATAAGCTTCCGGGGAGAGGAGGCGAGTGGGGAGGGGAGGGCTCGTGAGAATACACATGTCTTAACTATAGTTGTTTTACTGCAGTAGTCGTGATGTCATTGATAATTTCTGTGATGTGACCGATAGCAAAATGCCATGCACCTGTTAGGTGCATGCACACAAATACAGTGACCTTTTAGGAACGCAAGCTGAACTCTTCGAAAGTGTCTTGAACGCATATGGGCGCGTAACTACTTCCTTTATTACATTGGTATTTTATTTTGTTGTGACCTAACCGTTAGTGTCGTCTGGTAGCCACTCAAGGCAGACAGAGTTCCGTCCCCTCTCAGCCTGTCTGGCCTGAGACGCGCTTGTGTCGATTCTCCCCCTTGATACAGCGAGGCTGTGACGTCAAATAATGCTCTATCGGCAATAAAGTCATGGTGCAAAAAATAATTATCGGACAGAGAGAGAGAGAGAGAGAGAGAGAGAGAGAGAGAGAGAGAGAGAGAGAGAGAGAGAGAGAGAGAGAGAGAGAGAGAGAGAGAGAGAGAGAGAGAGAGAGAGAGGTTAATGAACCCTGTCGCACGTCCAGCCTGGTTAAAGTTTCACGATGCAGACGACTTTTTGCTAGCCAGGTCTAAATGAGCCCTGGCCAGCCATGCACTCCAAGTGGCATCAGCAAGAGGAATAGATTATCATGAGCCCCCGCAACTACGGAGGCTCATGAGGATTATGTTTCTTTAGCTGGATCGTGTTCACTTTTTGTCTCGACAGTCGAGGGGCCGGGTTTGAAGAGAATGGAAATATAATTATAAAATATTTGTGCATAAATACAACGACGCACACGTCTTAAATTTAATTATGTGTCTACAGTGAAGTAAAAAATAAGGAACATTGCACAACTGATTTAGATCAACTAAAACACCACAGCTTGCTCAGAAAATCTACAGTACAGTACGGTCGTTCGCAGAAATGAGGCTTTTTTGTGTGTGTATTTGTTTTTTTGTTTGGTCAGGATCATCGAGATCCCGTGACCTGGCTTTTAATGAACCTGCATTTGAGTCCCCACATGTCAACACATCTGAGACATGCTGAAAACCTACCGGTTTCGCTTGTCTTTTACCACTGCACAGTAGCTGATTTTGAAGTTTTCATTCTTACTGTAGTGTTCGGTTTTTAATTTATCATTATAATTACTTACATTGTACGAATGCGTTATGAACGCGGATTACGTGATGTGATATGTGTTGACGCTTTGTGTTGAAGCTTGTATGGTCCAATGCATTTGTGAACTTTGACCTTATCTATATATGTTTACTGAATTGTAAAGCTCTTAGAGACTCTTGGAATAAGCGTTATATGCACATTATTGTTATTATTATTATTATTGTATATTTATATTATTATTAGTATTATTATCCGGATGCGGCACGTCTCCAATGAGTTAAGCAGCTAAATACTGACAAATAATGTAGGCGCACTCATCAACGCACACGCCATCTTGCCCTGTTCTTGAATCTCTGACCAGAGTCTCTTCAGTCTTCCATCCAGATCTCGAGCCCTTTGACGATCTCATGCGCTTAACTATCAAAATACATGCACTGACAAAATCATGGCGACAAGTATGCTAGTTCTTCACGATGAGTCCATGCAGACGCACGAACCAGACGCACTGATGGTCTTACGTCAGTTGTGTACTTAAAAATGCGGCAGGTTTGGCACTAGAAATGGAGACACAGTCTTCCTGAGTACTTTGCTTCGTTCGATGAGGAAACTCTGGTTTCTCAGTTCGCAAGAGGCACAGATCCTCATGAGCCCCCGCCAGGTGGCGGGGGCTCATGAGGATCTATGTTTCTTGCTGGCTTCTTATGATTAGGTCTTTCTTCCTTCAGACGAAAGGGGCCCAATTATAGTGCAGGCCATAAATGTCCGTATCTCCTTTGAAAAAGTATCTCCCTAAGAGCCTTTCGAGGGCTGACGAGCTTTCGTTAAGGGTTGCATGTACCAAGGAGGGTAACGTAACAGCCAAAGTTCAAGCAGACGATCAAGGGCCGTTGCTAATTATAGCCACTGGCGAGAGGGCAACAGCTCTTCTTTAGTGCAGAAGCCAAAACAGCTCAGTCTGAGGGCACGGATACTCTACTCCCACAGATCATTAAAACGAGTGTCGCCCTTACTCCCTCCCATTAGCGCATTAAGTTCTATGATATAATTCATCCATTTGCAAGTTCATTAGAGACAAAGACTTCGTTACATTTCAGAAGGCAGATAGACCATAGTAGTTTGCCAGAATAGCCACACTGAGACACCTGTGTCCTAGTCCTTCATTTTTTATAAAGGTTTTATTTCTTCTGTATCCAGGAAAAGTAACGAATACAGTTGATGCATAGTCGCTGATACACAATGACACACACACAGTCTATGTCAAATGGTCGTTAGCAATCAGTAAAATCAGTTTACAATATAACCGATAACATAGAACATGTGAAGAAAACCAAGACCACAGTATACTAAAAATATAGAGTAGTTTATACACCTTTTCAACTGGTCAAAAGTTTGTAAGATTCAAGAGAGTTTTCAGTCCTACACTGAGAAGACAATAATTATATCACATTACATTAAACGTGAACTTGTTTTTTGTTACTTTACAAGAGTAAAACGTTCTCTAAGCCGGCGCTGAACATTTTGGACATTTTCGTTTCGAGTGTTAAGCCCTAGAGTATAAATTATCGTGTGTTAAGACTAATTTAGAGTATGAACTTTATTACAAGTTTGCGAGTCTTTTAAAGACTGCTTTGAAGAGCCCAACGGAGGAAACAAACACGCTTAAATAAGACAGTTACAGCACAATTTATTAATATTCCAATTCAGTCGCTACTTTTGTTGCCACTCTGCTTCTTCGCTGACAAGATAAATAGCGACTGAATTGTATAATGTCTGTTTGTCTATTTTGAAAATATTAATTTTAATTATTTGTGTTGTAACTATCTTTTCTAAGCGTGCTGTTTCTTCGTTGGGTTCTTCTCTGCATTTCGCACGCATGGCAGTCACCTTTTTGGTCTGGATTTTAAAGACTACTTTGCATCTCCGAGGCATATAGACCACGATAGTCCAAGGGTAGTGCCAGAATAGTTTGGCGCCTACAGGCGCCAAACTATTCTGGCACTGCCCTTGGACTATCATGGTCGATGCCACCTCATGTCGTGTCAGTGCTGAATTCGCCAACGAGTGAGATTTACGTTACTTTAGACAAATCTACTTTATTAAAACACACACGCACACACACACACACACACACACACACACACACACACACACACACACACACACACACACACACACACACACACACACACACACAAAACCACCCAATTTCAGCAATTTAGCACAGAGATTTCACTAACGTTTTACCGTAAATAGACACATTAACCCTTGACTGCTACTGCCGGACGATACCGCTTGACGGAAAAGACGCCTAATTACGGCGGCGTTTTCTCCCCTCACGATATCGTCAGCAGCAATTAACCCTTCGGCTGTCGGTGGAGGCTCTTGTCGGGATGATTCGTGTTGGAATCATCGCCACAAAAACCGCTACCGACAGCCAAAGGGTTTAAAGGGTTAACATTTGCATCATTTAGCGCACGCTGAAGGTACGCCGTACGCTGTTCAGCACATTGCAGTTTGCAACAGGACGTTCGTCCCACGCACTCTGTTCTGTTTGTTAGCTAACTTTCTTTTGTCGGCGATGACTGAATGAGTGATTCGCACCCACGTTGCGTCAGGGTCACGTCATGTTTGGCAAGCAGTAGTTTGGAGACTCCCTTCCGCTGGGAAATCCACCGATGTAATATGATTAGTTGACTCTGTCGTTTTCGCCGAGCAGCGTTATGCTTGTTATGCACAATGCGAACATACTTAACCCTTTGCGTGTCGGTAGCGGTTTTTGTCGCGATGATTCCTGTAGGAATCATCGCGACAATAACTGCTACCGACTCGCAAAGGGTTCAACTGTTCTGGCACCTAGCGCAGATGTACGCACGCCCGTGCGCGCGCGCACACACATACACACACCATGTAGGCGTTCGAGGACATTCGAACTTACACACGCATACAGGTCTTACACAGAAGGACAAACCAGGCCAGGGTTCATTTTTCAAACGCGCCCTACGCTACTGGCGCATCATGTCCCCAAATCACAAATAACATTTTGAGCTGAGACGTTTCTTGGCAGCGGACCCCTTTCACGTGGTTCTAAAAGCCTACACGCTCCCCTTCATCCCACCCGCTATTCACTTATTTCGAGGGATGGCGAAAAGGTGTATACACACCTGCCCCACTCACCCCCCCCCCCCCCACCTCCTACACACACACTCCGCATTTCGATCTTTCGGCTCTTGGCTGTCACTTGGTCCATCCAGTTTCAAAAATGACCCATTGGATTCGTAATCCGAGGGTCAATGACCCATGTGCGTACCTTTTTTAGGCTGGAGGCTGTCACACGTGCACATGAACGACTATGCAATTCAGCAACGCCATCTTTCCCAGCTCCAGTTACACCGAGCGGCAAACAATGCATAAACCCCTTCACTGCCGAGAATAAAGTGAGCGCGATCCAACTGCAAGAGACACAGATCCTCATGAGCCCCCGCGACTGCGGGGGCTCATGAGGATCTATGCCTCTTGCTGAGACCAATGTGTATCCATGTTTCTTGGACGGTGTTGGTTTTTGGTCGTTGAATGAACCAAGACTTCAGACACACAGTGTACAGTGTACGCACAGTGGCAGGGAATGGGTTAAAGCAATGAAGTGATAGGGTGATAGGTCCTGGAAGCCAACACGAAAAAAGTCCAGGATGCGAGGCTCTAACATTAACCCTTTGCGTGTCAGTAGCGTGTTTTTTTTCGCGATGATTCCCACTGGAATCAGCACGACAAAAACCGCTACCGACACGCAAAGGGTTAACATAGACCGTGTTTACAATACAGCAGATTCAAACATGTCCTTACATACGTACTTCACTGTAAACCCCTTTCAGCAAAGGTCATCGGGCCCACGACGGCCGTGGTGAGCCCGCCCACGACAATGCGCGGGCCCAGTGCGGCCGCCGTGGGTCCGAAGACGTTTTGCTACCGGCGAAGGGGCCTTCATAGGGCACCTGTGTTGCAAACGCAAGAGCAACAAATCCGAACTGTGAGGGATTTCTTTTTCGTGCAGGATTCATGGATTTTTGTTAACTTATGCTGTAACATATTTTGTTTCAGCTCTCTGCAGCTCCTATGAGATCCAGGTTCTACTTTGCGAAAGAAGACCCGAGCAGCGGAGTTATCAGTTACGTCCACGTGGAACAGACGGTGGACATTCATGACGCCAACTCTGGGTCATTTTCCGGAGGTGAAGTCATTTCAGGCTCTCATTCCGGAAGTTCCGGGTACGACGGGGTAGAAAAGGAGTTTATTCCTTCCGGAGAGCCGAGCACGGATGTGAAAGGATCGGAACCATCTGGCTATGATGAGAGGCAACACATCTCTGGCGATGCGGTGACGGAGTTTTCACATGAGCACAGTGGGAGAGAGTCAACAATGCCAGTGGAGCTGGTCGTGGAGGCAGTATCGGGGGATTACCTTACAACGCCTCCTCCAGAAGAGAAGCAAACCAAGGAGAGAGTACTTCGAGAGACTAATGAATATAAAGACCCTGACGGCTTGGGATCTGTCTCAGGCGTCTTGCCGAAGTCATCCGAGAGTACCCAGGGAACTCTTGGTACAAGAAATGCAGCACCGTCTACTGAGACCACTCGACACGGTGTGAGTTCAGGAGACACGGCAGATGACTATCATGTCTCAGTACAACACAACGTCTTTGCAGAAAATAGCGAGTTAACGTCAACTTCGTACCGCTCTGGTCAAGGTGTTTTAGAACTCGATACAGATATAACATCTGAAGGAGAGGGCCTGCCAGCCACCATTTCTGATAAACAAGAATCGATTTCTTCATTTGACAGAATTTCAACAGTTTCAACAGTAAGAATCGTATCTTCAACGCGTGAATCATCGGGGACTGATTCCGAAGCTCCCCCTTACACTGAATCAGAGACTGATGGTCAAGACACTGCTGAGAAGCTCTCGTACGATCCCACTGAAAGCACAAAAACAATCCACAAAGAGAAACCCTACACGTCCACAGCGGTTGAAGAGCCGAAGTACACCACCAGAACGACGTTGAGCACCAGCACACCTGACAGTGGGCCCAGTTCTTCGCCCCGCGGCCCTTATTCAGAAAATAAAACAACAGAAGACGTGAAGATAACCTCTGACAGGACAGAAGAGAGTTCAGTTGCCACTCAAGGAGAGAACAAGCGGTCATATTCCACCACAAACTACAACACCCAAGATTTTAGATCACAAACCTTGGAAACGACGCAACAACCAACCGATGAAGAGGCGACACTGTCTCCCGACAACCTGACCACCCGAGATGAGACATTTGCTACCGCGGATAATGACAGGTCTCTTGAATACACGCTGACTGATTTCACTAAGTTCACAAAGCAGACGTCGGATTTCAGTAGCTGGTTGAGTTCACAACGCACGCGCCGTCATACATACTCTACTGGCGCCGACGGGTACGCCACAACGACGTCCGATCCGAACTACGTTACACATATTGTGACGTCAGACACGTCCCGCGTTATGTCGTCACCTGGTGTTGAGGGATCTAACACTGCAGCTAGAGCGATGACATCCAGAAAAGATACTAAGACCACCAAAGCAGCAGCTACTGAAGACAGTTACCCCCCAGAAACCATGTATGACACACCGGAGGCGACCACCAAAGCCCCAGCTACAACCACAACCAAACCTACTACCACCACCACCACCACCACTAGGATCACCACGACCATAACAACAGCAAGACCCAAACCAATGCAGTTGGGCGACACATGCTCGCCTGGTGAGGTGTGTGGGAGCATCGCAGGCAGCGGGTGTATCAACAACACTTGTGCCTGCAAGGAAAACTACTTCACCTCCTCGACAATGAATTGCTTAAGAGGTAAATCTTTCCATTTGTCAATGTACTGACTACTGTACAGTCGCAGTATTGTCCCCGTAGGAAGGGCAGTGATGCGAAAATCAGAGCAAGCGGTTCCGGCTCCTGCCAGCAGAAAAGTAAGCAAAAGACCATCGGACCGACTTTGGCTGCAGTGGTCCCTCGCACAGTCGTGAGCGGCCACACTGCGGCCCACATCGGTCCGAGGACCATTGCTTATTGGGAATTGCTGGCATGAATCAGCCCTTACTCTGAGGCACGTATACTACTCTCGTGAATATTTATGTGGCTACAATTATTTCGATTCCTACTACGCCTATTGTTCTTTTTCTAATTTTTTTGGGGATATTATTCACGTATTCTATTTTGAACCTCAGACAGATAGGGGCGCCAAGCCTTAAAAACAATATTCGAGAGCTGTCATAGTAGATGGTGCCCATGACCAGTCAGACGGTTTTATATCATGTAAGTCATCATCTAGAATATTTAGATTAAACCATCAGATCTCGGCTGGTGGACGTTTGTCACCAAGAGTGTCGGGAATAATTTGGTTGGTTACTTTTGTGGCTGGTTGCTTGGTTGTATTTGGTTGGGTTGGATTAGACATGTTTTTATTGGTTGGGTTGGGTTAGGTTGAGTTACGTTTGAGGTGGATTTGTGGACAACTGGATGGGTGGGTTGGTTAGTTGGTTTCTGGGATTCAACGCCAAGCAGGTTACTAAGGTCATCTCATGGTGAGAGTATCTAGAACTGACCGCTCCCTTATTCAAATAACACGTAGTAAACCAGACGATTCGTAAACCACTGTAATGGGGGCCAACCAGCCCCTCTTTTAATACGACACATAATAAAGTATACTGACGAGCAAAAGAAATGCGACATTTTTGGAATCATTGGAAATACTTTAGTGCTTCTGATGATTAAAAAAGTCGCATTTCTGTTGCTCGTGGGTGTATATGGTTTATTATCCAGCATGTCTGGGACCAACACGTTTGGTTTAAGACATATGTCATCATCTAGAGTATGTGGGACTGGTGACCGGCATGATGATCCAGACGGTTTGTGACCTAACGTTTCTGGGACTGACAAAGTCAGGTTTACGAGAACATCATGTAATCATCTTGAGTATCTGGGGGTGGTCAGCTCCTTTATTCATCTAACCCTTTGGCTGTCGGTAGCGGTACCAGGAATTATTGCGACAAAAACCGCTGTCGACATCCAAAGCGCTATTACACGTATCTGGGGCACACTATCGCACGGTAAACCAGATGGTTCTTCATGCGGGGTATCTGGGACGGACCAGCTCCCGCCTGGGAGTTGGTCCGTCCCAGATACCCCGCATGAAGAACCATCTGGCTCTTCAAGGGACTGACAAACTTCTGTTTGTTCCACAGAGCCATACAACCTCACTGTCACAGCAGAAGATACGTATCTGCACGCGCATTGGCAGGGCGAAAATGCTTATTATATCGTCAGCGTCGCATCCTTTGACGATAAAAGCGAGGAAAAGACAAAGCCAAATGTATCTCTTGGGCAGTTCCCAATAGAGATCTCTTCATTGAAGCCTGGTTCCAAGCTTCTTGTGTCAGTACGATTGAGTTACGGTGGAAATAGCGTTTCTTCCAACATCACTTTGAGTAAGTACAGATAAAGAGCATATGTATATGTGTATCTCCCTGTTTGTTGTTGTTATTGTGTTGTTGTTGTTTGTCTTTTTAAAACATAGACGAAAGGGTCCGTGACTGTCAGAGACGTTAAATATAAACAAACAAACAAACAAACAGCATAAGAAAACTAACCTATAAAAAGAAGCATGATTTCGAATAATCGTTAGCTAACGTGTGTAACACTTTCAACAAGTGTATGCTGGTGTGAGATTTTTACGTGAATTTTACGGCTCGAAACCATTTACACCAACAGTGCAGACCAGCACACACATTGCGCACGTGTTTTACTAGTGCAGACTTACAGTTACAGTGTGATCACCGATTCACTGCTAATCGACACAGATTGTGTTTTTGAAATCATTGTAAATTTCACTTCAGAGAACGTGGGTAAAAAGTGCTTTCTTTAGCAAGAGGCATAGATCCTCATGAGCCCCCGCAACTGCGGGGGCTCATGAGGATCTATACCTCTTGCACCTTGGTGGTGTTCAAAATTTACCCAGCAGTTAAGGGGTAAATGTTTTGTCAACGTCTTCTTTTTTTCCTTCAGAACCCAGCGCTCCTACAATTCAACGAACGGAATCCAACAACACTTGCATCAGATTTACTTGGTCCATGGGCCAGGGTTACGTTGACGAGTACCTCGTGGCAATCACGGGCACAGGCTCGGAGTCCAAGGATCGCACAATTGCGGAGCAATGGACTAAATGCGACCTCGTCCCGGGGAGGAATTACAGCTTCTCTGTGCAAGCTGTTCGCAACTCCATGCTGTCATATCTACCAACCCATCTTGTGTTTACAAGTGAGTCAGTTATCACTTTGTTCCAGATCTGTTAGAATTGGCTAAAAAAATCAGATATGCTTGAACGAACACACCTGTTCATTTATTCTTTTGAGTCAAATGATATCATCTGGCTTGAACTTACAACCTTGCGATTGCAAGATAATCATCTTACAGTAGGAAAGTTGTTCGTTCGAGCCATGGGGCATCCCGTATTTGGCATACTCTAGAAAAAAAGACAGTCTTGCTCAGTCGGGAGTCTCAGCTGTGTCAACCCCTACAGGACTGGATATGTAAGGGGAAAGTCAAAAAGCAGGAATGCCAAGAATTTGTGTTACAACATTCGAGACGTGCTACAATCGCTTGCGGCAGGTCTTGAATGTATTAGTTGTGTTAACCTATTTAACCCCATGACCGCATTTCTCAAATTGTGAGGTGCTACATAGCGACTCTGTACCAGCTGCAGGAGATGGATCAACCATGATAATTCAAGGGTAATGCCAGATGAGCTTGGCGCCTTCAGGTCAATTCATCTCCTGCTGCAGGGCGTTGGAGCTAAATGGGTTAAACCTGATGCTTTCGTTTCGATTTCCGTTTCGAAGAACGCGACTATAACAGATTAAGTCTTTTAAAAACGAGGACTAACAGAAATTAGCAAAGCAAGTCAGATCACAGCTGATCTTTATACTACTATGCGAGTGTTCTAAATGTTTATTTTCGACTTAACTCTTAAACTCCCAGAACTTAGTGACTTCGGATGTCATTTAGTTCTGTCATTTTAAGAGTTAAGACAATTTCTGATCACTCACACAGTTATACCAACGTATCACAGACTGTACCTATAACATAATATATATATATATATCGTTACACCCTTTTTTTCAGAGCCAAGCACACCAGTCAACGCCTTCTCAAAACCAGGATCAACGCCATCTTCTTGTGTGGTCATTTCCTGGCGGGCTGGCGAAGGGGAAGCTGAAAAGTTTGTTGTAACTCAAACAGATAGGTCTTTTCCAGTTACACTTCCTTTCAATGCCAGTCGTGAGAGATACTCGACGGAAGTTTGCCGTCTTAGCTCTGCTAGTCAATATAATTTTACGGTTGAGTCAGCAGTGAATGGAAGTCAGCTACTCAGTTCACCTGCGCAAATCACTGCTTGCACTGGTAAGTATACGGAGATATTGTGGACTTTAACCTTTTGAGTGTCTGTAGCGGTTTTTGTCGCGATGATTCCTGCAAGGTATCCAAAGGATTAAGTGTTTTTATGCAGATCTCTATCAAAACAAGCAATTTCTCGCGACTTGGACCCATGCAACTGTACACTGTTAGCCATTCAGGGGCGGATCTCGGAAAGGATGGAGGGGGTCTCCAGGGGTCCTCCCCCCCAAAAAAAAAAAAAAAAAAAAAAAAATCTATATCACAGTCTCGTTGTCTGCCTACCGAGCGCCACCCGTCTCAGGTTAAAGGGCCGTAACAAAATGTTGGACTCCCCACCCCCACCGCCAACCCCACCCCTCAACACCCCTCGGGAGGTGACTGATCCGCCCCTGGCTTTCAGATCACATTCAGAACCAGATTGTTCCTTCTTGTTTCCTGAAGCAAAATAGATCCACTCTCGCAACGTACACGCGTGTCGGTTCAAACTGACTATAGACTACTCACTTTAGAACTTAACTCATTCGCGGCCAGCCGCATCCGGATGCGCGGCTTATGCCGCGCATCCGGATGCGGCTGGCCGGGAATGAGTTAACTGTTATTTTGATCTTAAAAATGTATCAAATTTCCACGACTAACACGCATGCCTCTTAGACAGTTCTAAACTGACTGTTATAGCTCGCAGTCAGTTTAGAACCGTCTAAAATAAAATGGAAATGGACTGACCTAAATAGTAGCACACTTGCTTGGCGTTTCTAGTGATAAGGTACGACAGTTGGTCTATTACGGTCGATCGTCTGTTGCACTTGAAGTGTTTGAATTGTGTTAGTAAGGTTTGTGTACTGCGAGGCAAGAGGGTTTTTTTTTCTTTTTTTTTTCATTTCTGCCTAATCTAAAACCACATTTCAAACTTTGAATGACGTCATGATTCAAGCCAGTATTGGTGAGCACTTTTTAAAACGAAACGAAAATGTGATTTCCACTTTACGTTTCGCTTAAGCCATTAAGCCCCTAGGCACTACAGCATGGATCGACCATGATAATTCAAGGGTAGTGCCAGTTTAGCTTGGCGACTTCAGGCGCCAAGTTAATCTGGCACTACTCTTGAATTATCATGGTCGATCCATCTCCTGCACCTGGTACATAGTGGTTAAATGACATTTCCAAAATTTGGAAAATGCGGCCATGGGGTTAAATGGGTTAAAGGAAAATGTTTAAACTTTGGTACGTTTTTCTTTCCTTTCCAGCTCCTAGTCCAGTTACGGGAATGAAAGTACTTTCTAAAGATGCAACGTCCGTCACACTGCAATGGTCACCTCCTAAAAGTGGTAAAGTGGACGGGTACCGACTTCAAGTAGTGGGTGAGAACAGGTACCCCCCACAAGACGTCGGTCTTCAGAAAGAATACAGATTTACGGGTCTGAAGCCAGGGACACAGTACAACTTCACCATTGCGTCGCGGTTTTGCAGCATGACTAGCGACGTCACGACTCTTTCTCAAGTGACGGAAGTCGGTGGTAAGCAGTAGTTTATTTTCAGTGTTGTGGTTTATGTCATCCAGACCAAATGGTGACTGCCAAAATTTAAAAATGCAAGAAAAGAACTTACAGAATCCAAGGAAATACTGAACAAATACAGAAAAAATGATGCGGTAAATCACAAGTGTGTTTTCCTTTTTTATTTTATTTCCGTGTATATATACTGGCGAGCAAAGGAAATGCGACATTTTTGGAATCCTCGGAAACACAAAAACAAATGAGACATTTTTGGAATCCTCGGAAACACAAAAACAAATGAGACATTTTTGGAATCCTCGGAAACACAAAAAGAAATGCGACATTTTTGGAATCCTCGGAAACACAAAAACAAAAGAGACATTTTTGGAATCCTCGGAAACACAAAAAGAAATGCCACATTTTTGGAATAATCGGAAACACTAACGTGTTTCCGATGATTCCTAAAAAATGTCTCATTTCTTTTGCTCGTCAGTATATGTGTTCGTAGGTTGGTCGGTGTTACGTGGCAGTCGTAGTCGTAATATGATATCACACCAGACGCACGCACGTAAGGTTCTTGTAAAGAAACTTCATTCCCAAAAATGTCTCATTTCTTTTGCTCGTCAGTATTTATTATGTGTTCGTAGGTTGGTCGGTGTTACGTTGCAGTCGTAGTCGTAGTACGATATCACACCAGACGCACGCACGTAAGGTTTTTGTAAAGAAACTTCATTCAGCTGCAACCCGTCACACGTGGCTTAAGGTTGTAGACCACACTGGAGTAACAGTTTCAACAATATTTTATTGCAGTAATGCGATCTCCACACAATGAATTAAAAAATGCACCAAAGCTGATACACTGTCTCCTCAATGCATCAACACTTTTGTCACACTGCGTCTCTCATACAATGTACACACACGTTGTTGTTGTTGTTGTTTTTTCCTGTTTTATGTCCCACTGGCACTAAAAGTGATCGAGGACTTGTACTTTTGATGTAGTTTTCTATGTTAAGTTGACCCCTCCTCCTTTTTCATTCCCCCCCCCCCCCACCCGGGTCTGCCCTGGGGGACTTGGGTGGGGTTAGGTATTTTTTAGTTCCCAGGGTCACCCTGGTCAGCCCCACAGGGTGGGTTTTTCTCTCTATTCTGGGGCATGTGTTTCTGTCTACCCTTTGTCCATTCACCCGTATTTGCCTTTTTAAAACTCTCCCTACTGTCTGCACTGCCTGTAGCTCTTGATATTGGATGTGTGTTTCTAGGTGGTCTTGGCTTTATTTAGGCCCCATGTGTTAGGTTTATTTAATGTATTTGACTGGCTGGCGACATACATTCAATGTTCTGTTTATTTAATTTTTTTCACAAGCAGTGCAGGCACGTCCTGAGAAAGCCTCGTTGCTGTCGGGACGCTAAGCAATGTACAATCAATCAGTCAATCCTTTTTCATTCGGGCTTGGGACCGGCAACGGCGGAGGGTTTTTAAAAATATATATATACTATCATAGCCTTCCAGAATAATCCAGTAAATTTGCACAACACAGCCAATAAGAAAAGAAAACGTAACCAAAATTCATAAATATTGATAAAAAAAAAAAGAACACTCGAAAATCAACTACCAAGTTCCACTATTATTTAAGCGCCTTTTATACAGTGTTACGAAAATAATGTTGCCGACGCCTTGACGTCATTATGAGGTTATCAGAAAGGTCGCGAACCCGCTCGACCCTTCAGGTCCAATCTCAACCAAACCACGCGTCATAACAACAATCGATCGCGGCTCTCCGCGCGACCCTGCTAGAATCTTCTGGTCTAATCTTAGCAAAACTATGCGTTACAGCAAAAACTGATCGCAGTTCTCCGTGCAAAAGAAAATAAATCCTACTAAAAAGGTACGTGATTCTTAGCCAAAATAACTCAAATAAATATTGGATCTTTCCTAAGATTAATACACACATGCTTTCAAAAAATAACACAACCCCAAACGTAACAGTCGGTTTTGTTGATTGGTTGAACAGTTAGTTAGCACTGCTGCTTCGGTGGTTCGTTGACTGACTTGTTTGCTGGTAGGTTTGTCAATGAGCTCACTAAGTAACTTAACCCTTTTGCGCTCAGCTACCGGTACTGTAAACAGGATTAGAGGATGCATGCACAAGGCGGTTAATCATTTGTTTCAAAACTCGTTTTATTTATTATTTATTTATCATTATTTATGTTTTTATATATATTTATGTATTTATATATTTATGTATTTATATATTTATGTATTTATATATTTATGTATGGATTGATTGATTCACTAATTGATTGATTCATCGATTGATTGATTGATTGATTGATTCATTCATTGATTGATTCATTGATTGATTGATTGATTCATTGATTGAGTTTATTTCCATTGCACAAGATTGATTGATTGATCATTGATTGATTGATTAATGTGTTGAATTGTCAGTTGACTGACTGGTTCACTTATTAATGTTCTAATGTATTAATTTATGAATTAATTATTTATGTTTATACTATTACTTTGTGTGTTGGATAGCTAATGCATTATTTTATCAGTATATCTATTTATTTTTTCATATATTCTTACTTTGTTCGTTGGACAGCTCTGTATTAATATATTAGCTTATCAATTTATCTATTTTATTTTTACATACTATTACTTTGTTGGTTGGGTAGCTTTGACGGATGTGGTGGTCATGCCGAACGGAACGCGGCTTGAAATCTCGTGGACGACACCGGATGAGCTCTCACAAGGCGGGGGTTTTCACATAATGCTGGAAGTTCTCTCCGCTCAATCCCAAAACACTGTGATCTCCAAAAATGTGACCGAGTCACCGCAGACTGTGGAAACTAACAGATCGGGTAAGCCTGCAGTGAAGGCAAGGTGTTCGGGCCGACGTCAACCGCCGTTGGTGAGCGCACATCAGTGCGCGGGCCAACGACGGTTTGGGTCGGTCCGAGGACCCATTGCTTACTTGCTTTGCAGCCGTTTCTGGCTGTGTGACCCGCTAGGGATGAAAATACAAACGTTGTGTGGCTCTGACTGGCTCCAAGAGCCTAAAGGATGTAAGATTCGGAGCCTTTGGCTGTAACATGACCGGCTTCCTAAGCCTTTGGCTGTAACATGACCGGCTTCCTAAGCCTTTGGCTGTCGGTTGCGACTTTTGTCGCGAGGATTCCTACATGAATCATTGCGACAAAAACTGCTACCGGCAGCCAAAGTGCTATTCGTCTAGTATGAGGGCGGCGTTTGAAATAGTTAATTTTGCGCTTACGCGATAACACTCGTGCGTTGGTCTTGATTTTGTCATGCCCGAAATGGGTTCTGAGTGTATGGTATTGTACTAAATGTGTGATACGCATATGATTCGCATTCTCCTATGCAAGCAAAGTCTTCCGCAGCCTGCAAAAGCCAATCGGCTCAAAAGTCAAACTGTCGGTTTAGTGACCATTAATTAAAGCCGATGTTTGGCTTGCCAAGGCTGTCTGCAGAAAACACGTGCGGCATCCAAACTGCAAAGGTCAGCTTGTCAAAGGTCTTCGTTAATTTAGCACCATACCAAAAGAAAACAATGAACAATGAACAATGAACTTTTATTTTACAAGGGTAAAAGCATTTGGTTACAAGACCAATTTTCAAACTTGCCGTTGCTACATCTAAACTACAGACTATCCAAACCCCTCCTAGCTGTCCCAGGAACATGGATTCAAAGTGGTCTGAGCAAGAGGCGTAAATCCTCATGCGCCTCCGCAACTGCGGGGGCTCATGAGGATCTATACCTTTTGCAGTTGGGTGGTGATCACATATTTTCGGCACTGAACAAGTTAACTTTAACATTTGTGTCTGCAGGCGAGTGCTTTGCTGTCAGACTAACCGTTGCCAAAGGAGGATCTCGGAAATCTCTCACAATCTTAAATTCCACCGACGAAGCAGGTATGAATTAACTCATTCAAGACGAACGGCTTAAGCCGCGTATTCGGATGCCGTTCGTCTCGAATGAGTTAATCTCTTCGAAATCATTAACTGAATTTTTCAATAAAAATAGTAACATTTTTATATTGAATTGTGATGTTTTCTGAAACTTGTTCTACCATTTAATTTCATCCGGACCAAAAAGGTGACTGCCAAGCATGTTATGTTTTAATGTTTTCATTTCGAGTGCGTTCTTCTTTGTTAATGTTGGACTTTGAATAAGATATGAAACAGTTTAGCAAAGGATTGTTAACGAACAAATTTTCCATTTCACGTTAAATTTAATTAAAAAAGAAGTTTAATTAAAATTTTAGCTTTTGGACTTACATTTTATACATTTTTTTATTATTATTTTTTTTAAATTTTTCATTTTGATCTTAATTTTAATTCATTTTATTGTTCTTCTGTCAGCGCCGGGTAATGTCCACAACCTTCAGGCAAAACGTCTGACAGATGACCGAACTGTAATGAATGTGACGTGGTCAGCACCTAAAGTCACCAATGGCGTCATCCAGAAATATGACGTCAATGTGACCGGGAAGCGAGGCCTCGTTACCGCCAACAGGACTCTACTTTGCCAAGGGGATTGCACTCTGTCTTGCAGCGGCTCGGGCGGAGGGGTAAGGGGAGTGTGTTTGTGTGCGCGGGTCAGCTTTTCGGGTGGCATTATTTGACAAAATGTCTGCTCTCACTGAGTAGTTCTGCAGTTTCCCCAACTTATCAGATATCGACGCACATTTCGATCAGCAAACTGTCCTTGGGCCGACTTCGGCCGTCTTTGGCCCGCGCATAGCGCGGGCCAAAGATGGCCGTGGTCGGCCCGAGTACCTTTGCTTATGGGTTGATGCGAAAAAAATGTATTACATGTACTGTAAATGTAGTTATCTATTGTTATTCTTTATGTTATTTCTCTACATGGGGGTTACCCCTCTGATAAATCAGACAGATAGAAAATTAGTCAAGATTATCCAACCCTGTAAGCTCATTTGTTTGTTTGTTTGTTTGCCTGTCTGTCTGCCTTTGTCGGCTGGTTGATTGCATGTCTGGTTGGTTGGTCGGTTCTTAATTCATATACTCATCATGACCTCAAAACCGAATTCTTGTCTTTGAAATTCTTTCTAAATACCTTCAGTTAATTTTCAGTCTAAAATCGTTTCAGAGGATGTCCAAAAGAGAAGCGTCAACAATCCATTTCCAGAGAACCGAGACGCAGTTCACTGTGGATGTGGACTATCTCTCGCCGTACGAAAACTATGACGTCAGCGTGGTGGCCTACGCGTCAGTTGGCCAAGGACAGCCGTCTGACTTTGTCACCAATGATCAGCGTAAGTCATGTGTCATTTCACGTAAATTTAACCTTCTTCCCAGTGTGCAGAGGTCCTCGGACCGAGGTCAGCCGTTGCCGGTCCGCAGAACTTTTGCTATTTTCTGAGACCTTTCTCTGTTCATGTTACGTGTTGAGTCGTAGTCGTAGTACGATATCACACCAGACGCACGCACGTAAGGTTCTTTTAAAGAAACTTCACTAAGCTGCAACCCGTCACACGTGGCTTAAGGATGTAGACTATACTGGAGTAACAGTTCCAACAATATTTTATTTCAGCGATGCGATCTCCAAACAATGCATTCCCAAATGCACCAACACTGATATAATGTCTCTTCTACAAAAATGTCAATACTGGCGACACAATGCGTTTCTCATACAACGTACACCACCGTTACGCTGCGTCTCTCACAATGTACACCCTATACGGGCCGCGTACCTACGATAAACTGTGTGTCCCTACAACTGACAATGTATGACAATGTACACACGTGCTTCCTAGCACCATCTTTTATAGTGGTATGCTTTCCAGAACAATCCAACGAACTCACACAACGCAACCAATCAGAACGGAACACGTAACTGAAACTCATAAATATTAATAAAAAAGAACTTTCTAGAATAAACTACAATAGGCTACAAAAATTCGACTGCTAATTTCAGCCCCAAATCCCAGTGTGTAATGACGTCACACAAAAGTATGGCAGACCGTTCACGACCTTTCATGATACACATCGACCGGCTGTTAACTTCACGCGCACAAAAACACCAATGACTAAAAATAGAGCGGCATTATTACTATGTTGCAAAATGTTGCCTACATTTTGATGTCACACATGCGAGGTCACTAGACAGCGCGATTTTGCTCGAACGTTCAGGTTTATTCTCAGCGAATCTACGCATAACAAAAATCGACCGCTATTCTCCGTGCGAGTTTGCTAGAAGCTTCCGGACTAAACTTAGCGTATCATAACAAAGCCAGTTCCGCTCTCTGCGCGAACAATAAAGAATCTTACTGAAAAGGTTTGTGATACGTAACCATGATAGCTCAAATAAAAATCGGATCGTTTCCTACGATCAATACCTGCATGCTCTCACTGAACAACACAACCACAATCGTAACAGTTCACAGTACCGGTGACAAAAAGCACTATGTGACTTTCGTTTCAGATTTCCGGTTGACATTTTTAGGATCGCCTAGGTACTGAGAAAAGACATATACAAGTTGTTGGAGATGAACTGGCCGCAATAGAATATCCACACTATTGTTGTTGAACGCATACATTTCCTGTGAAGGTCAGTTAGTTATTGGGGTTTAACGCCGAGCAGGCGACCAAGGCCATCTCACGGCGGGTCCTGTGAAGGCAAAAGACAGTAAGCCCATTTTGAGGAAAGCGACATTTACAGTAAATGCAATGAAAATCTTGTTTTCTCATAAATGGACAGATCAGATAAACTGGGTCTTTGAGACTGGCGGTAATTTATGTGTTGAACGTGAATGACTATAAGTCAATTACTCTTCTATGTATTATGTCCTATCGGTCTGTCGCACTATCATGTATATATATCCTACGTTTTACTGGTGCGTTCAAAATTACACCGGTCCTTTGCAATGATGTCACTTGCAGCAACAACAATAAGAAATTTCACAAAATGTGGACTTTTTTCTCACAGTGCCGGCCGCTGTTACCAATTTTACGGCCAAAGCTGACAACTCCTCCTGTATCTGGTTACGATGGAACTACCCCCAAAACGCAGACAACACCGCAGTGACGCGCTTTGTCATCCGACATATAAAGGTGGACTGGAATAAGGATCAGAATGTGACTGAAAGTATCATTAACACAACTCAGACAGACATGTTGGTTTGTGGACTGGACTATTGGACATACTACAAATTCACTATCAATGCTTTCAACCAAGAAGGGGAGGGAGAGGTCGCCACACGCCGAGAGAGAACGGGAGAACACAGTAAGTTAATGGTAGAATGGAAATATGGTCGTGTGTTTGTATCATGTAGAATGTATATTAACCCTTTGCGTGTCGCTAGCGCTTTAGTCGCGATAATTCCTACAGGAATCATCGCGACTAAAACCGCTACCGACACGCAAAGGGTTAAAACCCTGTGGATGTCTATATCGCTTTCTGTCGAGGTGATGTGGATAGCCAAAGGGTTAATAATAATAATAATAATAATAATAATAATAATAATAATAATAATAATAATAATAATAATAATAATAATAATAATAATAATAATAATAATAATACCGGTCATTATATAGGCGCTTTACCCAATTCTACGGATCGACTGAAAGCGCCGCGAACTGAACTCAACACGCATGCTCACGTGACACACTGTGAAGACAAGCACTGTACAAGACAGGTACAGGACATTCACATGGTGCGAAGAGTCAACTGAGCTTACCGAAGTTTCGGAAATTTTGATCGCCGTATTTGAAATTTATAAAGTGGCCTGAATCGGTACCAAAGTGGAGGGGGAGGAAGAGTCGCAGTACCCGGAGAAAGAACCCCCGACGGTCCGCCCGAATTAATGGTGACACTTATTAGAAGAGAAAATTCCGACTCTGGAGCTGGGTATTGAACCTCGCACCTTTAGTATTCGTGGCAGATGCGTTACCACTGCGACACGGACCGCCCAGCACATTCACACTTAGTACTGACACCCTGATAGTTCAAGGGTGATGTCAGAATACAGCTATTCTGGAACCACCCTTGAACTATCACGGTCGATCTGTCTCCTGAACTATACTGTACGGTAGATTTCAGAGCACACTCACACATCTGGGAATGTCGACCTTAGCTTTTTAGATGGTTACTATACTTTGAAACCATTTTCAATTAGAACGAAACAAATGTTTACTGGCTGTTTTAGTTTTATTGACAGCAGGACTGACATAAAAGTAGTAGCCGTAGAGCACAAGCAATGATATATTTCTCCACGTAAATAACAACTGAACATATAGTTTCGGTAAAATGCCCGTTGCACTCTGAATAACCCGTTTATTATTGAACCACACTGAAGAACACACAACTGCACAAGAAACATAATTATGCTCATAAGCCCCCGCAAATGCGGGAGCTTATAAACATCAATGCTTCTTGCTGATCTCACTCATATTATATATGATATGATATGATGATATGATATGATATGATATGATATGATATGATATGATATGATATGATATGATATGATATGATACGATACGATATATTATATGATATGATATGCTATGCTATGCTATGATACGATACGATACCATATCATATCATATCATATCATATCGTATCGTATCGTATCGTATCGTATCGTATCGTATCGTATCGTATCGTATCATATCATATCATATCATATCATATCATATCATATCATATCATATCATATCATATCATATCATATATCATATCATATCATATCATATCATATCATATCATATCATATATCATATCATATCATATCATATCATATCATATTATGTCATGTCATGCTTGTCAAATATCATCTCCATGTTTTCTCATGTCATGTCATGTCATGTCATGTCATCTCATGCTTGTCATATCATATCATCTTCATGTTTCTCACGCTGGATTTGTGGGTTATCAAACCGCATGGATTTTAGTCACATCACCCCAGTAAAAAAAAAAAATGGACCCTCGGGCCGAAGTCGGCCGACGTCGGCCCGAGGGTCCTTTGCATACTGCGACATGATCTGTAGCTGTAGAGTTCTACTCAGCTTGTCGTGCCTCCTCATTCCAGCCCCAGACAGAGTGGAGAACCTGACAGTGAGCCCCGAGAGTGACGTGAACAAGCCAAGAATTATAACCGTTAAGTGGCACAAGCCAATAAACACATACGGCGTCATCCGGGAGTATGTTATCGACGTCAGAGACAGTTCGGTAAGCGTCTTCATCCTTTTGTTGCGGAAAGTCCAACAGAGTAGGCAGAATCCCACATGTTGATTAATAAATAACGAGCATGTAACGCTGTGAAAGTAACATACATATTGTGGAAAAAGTGTTGTGGAAAACAATATTGTGGAAAGCTAAGTTCTGCAAAGTGAAGGCAAAAGGCGGCAAGTCCATATTTGTGAAAAGCAAGATTTCATATAATACAATGAAAATCAGTTTTGCTTTTCTAAAAAAAAATGGACTTATTGCGTTTTGCACAGCAGAAAAATCTGTGCAGTACCTCATATATACCAAATATTTAAAAAAGAAAACCACATTTTGTCTGCGGCAAACAAACGAACAGTTATACATACTTGTTTCTATTCAAAGTTTAAAAGAAAACGAACACAACAAATAGCGTTGCTTTTTTGTTTTAAATTGAAACAAATATTCATATGTTGCATTTGCCTTTACACGATTTCAATATATTTTTCACTGCAGCGAACCGGCGTTCGGAAAAACTGTCTCCCTTTTTTGAAAGTTAGCCGCCCCCTCAAAAAAAAAAAAAAAAGTTTCCCTCTTTTATTCCCCCCCCCCTCCATCACACACACACACACACACACACACACACACACACACACACACACACACACACACACACACACACACACACACACACACACACACACACACACACACACACACACACACACACACACACACACACACACACACACACACACATTTAAACATACTTATATTGATATTGTTTGTTATTGTATTTATTTTTTCACTTTGAATAAAAAATGTGTGCGCGTTATTTTATTTCTCTCTCTTTTCCACCGCTCTGTTTATTGCTCGCTATCTGCTATGTTTCAGAGGTCCGTCATCAAAAACCAAACGTTTCCTCGTCCTGACGAGCAGATTGTATACAGCGAGGAGGTGCAAGGCCTTTCGGCTGAGACTGACTACGTTGTAGAGGTAGCTTAATTTTCACACCATGACATATGACGTAGAAATGTCAATTTACCGTCACGGTTTTACGGTAAACACGTCTTTCCAATTATTAACTCATTCGAGACGTGCTGCATCCGAATACGCGGTTTTCAAGCCGCGTATCCGGATGCGGCGCGTCTCGAATAAGTTTATAAAAACTGCATATCAGTCTTTACGAATTTATATCAAATTCCATGCCGAAAATAAAAACAAACCGTGTGTATAACCAGCTATCACCAGCCACGAATATGTTGTAACGAAAGTCTAGATTCACTTTCTAACATTTAAACTACTTATAATCATAACTTTCGCAACATTGGGAGGGGCTGTGTGTGACAGCTGTGTGAGATGGATTGGCCATGATAGTTCAAGGGTAGTACCAGATTAACTTGCCGCCGTTTGGCGCCAAGCTAATCTGGCACTACTCTTGGACTAACACAGCCAATTCATCTCTCACTGTGGTGTAATAATGGGTGAATAGTTACACGTTTAGATTTACTGATGCATCGTTATTGCCCGCTGTGTATTTGAACAAAATGACTGAATAAAATAGTTTAGATTCAATGCATTTTGTGTGTATTTGTAGGTGTACGGAACTACAAGTGCTGGTAGAGGACCCGCAGAAGAAACACAGACAAGAATTCCTGCTGGAGGTGAGTTCTGCTGGTTTTCTAATCTCGGACTATATGCGGTGCAAAGTGACGAAATGCACCTACTATGTGACGTAGTAATGTGTCGTCTTTACAGCCCATTCTTTTGTGCGAAAATTGAGTCACTTTTGGTCAGGGTTGGAACTGCACTGGCTGTCTCTCTCCATTCGCTGCTTCAGGGAGACAACCATTGCTGATTGGAACCAAAAGGAATTCTGTCATTCAAAACTGCATATAATATTGTAGTTTAACTCATTCGAGACGTGCCGCCTCCGAATACGCGGCTTATGCCGCGTATCCGGAGGCGGCACGTCTCGAATGAGCTGATGATAATAATAATAATAAAATTAATGGTTCTCATATTGCGCTATATCTACGCAAAAAGGCTCAAAGCGATGTGCATCAAAATTATCTAACTAAGAAAATGATACAATGCAAGGTAAAGGCCGTCTGACATCGGAGCGCACGTTTTCCCCAAATATCTCCGCAAAGAAACACTTTTCTGTACCACTTTAAGAACAAAATATATCATTTAGTGCCAATTGACCTAATTTGGAATATTTTTTTTAAAAACTGAATTCCTATGGTTTATCGTTTTTGCTCTATAGTCGTAAACATTTTGGTGAAAAGACAAGAACAAGCCCCGGTAGATTTCAATATCGAGGTCAAGCATGCAGAATTCATGTTTCAGATTTGAAAACGAGGTCAAATTCACGTGAAAATGGATCTATCGTATAATGGGCTTAATGCATCTGGGGCACATTTAGGGATGTAAAAATCAATCATTTTAGGAAAAAAATTCCGATTTTTTTCCCCCGACTGTACAGCAAAACTGACACAGTTCGAGTTTCGTAAAAGTAAATCGTATTAGGTCAGCTGTCACTGAATGATATTTGTTCGGCGTGGAAAAGTGGTTCTTTGCGGATATATTTTTGAAACACGTTGTGCACTCCGACGTCAAACGACCTATACAAACAACATACAAATACATACATTCGCAAATACACTACAAAGCACGGGTAGACAATACTGACATAAAACACGTGAGAAAGATTTCAAGAACATAATGTTCAATACATTTTTCTAAATCGTGAATCTTGTGCTTCAGTGCTGCCCCGGCCGACAGAGCGTGTGTCAGCGGAACCTTTGTTACAGGGAGTGGAGGAGGGGTCTTCCACAGCGACCATCCACATCCCCATATCGCTTCTGTGTAAACGCGATTACGGACAGCCTGCAGAGGCTGGCTTCATCGTGGGACGAGTTAAATGGAGTCAGCTGCGTAAGTCTTTAACCCCATTGTGCATGCAGCCACCGGTACAGTTTACAGTACTGGTGGCTGCATGACTAAGGGGGATAATAAGCATTGAGGAATGATTTCAAAATTCCAAAATTTTGACTCGTCGTCTACATTGCCTAAAGGCGCCAGACTATTCTGGCACTACCCTTGAACTATTCTGTCACAACCCTTAAAATGTTCACTCAACTCTCTTGAACTAGGCGATCAATAATGGTCGATCCATGTGTTAAATAATAATAATAATAATAATAATACCGTTATTATATAGGCGCTTTTTCTCAATTTTTGGACAAATCGACTCAAAGCGCCGCGAACTGAAACCCAACACGCACACTCACGTAACAGACACGGATTTACGCCATTTAAGACAAACACAGTACAAGACAGACGAAGGGCCAGTTCAGCTACTGAAGTTACAGAGATTTTTGATCGCTTGTATTTGAAATTTGTAAAGTGGCCTGAAACCGGTACCAAAGTGTGTGTGTGTGTGTGTGTGGGGGGGGGGGGGTGGAGGGGGTGTGGGGGGGTGTGGGGGGGGGGATTTGTGTCCTGTCAGTTAACGGTGTGCTGGTCTGTGACTTTGGACCTTACGGCACTAGGTTGTAAGGTCCATAAGTACAGACAAGCACACATTTGATGATGGACGACGGGGCGACAGACAGTCAGCAAGACAGGCCCCCTCCCCTCCCCCTCCCCTGGCCCATCCCCCCTCAGACGAAATCAGCGATAGCTGGAAGTCTTAGTCCCTGTAAAAAATTGCACTTGCACTTGCACTTGCACTTGCACTTTGATGATGGAAATAAACTGTAATTGCTTTTTACCGACACGGTTGACGTATGATGGAGTCTGCACAGTAGGTTATAACGGCAAAGGCTCCAGATGGCGGCATTTCATACACGATTAGGTCCTGCTACAGTACATATTACTAGAAACAAACATAAGACCACCCAACTCTCACCCCTCCTCTTACTGTACAATGTTATTGTCATAAAACAGTGACATTCGCACGTAACAAAACGCAGGATAATAATAATAATAATAATAATAATAATAATAATAATAATAATAATAATAATAATAATAATAATAATAAAAATTAATAATAACAACAATGATAAAGATAATAATAATAATAATAATAATAATAATAATAATAATAATAATAATAATAATAATAATAATAATAATAATAATATGTATATTTTTAAAGCGCCTATACTTTAAATTAAAAAAGCTCTAGGCGCCGTTCAAATGACATACTAACATTTTGTCATTGTTACCTCCAAAGTTTATTATTCGCGGAGTAAGTTATATATCGTAAATAAGTGTTGTCATCCAGGACAGTGAAGACCTGTAAATAAAGCGTTGTTGTTTCCGGTTATTGTTATATCCGACTAATACACGTCCACGATACTAGTTGTTTATTGCTGCTTAACCCCTTCACTGCCATTTGACTCAGGCTGTACAATCTTGTCAAATCTTCGCCAGTTCAACGTTAACCCATTCAGCCCCTGACGCACTACAGCAGGAGATAGGTCGACCAAGATAATTCAAGGGTAGTGCCAGATTAGCTTGGCGCCGACAGGCGCCAAGCTAATCTGGCACTGCCCTTGAATTATCATGGTCGATCCATCTCCCGCAACTGGTGCATAGTCATTAGATGACGCCTCGGAAATCTGTGGAATACGTGCGTCGGGCTGAATGGGTTAAAGAGCCTCAGCCGTCCAAGGAACTTGGATACACAGTGGTTTCACCAAGAGGCATAGATCCTCATGAGCGCCCGCAACTGCGTCCACTATTTCTCGGCGGTGAAGGGGTTAATATCATCAACGTCATAATTACAGGGGGGCCTACGACAGGATCACGACCGACAGTGAACGAGCCCTGGCGAGACGTGGACCACAGCAGCGACACCGCGGCGTACTTTGTGCATCTGGACGTTGAGAGGGAGTGCAGACAGGCCAATGGATGTAAGCACTACCTGAGCACTACCCTGCATGCGTTGTCGTCGAGATGAAAAATGTGTGCTGGCCTGTGATTTTGGACCTTACGGAAGCCGTAAGGTCCAAAATTAGTGACCAGTACACAATAACGACGACGATGATGATGATGATAATAATAATAACAACAGTAATAATAATAATAATAATAATAATAATAATAATAATAATAATAATAATAAAAATCACCATCGTCATTATTATTATTATAATTATTATTACTATTATCATCATCATCATTATTATCATTATCATAATTATCATCACTATTATTATTTTTTAGAGTCATCTTTGCATTTATACCAAATAGCCAAACACTCTTGAACCGCCACGTAGTGACTCCAAGAGTCTTTGGAGAAAAAAAAACTAGACCGAAAGGGTTGACTGCCAGTGCTTGTAATTTAGAAAAAGCTACCAAGTGAGTTGGAAAAAGCACTGTCAAGGGAGAGAATTGTGCATGATAGACCAATGATCATAGATCTACTTTGGTCCAAGCACACACACACAAAAAAAAAAGATAGGAAAGAGGGGGTGCGCTAAGTAAGTGACTGAAATCAATGCATTTGGAAGCCCCCCCCCCCCCCCCCGAACAGTGGGATATGTGATACGCCCCCCTTCGGGGGGGGGGGGGGGAAGGGGGGGCGGGTTCCATATGCATTGATTTCAGTCACTTACTTAGCGCACCCCCTCTTTCTTATCTTTTTTTGTGTGCTTGGACCAAAGTAGATCTATGAACATTGGTCTATCATGCACAATTCTCTACCTTGACAGTGCTTTTTCCTACTCACTTGGTAGCTTTTTCTAAATTACAAGCACTGGCAGTCAACCCTTTCGGTTTAGTTTTTTTACTACAATTTCGACCGCAACCCCTTCCCCCTTTTTCTCTCTTAGGGTGCATGGAAATTTGGCTCTAGGTGGAGGCATGGAAGTTGTTGGAAGAAGCACTGTAGAGCAGATTTTCAACTGCCGCGTCCTGATCGAGAAACATCTGCAGCATCAGCGCGAACTCTACCACAACTTCATTGATTTCAGGAAAGCATTTGATCGCGTCTGGCACGACGGACTCTGGCAAGTCATGAGATCGTTCAACATAGAGGAGGGACTGATCCAAATGATAGAAGCGCTTTACAAGAACGCCTGCAGCGCGGTTCTACTTAACAATCAGTCAGGCGAGTTCTTCAGGACGACGATCGGTGTCCGTCAAGGATGCCTGCTCTCTCCTGTCCTTTTCAACATATTCCTGGAGAAGATCATGCAGGAAACCCTCCACGACCACCATACTTCAATCTCTATTGGTGGCAGATCCCTGTGCAATCTTCGATTCGCAGACGACATTGACCTCATGGCAGGCAGCAATAGTGAGCTCCAAAACCTGACAGACAAATTTTCAAGTAGCGCAGGGTCTTATGGCATGGAGATCAGTACTGATAAAAGCAAAGTGATGATCAACACCACAAGCGACAGCAGCAGCAACATCCACATGAACGGCCAGAAGCTAGAAGAGGTCAATAGCTTCAAGTACTTGGGAGCCACCCTGTCCAAAGACGGTAGTTGCATAGCAGAGATCCGTATCAGGATAGGTACAGCAACATCCGCAATGGCCTGGCTACACAGGATATGGCGAAGTAACTCCATCAGCTTCACCATCAAGTACAGGCTTTACAAGTCCCTCGTAGTGTCTATTCTACTCTACGGCTGTGAGACTTGGACACTGCTTGCAGACTCAGAAAAGAAAATCCAGGCCTTTGAGAACAAGTGCCTGAGGAAGTTGCTCCGCATCTCGTACCGCGAGCACAAGACCAACGAATATGTACGGAGCATCGTCACTTCCCTGGTGGGCCCACATGAACCCCTTCTGGCAACCGTGAAACGGCGCAAGCTTGCTTGGTTTGGCCACGTGACCCGACACAACACCTTGTCCAAGACTATCCTCCAAGGCACTCTCGAAGGAAGTCGTCGGCGAGGTCGTCAGAGAAAGAGTTGGGTCGCAAACATAAAAGAATGGACCGAACTCGAGATGCCAGACTTGCTTGCCACCGCCCAAAATAGAACTCAGTGGAGAGCACTGTCTGTTGCTGCTGCCTTTCAGTCCCCCCAACGCCCAGTTCGGGCAAGGGACTGATGATGATGATGATGGAGGCATGGAATGTATGCCCCTGCAGAAACCACAGTAAAATGTGGTCTTCTTTGCAGGTAGGCAGAAGTTCATTCATTTCCTCCAGTATTGCCGATGGTGTGCTGAAGAAGTCGCCAAGACCGAAACAGCTGTACACACCGGCTCAATATCTGGACCCCCCCCACACACACACACACACACTTGGGGGAGCTAGAGTTAAATTTCCATGCACCAAGGAGCTGGAACAGTGGGATATATGCTCCCCCCCCCCCCCCCCCCCCCCGCTTCCATATGCATTGGTTTCAGTCACTTACTTAGCGCACCCCTCTTTCCTATCTTTTTTTGTGTGTGCTTGGACCAGAGTAGATCTATGATCATTGGTCTATCATGCACAATTCTCTCCCTTGACAGTGCTTTTTCCTACTCACTTGGTAGCTTTTTTTTTTTTTCAAGAGTCTTTGTACTAGATGGGGGCGGATATACTCGTGCATGTCAGCAGAGGATGGTTGGATAAAAACGCCCTGGCCAGTCAGGTTTTTGATAATTAATCGACAATCTAGTTCTGTGCTGTGACAATTGTCTTTCGAGTCCTAAAATGTCTACACTTGGGGAAACTTCATTTCATTATTCTGTCTACTTATTTTTTGCGTGGAAGTAATTGTTCGTAATCACTTATATCATGACGGAATCAGCAGGGCGAGAGGATTGCGTGTAATGCTGCTCATTATTACCTCGGCATGTAGGTCGCCACACAACGACTTCAGAAGATTTTTTATTTAACTATTTGTTGTTGTTGTTTGTTTGTTTACTTAATGTTAATCTCTGATCTAGAGAATGAAAGTTGTCATGCCGGAAGGTTTCCATGGCTTTAGATAATCCCCAGATAACATTGCTATGACAACAGTTGCTGTAGCCTCAGTGGTGTTGGCTGAAGTTAGCAGGTGACAGCAGCCTTTGCCAAAGGCAAGCTGGTCTGTGATTTTGGACCTTACGGCCGAAAGGCCGTAAGGTCTAAAATCACAGACCAGCACACGATTCTGTTTTTGTCTTTCAGCCTTCATCCGAGTGTTGGTCGGCAGCGACAAAGACTGCCCTGCTGTCCAAGGCAGCACTTGCAACGGCCGACTTCTGCCCGAGACCGACTACCGATTTCAAGGAGTGTACTGCACTAGGGCGGCATGCACGTACTCTGTAGTGTCCGAGGTCTACCGCACGGACAGGGCACCAGGTAAGGCATTTGTCAGTTTGGTTGCATTGACCATTGAGTCCCAAATGACCAAATTTGGGGCTAGTCGTCTGATGGATTCATAACAGCGCAGGAGACAGATTGCTCATGAGAGTTCAAGGACGGTGCCAGAATAGCTTGGCGCCTAGAGGCGCCAAGCTATTCTGGCGCCATCCTTTAAAATAGCCCATCTCTTGCGGTAGTAAGTTGACGTTTCATGGTTTAAGCCCTTCCCTGCCACAGTACGTAGATTTTTTTTGTTTCTGAAATCTTTGTTCATTTAACGTCCCAAAAGCCATAACCGTCCAAGAAACGTGGATGCAAATTGATCTCAGCAAGAGGCATAGATCCTCATTAGCCCCCGCAGTCGCGGGGCTCATGAGGATCTATGTCTCTTGCAGTTTGACTGCGTTCACTTTTTTGGGCGGTGACGGGGTTTATGCCGACTTACGACTATAGCACTGTTTGAAAACACAAGGCGCGAGGAGTTACCTTGTTCATGTGACTGCGACCAAGCAAATCTCGTCACAGAAAAGCGGCATGTCGACGGGTTTCATCTCCATATACTGATGACGACTTATGACTCTGCGGTGGAACTCGTAAACACTATCCCACTGATCAAGTGGGACAACTTATACGAAAATTTCCGGCTTTGATTTTGAAAAGTTCTGTAAGGACAGGTACAGACACACGATTGAGGCCGTTCCTGTACACAGGCGGCTCACAGTAAACACGTGTGTCAAAAAATGAACAAATGCAACGCAATGAGAAGATTAAAGGGCTTAGAAGTCGTGGATTAAAATGGCGGACATAGTGGATTAAAAGAAACGGACAATCGGTGAATTAAAAAAAGAGAGGACAAACATCAATTGCTTTTCCACTCTTTTTAACTCATCTGCATGAGTCAATTTTGTGTATTTTGTTTAACTCATTCAGCCCGACGCACGTGTTTCCCACATTTTGGAGGCGTCATCTAACGACTATGCACCTGTTGCAGGAGATGGGTCGACCATGATAATTCAAGGGTAGTGCCAGGTTAGCTTGGCGCCGACAGCCGCCAAGCTAATCTGGCACTACGGTACCCTTGAATTATCATGGTCGACCCATCTCCTGCTGTAGTGCGTCAGGGCTGAATGGGTTAACCGACTTCTGAAATTACTTTCGTAATTCGTATGCTCCTCGTTCAACCCCAATAACTACTGTGTTAACTAGCTAACTGGTCTACGAAAATACAGTCTGTTACGAATCAGGTAGGGATTTCGATTTGGCTGATTGTTTTTGTGTCAATACCGATGGCAGGACCCTTAAGGTCGAGAATCACGGACCAGCACACAACTATTTAACCCATTTAACCCCACGGCCGCATTTTCCAAAGTCGTCACCTGACGAATATGCAACAGTTATAGGAGATCGACCATGATAATTCAAGGGTAGTGCCAGATTAGCTTGGCGCCTGATGGCGCCAAGCTAATCTGGCACTACCCTTGAATTATCATGTCGACCCCTCTCCCTCTGCTGTTGTGCGTCAGGGCTAAAAGGGTTAAAATTTCCCCTTTACAGTGACGGAGAGTGGCTCTGACACCGCTGGTGTGGCCGCAGGGGTCAGTGTCGCCTTTCTCATCATCTTCTTGGGCTCCGGGGCGGCTTTCTACTTTGTGCGGCGCCACAGGCGGTACGGAATTTGTGCAGCAGAACCTGCTTTTAGCGGTCACGCTCAGGAGAGGCCACCTGGTCGTTAAAGAGCATCCTTTAGGTGGCTGCAGCCGCCTAAATGGTGGTCTTTAATGACAGGTGGCATTTAAGACTTCTTGGGAGAGGACCTGCCTTCTACGACCAATTCTTTTTGTGCAGAAATGGTCGACACTCAAAACAGGCACTACGTACATAGTTGGAAATGATTAGTTTCCTGATTGACCCCTTTAGCCCCAAGGTCCCATTTCTCAAAGTTTGGAGGAGTTGCCTAACGACTATGTACCAGGAGATGGCTTGACCATGATAATTCAAGGGCAGTGCCAGATTAGCTTGGCGCCTGATGGCTCAAGCTAATCTGGCACTACCCTTGAATTATCATGGTCAATCTATCTCCTGTTGTAGGGATCGGGGCTAAAAGGGTTAACTTACCTGACGAAAAGAAAGGTTGGGCGTGTTTGAAATGGGGAGGGGGTGCGGGTTGGGGTGTGCACAAGGGTTTAGAGCGGTATTGAAATTAGCACTGAAAAAAATGACCCTTTTTAGGGTGAGAGGTAGCGTGTGTGTTTGAGTGATTTCCCTTGAGCACGTGTACATTGACATTGCTCGGATTACGTCATTTTGTCAATGGGGACGCGATTCGCACGTCATAAGCAACTTAGAATTAGTATTTTACGTCATTAGTATGTTATGTTTCACACAGAGAAACACAGACCGACGTGTTGGATTGTATGCTGCATGGATGAATGTGTATTTTTGACTGACCATATTCAGTTGCGATCTAGAAGACTAGATCTAATGCTGGCAAGGTCACATGATTGTGTACAGAACCACCTTTCCGAAAAAGGAACCAAACAGGTCCAGCAAGTCTGCTAGAGATTTTGGACTGTTGGGCCTTTTTACCCTTTTTTTTTACTGACAGACTGACGTTTTCGTTTGACGCACGGCCTAGCCATGAATGTTAGCGCAGTAATGATGCAGCACATGATCAGGCGTTCCGTGATTATTATGGGGTGTGGTATTACTGGCAGATCCCGAAACCAGCTCGACCCGGAGGAGAGAGCCTTGGAGCAAATTCCAAGAAACAGGTGAGAACTGCATGTCTGGAAGTGCAAGTCTGCCTTGTTGAATTGTGTAAACCTGTATACCGATAGCATAGCGTATGGAGGGAGCACTCCCAGACAGACCCACTTGAAGAGTACGCCACAAGTACCCGTACCTTTCAATTAAAATGAGATGCGCATAATACCTGATTTGAATAGAAACTTCCCAGATAGACCCATTCGGGGAGTACGCCACAAGTACACTTCTATTCAAATGAGATGCGAAGCATCTCATTTGAATAGAAGTGTACTTGTGGCGTACTCCCTGAGTGGGTCTACCTGCGGAGTACTCCCGCAAACAGTATGGACAGGGCATTCTTTATCAATTCACGAAGGACCTATGCCTTTCGCGTGAATATGCTGATCCCAGTATATCGGATGGGAGGAGATAGAAATTGTAGAATTGTGTGTTTGATAAGCGCTCTAGACTCAACGCCGCCTGAATGTTTGCAATATGTTTTGATTGATTTTTTGTTGTGATAACAGGCCTGTCAAGTTGGCCAGCTTTGCTCAGCACGTAGAACAGCTTCACCGTGACAGCAACCTCGGCTTCTCAGAAGAGTATAAGGTAATAATAATAATAATCATAATCGCAATCGCCTGGAATGCGACCTGAACACCGATCAATAATAATACTGCTACTAATGATGTTGATAATAATAATAATAACGATAGTAATAACATGGTTCAGGGACATTGCAAACTCATTGTACTATTACTACTACCACTACTACTGCTTCTGTCACTACTTATGATACTGACATTATTATTACATAATAAATAAACCACAGATACGAGATAAATCACAGATCAGGACACAAAAAGAAAAGTAATTATTTCTATTGCACTATTTTCAGCTCTTGAAGGACATATCGCGGGAGTACACGACCAGGGCCGCCGATCTGCCAGCGTGCAAAGCCAAGAACCGATACACCAACATACTGCCTTGTGAGTTGCTTTGAATACATGTGTGTGTGTGTGTGTGTGTGTGTGTGTGTGTGTGTGTGTGTTGTGTGTGTGTGTGTGTGTGTGTGTTTGTGTGTCTGTATGTGTGTGTGTGTGCTTGCTTGCGTGCGTGCATGCGTGTGTGTTCGTGTCTCACTGCTTGCTTGCCTGTATGCATGTGCGCGTGTGTACGTGAGTGAAGATTGTTTATCACGTTTGTTAGTTAAGCATGTACCGCCAGGTTGTATGCGTGTTGTTGTAATAAACAGGGACCCACGGTCAACCCAGCGGAAGTGTAAGAAGATTGCGTGTGTCGCTGTGAAAGATAATTCCCACAAACCAATGCTATAAAAAAGTTGCTGTAGTCTCAGTGGTTTTGGCTGAAGTCGACTGATGACTTTTGAATAAACTTGAACTTGACAGCGGCCTTCGCCAGAGGCTGTCGGTAACGCTTGTTGTCGCGATGATTCCTTTAGGAATCATCACGACAACAAGCGCTACCGACAACGAAAAGGTTAAAATGAAAACGTTTTTTTTTTTTTTTCCGCAGGGGACCATTCCAGAGTAAAACTGCTTCCGACAGACGACGAGGAAGGGTCAGATTACACCAATGCAAACTACCTGCCGGTAAGGTCGCTTGGCTGTTCAACGCTTTGTTAACACTGTTAAACTAAACATTTACTGCACAATAGTGATCATGGTCGGCCCTACAGGGCAGGTTATGGCGGACAGGCACAGCAATCGCCCACGGAATGCGACCTGAACAACGATCAATTCAAAGCACTGCTACTTTCGTGTTAGCTGTTAACCTTTTCATTGTATCAGCGCTTAGAGCTACTTTTCGAATAAGCGCTTAACAAATCTCCTTCATTACTATTATTATTATTACATTTCAAAGCGCGTGCCTTAGAGCAAACCCGTATTTTTTCCCCAGATGCACAGGAAAACGAATATCCTACACCACATTGGTGGTAATTTGGCTTTCTCGACTCATTCAAGGCACTGCTGCCGGCAACACCATACGACACTTTCGCAGCTATTGAAACGGGACGCCTGGAATGAGTTAAAAATGTTTACTTTCAACTCTCAAGTTTCTCGTTCAGGCTTTAGATCTTTCTTTTCTAGTTCCTTTTCGCTGTTTATTTGTTTGTTTGTTTGCTTGCCTGATAAGTACATGTTGGTTTAACCTTTTTCAGGGCGAGAAACATCGCCGTGAGTTTATCGCGGCCCAAGGTCCATTGCCAGCCACAGTGGACGATTTCTGGAGGATGGTGTGGGAGAACAAAGTGGCCGTGATCGTCATGCTAACACAGTGCGTCGAAAAGGGAAAGGTGAGTGACCATGGACAGTCTCTTTAGTACCGGACCCATCTAACTTGTTTGACTTGTCGCAGAGGTCAAGGGTTAAGGAAGGTCGACACATGTTGGAAACAAGCATGTATGTTGATAAAACACTGGATTTAAAAGACACTGTTGCAGACTCTGTATTTATGTCACGACACTGTAACACTTGCTCTTTTACTCAGTGGTCCGTCGTTAACCCATTTAGCACTACAGCAGGAGATGAATCGACCATGATAATTCAAGGATAGTGCCAGATAAGCTTGGCGCCATCAGGCGCCAAGCTTATCTGGCACTATCCTTGAATTATCATGGTCGATCCATGTCCTGGAACTGGTACATAGTCATCAGGTGACACCTCCAAAATCTGCCTTGAATGGGTTAAGAAATTATGCGGATCGGTCATGCAAGTCATCCATGAGGGTTTTGTCGTTGTTGTTTTCTTAGGTATCCCACAATATTAAAGTATAATTCTCTAGGCGTCTTACGATATGACACTGTCGGGGTTTTTTTATTGTTTTTTTTTTTTATATTTTTTTTTTAGGTGAAATGCGAAAAGTACTGGCCAGAGGAGGGGGAGCCGGTATACCACGGTGATCTGTGTGTCCAAGTGCGTTCACAGTCCGTCCTTCCAGACTACATCATCCGCGTCATTGACATAACCCTGGTACGCATTGCATTGACGCCAATGAATAACTACATCAAAAGCCACTTTCCTTAACCGCCTGGCTCAAGCAGCCACCGGTACTATTTACACATCAGAATAATATGTCACAGTGACTAGGTACGCAATTTACTAAAGTAACAAACAGGATCCAACCTGGTAACCGGTACGTAATTTTGTATATGAACATGTGCAACAGACAAATCATGACATGAAGCTGAATCTTTTGATTAGACTGAGAAGGTATTGACTACAGAGTGAACCGCTAGAGCAAACTATTCATTTTGGGTGAGCGATTTGTTGCAGGGACTTTGAACCCTTTGGCTGTTAGTAGCGCGTTTGCAGGGATCACCTGGACCAAACACGCTAACGATAGCCAAGGGTTAGAGCTGTTCGTTTTCGTATTCGACCAGCGTTGAGGAAATTTTCCTTGTGATTCGCATCAAGCAACGTTTGCCATATTACTGTGTTTGCATACCCACCGAAGACGCACTACAGCAGGAGATGGGTCGACCATGATAATTCAAGGGTAGTGCCAGATTAGCTTGGCGCCTGTCGGCGCCAAGCTAATCTGGCACTGCCCTTGAATTATCATGGTCGATCCATCTTCTGCAACTGGTGCATAGTCATTACACGACGCCTCCACAATTTGGGAAATACGGCGGTCGGGCTGAATGAGCTAATCCTAATGTATTTCGTTATTGCTTAGGGGAACCAAACGCGGATGATCAAGCATTTCCACTTCATGCGCTGGCCGGATCACGGGTGCCCAGAGAGACCCGCCATGCTACTGAGCTTTGTGTCGGCCGTCCGCGCGCACATGCCGCACTCTGGCTCCGGGCCTACTCTCGTCCATTGCAGGTACGTCAGGGGCTCCTGAGGATCTGTTACCTTCGCAGATATAATAGGACTGTAAGTGAGATTGCTGCTGCGAGTTCTTTAGACATGCCACAGACATAATATGGCCTTTAATGGTCACATGATTGACAACATGAAAACGCGAACACAATCCAACAGCAAGAGACATAGATCCTCATGAGCCCCCGCAGTCGCGGGGGCTCATGAGGATCTATGCCTCTTGCTGTCACCACTTTGTATGCAACGGTTGTGGTACTTTGGCGCTGAATCTGCGTCAAGAATCAACGAGACACGTAGCCACGGCTTTCGCAATTGTGAGTGTTTACAAAGACATGTTTCACCAGGTGTGGGACATGTACCGACCATGAAAGACAAAGAGTGGAGCAAATAGGCACTAACCATGAACTATCACGGCCGATCCATCTCTTGATGCATATTGCTTTAGTGTGATTTTTTTTTTAATGAAAAAAATCTGTTATTTTTTGTTTGTTGTAGTGCTGGTGTTGGGAGGACAGGGACGTTCATCGCACTGGACCAGCTGCTGCAGCAGATCCGCCGGCAGAGCGAGGTGGATATCTTCGCGCTGGTGCTGAACATGCGTGACCACCGCATACACATGGTGCAGACAGAGGTCAGTTGCTTCACTGACAGTTGGAAGGTCAAGGGATCCCACACGCGTTTAGTCTTATCACTACGGCTCCTCTGTGAGAACACGTGGCAACTATGCCCACAGATGAGCAGCAGACAGGGGACTTGTCTAGTGTAGGATCCCTGGTTCTGTGCAGCGTACGTGGTTTTACACAAAGCTAGTACTCTCCCCTCCGCCCCCCTCCATCTTCCCCTCCCTGCTCGAAGTGGAAACTGTGCCCAACTTTAGCGTATCGGGGGGGGGGGGGGGGGGGGGGGGGGCAATTAGGGTGATCTAGTGCAGGATCCAGAACTTGCGCAGTGTACGTGGTTTTACACAAAGTTAGTCAATCTCCCATAACCCCACCCGCTTCCCTGTACCCCTCCCCCTTTGTGATTGTGTTTATTTAGAGCCTGGAGAGAGAGAGAGAGAGAGAGAGAGAGAGAGAGAGAGAGAGAGAGAGAGAGAGAGAGAGAGAGAGAGAGAGAGAGAGAGAGAGAGAGAGAGAGAGGAGGAGGACAAGAAACATGAATCTTACTGGACGTAACACATTTGAGACCTGTTGCATTCGGATACGCGGCTTTAACTCATTCGCGGCCAGCCGCATCCGGATGCGAGGCTTATGCTTATGCTGCGCTTCCGGATGCGAATGAGTTAAGCCGCGTATCCGAATGCAACACGTCTCCAATTAGATATTGCCGATTACTGGCACTATGCACTAATTTCAAACGGTGTGTCACCGAAAAGGAACTGAACAAATGTTTGGTCCAAAAATCCGGGCTTGACCTACGGGGGACCCGGGTAGCTCAGGTGGTAAAACGCTGGACTCTCACCGGGGGAGCTGGGTAGCTCAGTTGGTAGAGCGTTCGACTCTCGTCCGAAATGTCGTGGGTTCGAACCCAGCTGGTGTCAAAATTTGTTCAGACCTCTTTTCGGTGGCCCGTCTTTGAAATCACCTACGTGGTGGACAAAAGACGTTAAGCCCTAAACGTTTTGGACTCTCACCCGAAAGGGTAGGGTGAGAGTCCAGCGTTTTACCACTTGAGCTGCCTGGTGTCCCCCCGTAGTTGGTGAGGAGAGACGGGCTCGATATTGAAGTATGGATTCATTCCTTTTTTGCAGAACCAGTACATCTACATCCATGACTGCCTGGTGGACGCTCTGTCCACAGACACTGACGAGGAGGAGTCGGAGGAAAGCGAGGAGGAGGAAGACCGTGAGTGTATGGTTTCACGCCATATCTGAAGACTGATACAAACACGATACAGTTTATTGCCGCTGTGTCTCGTATTGCCCTCCTGTACCCAGCGATACAGTTTATTGCCGCTGTGTCTCGTATTGCCCCCCTGTACCCAGTGATACAGTTTATTGCCGCCGTGTCTCGTATTGCCCTCCTGTACCCAGTGATAAAGTTTATTGCCGCTGTCTCGTATTGCCCTCCTGTACCCAGTGAGCAAAGGTCCTGGGGCCGTCGACGGCCGCAGTGGGCCCGCGCACGTCCGTGCGCGGGCCCACTGCGGCCGTCGTCGGCCCCAGGACCTTTTGTTATTGGGGTAGTTCATTGTCTGACCTACTTTCTGTGAACCCAATGGCTGTCGGTAGCGGTTTTTGTCGCGATGATTTCTGCAGGAAACACCGCGACAGACGGAGAGCGATACCGCCAGCCGAAAGGTTGAAGCAGAAGTAAAGTTAAAGTAGCAGCTCACGCACGCACGCACGCACGCACGCACGCACGCACGCACGCACGCACGCACGCACGCACACACACACACACACACACACACACACACACACACACACACACACGGCATACCTTGTTGAGCGTGCAATAAGCGGCGCGCTACAGGTGGTTAAGCGAAAGAGAGCGAAGGGAATCGCCGGGTCGTGGGTTCGAGTCCCCGTCCCGTCCCGGCCCCGGTAGCTGGACTCGCAATCCAGGGAAAAAGACACAGCGGCAATAAACTGTTCGTTCAAAGGTCCTGGTAAATCAAAGTGGCACAGTTGCAATGCCCCATGAATTGATCAGTGTTTCGGTCGTACTCCATAGGCAATAGATTTCTCTGTCCCCCATAACCCGCCCGTCAGGGCCGTCTGCTATCGCTTCGGTGCCGTGGACGTTAAACCCCGAACTAATCGACCGGCGCGCGACAATCACTTTGTAACCATGTTCCTTTGAATGCATTTATGTTGACTTTACAATCTGCGGCCACTGGCAGTTAGCCCTTTTAGGTCCGGATCGATACAGCAGGAGATGGCTTGTCCGTGATAATTCAAGGGTAGTGCCAGATTAGCTTGGCGCCTTCAGGCGCCAAGCCAATCTGGCACTACCCTTGAATTATCACGGTCAAGCCATCTCCTGCAACTGGTACTTTAGGCAACACCTCCAAAATTTGAAAAATGGGACCTTTGGGCTAAAAGGGTTAATACTGCAATGTGAAGGGTGTTACGATTGTGGTTGTGTTGTCCTGTGAGAGCATACATGTGTTAATCGTAGGAAACGATCCGATATTTATTTAAGCTATCATGGTTATGATTCACGTACCTTTTTAGTAACATTTTTTTCGGTCGCGCAGAGCGCAATTCACTTCGTTATGATACGCTAAATTTAGTCCAGAACGGTCTAGATAGGTCGCACTGTCTAGTGACCGCGTATGTGTGACGTCGGTAAATTGGCGACATTTAGTAACAAGTTGTTTACTGTGCGCGTGAAGCCGTCAGCCGTTTTCTTGTGTGTTATGAAGGATCGTGGTCGTTCTCGAAGTTTCCAACTAGTTTGTGAACTGCCTGCCATACTTTTGTGAGATGCCATTTTACTAAGGATTTGGAGCTGAAGTGAGCAGCCAAATTTGTGTAGCCTATTGTAGTTTCCTAGAAAGTTCGTTTTTTTTATTAATATTTTTGAGTTCCGGTTACGTAGATTGTTTTGATTGGTTGCGTTGAATGATTTTCTTGGATTATTCTAGAAAGTGTCTTAATATATAATGTTGGTGCTAGGAGAGCGCGAACATACATTGTCTTGCATTTGTCAGTTGTAGAGACACACAGTTTATCTTAGGTACGTGGCCCGTATAGGGTGTACATGGTGAGAGATACAGCGTAACAGTGTGGTGTACGTTGTGTGAGGAACTTTGTGTCGACAATGTGGATATTTGCAGAGGAGACTTTGTATCAGTGTTGGTATATTTGGAACTGCATTGTGTGGAGATCGCATCGCTGAATTAAAATATTGTTGGAACTGTTACTCCAGTATTGTCTACATCCTTAAGCCACGTGTGACGGATTGCAGCTGAATGAAGTTTATTTAAAAGAACCTTACGTACGTGCGTCTGGTGTGTTTATCATACTATGACTACAACCCCACCACGTAACAATGGGCAAAAGGCAGTGAGTCCATTTTTTTTTTGGGTGAAAAGCGAGGTTTTAATGTAACTAAATCAATATCTTGCTTTTCACAAAAAATAGACCTACTATCCTCATACAAAGAAAATAGCCTTTCACAAAATGAACTGTAAGTTGCTTTCTTGGGCGGTCGGTCATGTGTCATATGTGCAGCAAGTACTTTGGTGAATCATGTTTTGTACTTGCTCTCTTTTGCTTTCAGATATATATGGAAACTGCTGACCGGTAACTTTTCAGCTGGAGTCTCGGACATTGTTCTGACCGTATGCCACCAGCAAAGACTGACTTCCCAACTGTCTCTCAATTATCGACGTGTCGCAAATAAGGACTTTACAATATATTTTTCCCTGCATCATGATGTGTTTTGTCTGATAACACATTCTACCCCAGGACCGAAATCCCCAAAGTTTGAAGCTGCCCTCTGAAGAAGAGTATTAGAGACAGATCGAGCAAGATAGTTCAAGGGTGGTGCCAGAGTAGCTTGGCGCCTGTAGGCGCCAAGCTATTCTGTCACCAGCCTTGAACTATCATGCTCGACCCATGTCTTACTGTGATGTGTCGGGGCTGAATGAGATAAACTGTAAATTTTCATTTCCCATCGGTGCCATTATCTGAGCTATATGTGGATGGACGGATGAATGTATTGATGTGTGCCTGTATTGTGTGTGTGCGTGTGCGTACGTGCGTTCACGTGTGTGTATGTGTGTGTTCGCGCAAAAGCGACTGAAAGGAACTGTTGAGGAGCTCATGTGTATGTATATATTTTTGTATATGTGTTAACGACATTGTCAAGTAATAACCGTTTGCATGTAACATGTGATATTAAAAAAAAATGTAATGTCTGGTGCTGATGTAAATACCTAATACAAGACAACCCTTGTGGTGTACAATTCCCTATGCAACGTACAGCTAAAGGACACTACACAATGTTACTCATACACAAGTCATTCAGGCTTTAATCTCAATGTACAAATTATCCTGAATAAACTATTTTCTACATACATGCATTTGTTTCCTTAACTCTCAGGTTAAATCATTCGAGACGTGCTGCATCCGGATACGCGGCAAACTGCCGCGTATCCGGACGCCGCGTATCCGGACGCGAAACGTCTCGAATGGGTTAACAGTCAAATGTGTATAAGGTGGTAGGCTGTTAACTCTATGTGCCGCATGCGTATTCGACGCCAATTCACCGCATATTCATATGCAGCGGCACGCCTAAAATGAATCGGCAGAAAGGTGGTCACTATAAACAGATAGCCGCCGGTTCAAGTTTGACTGTGTAAGTATTGCATCATTGCTCTGATTGGCAGGGCACACTCTTGGGTACATACGCAGCATAGATAGCTCTGTGTCTTCACGCTAAAAGCATTGGATTCCAATACTCTCATGAGGTAGGTTGCATGAGTGATATTAGTCCTGCGCAAGCCTCTAAGCAAGGTGCTCCGCTATAGCGGAGCACCTTGCTTAGTGGCTTGCGCAGGTCCAAGTTCACTCGTGAATGCTACTGGCCCTAGGAACTGTGTGCACATTGTGCATGCTGACATTTGAAATGGTCAATATCGTGTGCAGGATAAGTGAATTTATTTCTGAAGTACGCGTTTGGCTGAAATGTAGTGCTGTTATGTTTCCGCGGAATGTTTAACCAGGCGAGTCCCCCCTCCCCCCATCCCACCTCCCATCCCCCAAGGAACCTTGTCTATGCTTGATAATAATATTTCAACGAATCAAGGGCACTGAATCTGTAACACAAAGAGGGAGGTCTGTACCCTGTATATTTACATTCATTGTTCAATTTACAGACCGGCAATACATCTAGGCGCCGAGTTGTTCTGGCACTGCCCTTGAACTTGTTTAGTCTGCCTCCAGAACTGGCATATAGCTTTCAGAAGACAACTCGACAGCTCTCACATCTGCGGATTTGGAAATTAGGGTCCGCTGTACTACACCGAGGACTGTTTGGTTACAAGACTTTGAGAAGGAAGGCATCGTCCAGGCGGGAGTTGTCCTGAGCCAACCCACCGAAAACCAGAACCCCGTCAGGACCGTATTCTGCGGCGGAGAACCAACCACGATGAGACAACTTGTCCCCACTGACCTCCACCTTCTGCCAGCCGGCTGTCTGCTCTTTGGTGTCCAAAACGTAAACCTCATCGCCAAACTGCCCCGCGCCCTCGTGACCTAGACTCGACGGGTCAACCTCTCCGCCAATCACAAAGATCCTGCTGCCAAGGGAAGCCACTCCAAAGACGCTGCGGGGCGGAAGTGCGGGAGCGACCTGCACTTCTCGCCACTGAAAAGTTTCCGTGTCGAACTCATGCATATCTCCCATTTCTTTGCCGGTGAAACCTCCGATAACGTACAGCTTGTTCCCGACGACCGTAAACCCAGCGCCACCTCTTCCGAGGATGACGTCAGAGCTCGGCAGTTTCCGCCAAATACCGGTGTCGGTGTCAAAACTATGCAGATCATTGAGACGACCGGACGGCACACAGCCGCCAAAGACGTAGAGCTTGGAGCCGATGGAGGTCATCTGGTGGTAACTGCGGGCCTCAGGGACGTCGCCGGACATGGAGACTGGGGACCAGGAGGACGTAGTCGTGTCTAGTCTGTACATATCGCACACAGAACCTTCGCCCATTGGAATGCCATACCTGGGGAAAATAAGTAGGTACGTAGTAAGTAAGTAAGTAAGTAAGCAAGTAAATAAGTAAACAATAAAGTTGATAAAAATAATAATGTAAATAAATAAATGAATACATGAATAAATAAGCTATTTATTTATTTACTTAGTTATTTTAACCCCTTCGCTGCCAGTGATCACCAATTTTGCGTCACCCTGACAGACATTCGCGTGAAGACACTTACACAGATGTCAAAGATACCCCCAAACAAAAAATAGGCATAAAAAATAAAGGACTAACAAGAGACATAAATCCTCATGAGCCCCGGCGACAGCGGGCCCTCATAAGCATTTATGTCTCTTGCAGCTGGCAGTTTAAGAGGTGGCTTGGCTTGACTTCGCGAACGAAGATTTTATAGGAGTTGCCCACGACGTCTGCAGGCTTGTTCGTGGCTGCGGAGGCCAATCCGAGACAGGCAGGTTCGACCGCAGTGGCTGCAGGGGAAGGTATGGCCAGGGTTCTGAGCTGCGGCATCTCTGTTTTTTCTCCTGAGCCGCTTGTCCTTAAGGCTAGCTCTGTGAGAGTCCTCAAAGGAGACAGCTGCCTTGTAAATGGTGGAGCGCCAGGTGTCACGGTCCGCAGCAAGCGAAGACCACTGGTGGTGGTCGATTTGGCAGGCACTAAGTGACTTCTTGAGACAGTCTTTGTATCTCTTCTTTGGTGCCCCTCTGTCACGGTGTCCAGTAGCAAGCTCGCCGAACAGGGTGATCTTTGGTAGGCGATGATCCTCCATCCTGGAGACATGCCCCGCCCAGCAGAGCTGTGTCCGCAGCAGCAAAGCCTCGATGCTCACAGTTTCAGCCTGTTCAAGGACCTCGTCGTTGGTGACATAGTCACTCCAGTGAATGCCCAGGATGGTACGCAGGCAGCGCTGGTGGAAGCGTTCGAGGAGTCGTAGTTGGCTGCGGTAGAGGGCCCAGGACTCGGAACCATACAGCAGGGTGGTGAGGACCACAGCTCTGTACACGCTGATCTTGGTGCCTGTTTTCAGCTGTTGATTGTGCCACACCCGCTTGAAAAGTCGCCCGAAAGCGCTGTTCGCTTTTGCCAGCCTGCTGTCAAGCTCCTTGTCCAGCTTGGCGTCCGACGTGATAATGCAGCCAAGGTAAGTAAACTGGTGCACTGACTTTAGTTCAGACTCGCCAATGGTGATGTGAGGAGGGCGATACACTGTCTTGGGTGCCGGCTGATATGCATAAAACCCCTGAAACTCGATGTAATATCTATGAATTTACCAATAGGCCAATTTTGATCCTCTTGTCTGTCCGTCATTTTTATAGACAAACCCAAAAGATAAATTAATTCACTAACCCATACCCTGTAGGTTGATCTGTCTTTAAAATGAGCTTTAGATGCTTAGTTGATTTCAGTTTATTTTTTACATCATCCCGTTCTTGCTTATTTGGAATGACATCGTTTTCTCTGAGACAGTCTTCGAAGCTGTCACGATCCTTACAGTAAAACAAACATATAAACTTTAACTGTTCTCGAAAATCTTTCAGTACAGCATTATATTTCTGAGTGAGAATCCATACACTTATGTTTGCATGTCTGCCACTAAAGGCAAGTTCTGCCAGTGTGTTTCTTTTCTTAACAATGTCTTTCTCTGCAGAACAGTCATCGACTATGAACAATGTTGGCTGTCCTTCAAATTGTTTGTAAAAATATTGTAGGTAGTCATTCAGTTTTTTCTCAGGGTCAACTAAATAGATATTACTGTCAGTCCAAATGAATAAACGGTTGTGATAAGCTTTGTTGTGTTTGATTGTTGGACAAAATATTACAATGTTTTCAAAGTGGTATATGTATCTTGTTTGTAACAGATTAAGAACAAATTCAGTTTTTCCACAGCCTGTGGCACCACAAAATAAACCACAGTGTGGATCGAGTGTCATTAAGCTATGGTTCATTTTAATACACAATATAATTTTAATATATGTGTCCACTCAGTCTGCTTTCTGCAATATTGAGTTGTGCGTCATATATCAGGTACAAATATATATTTATGGCTGCAGCAGTTTCAACCTTCTTTTGTATCTGAATTGTAATCCCATCACTACCATTCTCAACAGTTCGTCCTGACCCATGAAGATAGTCATCATCTGTACTACGCAGGTCTAACCACAGTGCATACTTGTTTGTCAGGTATTGACCAATCCTAACGTCATACAGATGTAGATCTTTGCACGCAATGTTTGCTGGTTTATCTCTAATCCTTCCACCCGCAAAATACTTTGTGATCTCATCGTAGTGTTGATAAGGTAACATTCCAGACGCGTACACTTGATTAGGACGGCCTTCGATTGTGCAGGACAAATGTGTAATCTTAGGATTGTAGAATTTTTCTGAATCCCGTTTGTATGGAGCCGCTGGTTCAATAAACAACATAAGAATACCTTTCAGTGACCTAGCAGGCGTGTTTAAGTTTATGTTCCACATTGGGTCGCTTTTGTCTTTGGGTATTAAACTATGTCTAATCACCCTGTCATAATAAATTGGTAGTCTTGACTGATACTGATTTTGTATGAGTCTGGCTAGTTCAGTGTGTGTGACAATTTCATATTCCAAGGAAATGTTAGAGATCTTATATGTTGCACTAAGATCAGATGATTTAATAACTTTGGAGTAGTCATTGAAGGTTAGTTCAAAACTCAGACGGTCATTCAGTGCTCCTTGATAATAAGGCAGATGAGCTGTTAGGATTTCAAACTCAAGTGGATTGATTGTACATTGCTTAACGTCCCGACAGCAACAAGGCTTTCTCAGGACGTGCCTGCACTGCTCGTGAAAAAAAAAACTAAACAGAAAATTGAATGTATGTCGCCAGCCGGCCAAATACGTTAAATAAACCTACAACATGGGGCCTAAATAAAGCTAAGACCATTTAGCAACACACATCCAATATCAAGAGCTACAGGCAGTGCAGACAGTAGGGAGAGTTTTAAAAAGGCAAATACAGGTGAATGGACAAAGGGTAGACAGAAACGCATGCCCCAGAATAGAGAGAAAAACCCACCCTGTGGGGCTGACCAGGGTGACCCTGGGAACTAAAAAATACCTAACCCCACCCAAGTCCCCCAGGGCAGACCCGGGTGGGGGCAAACTCAAGTGGAATGTCAGTGGAATGTAGAATCTGGATCCATATGTTTCAGCCATTATAACATCCATGGCTGTATTAGTTACTTTATCTCCGGCGTCGATTCGAAGTTTACCAACATTATCTGGCTGTATGCCTTGGTAAATACGGTCTTCTCGTTCTTCTCTTGTTAGCCAAAGGTCTTTGTAACAGTAAAATACATCTGAGTCATCAAGACTAAACACTTCCTGTCCTTCAAGTTTTACTTTAATAGTTCTAACAATTGCTCTGCCAAGATTGTCAACTAGTGTTCTGTTCACGTCTGCGTCTGATGATAGTTCAATATTAAAAGCAAGGCGTGCAGTGCCAGGAACAATAACGTCACTGGGTCCTAGGTTTGGAAACTTGACTGTAAGTGTTTGGTTCTGGTCTATGGTACTTGGATTGTTTGTGATGACTATTGTTTGTCGAATGCCCTTAACACCCAGGGGCTCACGTAGTTTTCTGTATGGGTCTAACTTTGATCCGTAAGACTGTGTCATTTTTATTATGCACAATAAAAAATAATAAATTAATAAAACAATGGCAGCGGGAGGATTTAATCATGAAGATTTTGAAATGGATGACATGAATGACTATGATACTGGTGCAACAGATATGACTGGAATGGTAACTAGTTCTAGTATGTATCACGAACTATTAAAAGACAAAGTAAACTCATTTTATGACAGTGTTGGTGTCCACCCAGATGTAATAGATCCTAATCAGTTTGAATATGATAAAGGACACTTATTTGTAAATACAGACAGAGGGAAAATAAATCTAACACATAAAAATAATCCTTCTAAGTTTAGAGCTTTAAGTACAATTAAAGGTGAAGTCGGTGGTAACTCTGGGTTGGCAAGATACCTTGGTAAGAGGTAAAATAAATAAATACATACATAAATAAAGTAGAAGTCTGCCCAGCAGAGATTTAACTCCGTCGCATTCCAATGATTTTACTCAATAAGTGAATGCAGACCTTGATTTTGAAAACTTTTGTTAATTTAATGCCAAAGAACCAGCCGTCAAATAAACAGGAATACAAAGTGGTTTCCGAAAGAGGCATAGATCCTCAACAGCGGGCGCTCATGAGGAGCTATGCCTCTTGCAGCTAGAGTGTCCTCACGTTCTCTTTAAAGAAGGGACTAGAGGCATCCATAAAGTCTGTGGAAGAAAGCTGATTGATTGATTTACAATGCTTAACGTCCCGACAACAACAAGAGTTTCTCAGGACGTGCCTGCACTGCTTGTGAAAAAAAAAAAAAAAAAACTAAACAGAATATTGAATGTATGTCGCCAGCCGGTCCAATATGTTCAATAAACCTACGACATGGGGCCCAAATAAAGCCAAGACTATTTAGCAACACACATCCAATATCAAGAGCTACAGGCAGCGCAGACAGTAGGGACAGTTTAAAAAAGGAAAATACAGGTGCCAGGGTAGACAGAAACACATGCCCCAGAATAGAGGGGAAAACCTACCCTGTAGGGCTGACCAGGGTGACCCTGGGAACTAAAAAGTAGTTAACCCCACCCAAGTCCCCCAGGGCAGACCCGGGTGGGGGGGTGGAAGAAAGCTGAGGCAGGATTTTCAGGGGTAGAACCAGAATAACCTGGCGCCGAGTGAGCAACACCAAAAGACCATGCGCCTGCCCTGTACCACGTTCAGTCTACTTCATCCCGAGAAGAACCCAACGGAGAAAGAAACACGCTTAGCGTGTTTCTTTCTCCGTTGGCGGGGTTCTTCTCTGCATTTTACATGTTTGGCAGTTTTGTCTGGATTGCCTACTTCATCCCGCACAGTTACGAATCAGACTTGTCTGGAAGTAACCTCAGCCTACCTGCCACCAAAAATATAGATGCTGGTCCCAACGACAGCCGCGGCATGAGCATTTCGTGGCGGCACCTCCACTCCAGTCGTCTGCAGCTGCCGCCATGTCGCGGAAGGGACGTCAAGACACCAGACAGCACTGCCGATGGGCTGGCGCGGTTCGTGCTCACCCCCCATGACATAGGCGGTTGTGCCCACTACGTTTAACGCGTGACTGCTGCGGGCTAGGGGCTTGGTGCCCTTGCAGTCTATTTCCTGCCACTTGTACTGTGGTTAGACAGAAACAAATATAATGGTACAAATCAGTCTTCAACAAAATTGGTCAGTTCGCTGGCGCCCGTTGTCGTAGTCGTCGTCGTTAAACGACAAAGCCGTTCAGTAACAAAGACAAAGTTCAGTATCGCTAATGCTGTCAGTACTATTAAAAAAAAAAAAATTCATTTAACCCCAGGGCCGCATTATTTCCTAAAATGTGGTGGTGTCATCGAACGACTATGTCTGTACCGGTTGCAAGCCAATTTGGCACTACACTTGAATTATCATTTTCGATCCATCTCCTGTTGCAGGACGTTCTGGTTAAATGGGTTAATACAGGCAGAGTGAATACTGCAACACCGGCAGAGACTTGATGCCCTGTGTTGATCAAATCGAGAAAGAACTATCAATATTTTTGCTACTAGTTATGTCCTTATACTACTAAGTAACTCATTCAGCCCGACGCACGTCAGTTTCCCAAATTTTCGGGAGGCGTCATCTAACAACTATGCACAAGCTGCAGGAGATGGATCGACCATGATAATTCAAGGGTAGTGCTAGATTAGCTTGGCGCCGACAGGCGCCAAGCTAATCTGGCACTACCCTTGAAATTTCATGGTCGACCCATCTCCTGCTGTAGTGCGTCATGGCTGAATGAGTTAAACATATAAACTATGCAAAACTCAGACTAATGCAAAGTCAGTGTCCTAGCAAATTAATCACTTGGTCATCGCTCATTCAACTCAATCAGCCAACCAACCTATCAAACGACCGGCCGACCAACCAGCCAGCTAGCCAATCAGTCAGTCGATCGATCGATGGATCGGGCAATAATCAATCACGGCAATCGATCAATCAATCAATCAATCAATCGATCGATCGATCAATCGATCAAGCCGAGTTACAATCCATACTTACGCTCATTTTGCGACCCGATGTGCTGGACGCGAAGACTCGGTGACACAACTCGTGTGTGGGAAGTCCTGCTAGAAGCCTCTGTGTGTTACTGTTAAACAAAGACCACAGCGGTTTACGCACTGGCAAGCTAACTATTATCAGTGTGTTGACTGAGCCGGTGTAAGCGACTTGTCTCAACTGATATACCCCAGCATGTCAGCCGGAGACATAACACTAGATGCCTTGCGCTGTCGGCTTAATGCGCAGTTGCACTGATCATTATTAAACATGAACTGGTCTGTTATTTTGGACCTTACGGGAGAGCCGTAAGGTCCAAAATCACAGACCAGCACATGTAACTGACTTCAGTCACGTAGCGGCGCACACCGGCGGGGACCACTCACCGATCAAACGAAATGAGAGTAGGCCCTTTACCTGTCTTTATCAATAGTTACACCGACCGGCACGCGATAGTAAACTGGGACGGACGGCCTGTGTCAGCCTAACCATTGAAATGAGCAACACGTTTTTCAGTTTACACAGCTAAACACTGTCAGCGCTGACTTACGACTGAATCAGTGCGAGTTTAGCCAGACAGAGCCTTACTGTCATGTCAGCTTCACCTGTCTCAGACTACTAATACATAAATCAGGATCCAGGATACAGCATACACACTAACAACGTGATTTCATCATTCACAAAGTATGTCGTCTAACGATACACGCGTGTCGGACGCAATACCGAATTAGTTTTAACTGCGAACACCGCAGACACGCAGCCCGGCTGATAAAAGGTGAAGGCCGAACAGTGTCACCACGCCCAACTGTCAGCGGATAAAGGGGAAAAACTCTGTAAATCACTAATGTCAGCGTATTGCAATTGTCGATATTATGTCCCTTCGAACGTTTCATTCGCTCAATTCCCCAATCGCCATCATCGTGTAATCATTCAGTCCCGACACATCACAGCAAGATATGGCTCGACCATAGTTCAAGGGTGGTGCCAGAATAGATTGGTGCCAAGCTATTCTGGCACGGCCCTTAAACTACCATGGTCGATCTGTCAGTCTCCTAAATCGTAATGCAGTCCTTAGAGGCGGACAACTACAAAATGTGGGTATTTCGTACCTGGGACGCAATGAGTTAATATGTCTTCCCTCCCCCCCCCCCCCACCTGCCCTCTCGATCATATGTCCCTTGGGACGTTTCATTTCCTCAGTTCCCGCAATCCCAATCATAACAATTTCTCTCCAGCCCCCCCCCCCCCCCACACACACACACACTCTCACTGCCCCACCGACCTCAGTGCCCTCCCCCCCCCCTCTCACCATTCCCGCCCCCCCCCCCTCCCGTCATGCTTACCCTTCAGAACTGATTGTCACTCGCAGTGATTGATGGTAGCCTGTTGCTTAAATAGTAGGGTGCTTTTACAGTGACTTATTTATTTAATTAGTTATTCATTTTATCTATGTAACTATTTATCTATTTAATTCTGGTTCTTGTTAGGGCAATTATTCATTCAAGCAATCATTCATTCATGTTCTTTTGTTGTCGAGAAAATGAATCAGTCATTCACAATTAATATTTCGGGACAAATACCATATGGCTGTGGTATATACCACTTCTCACCTCATCATATGCCAAGGTTTTATCGTCAATATTTACTGGCAGGCGAGATATACATCAAAACTGTTCCTTCAGTGTAATACCAGCCGCCAGCGCTCTGTCACCTGCGGATATTTCACCGATTCAGTCGTGCGCTGAAAGCTGGACTCACTACAACACCCTCAGTTTGAGAGACAGCAGGGTCCGATTTTCTGTCAGCTAGAGGCATGGATTCTTATGGCCCGTGCGAATGCACGGGCTCATGAGAATCTATGCCTCTTGCAGATGGAATGGGTTGGAAGGAGAACGTACGCCAGTGCAATCCGTGATGTGATTTTCCGACACAGTTACTGAAGATTATCAGTCAAGGTGAAGCCTTTCTGTATCTTGATTTGTATGTAATAAGGGCAGGCACAGGGGTTTGGGGATGGGTGGGTGAAGAGAAAGGTGGTTGGGGGAGGGTCAGAGAGAGAGAGAGAGAGAGAGAGAGAGAGAGAGAGAGAGAGAGAGAGAGAGAGAGAGAGAGAGAGAGAGAGAGAGAGAGAGAGAGAGAGAGAGAGACACTGACAATGACAATAATTCTTTATTTTATAACGGTGAAAATTTTGGCTGGCATAACCATTTTTCGAATTTGCCGTTGCTAATCTAATCTACATATAATGCACAAGTATGGAAATATTATACTGAAAATAAAAATAATTTAATTTAAAAAATAAAAATTAAAAATTATGAAAGAAACACACGTGCACACACACACACACACACACACACACACACACACACACACACACACACACACACACACACACACACACACACACAGACACACACACAGACACACACACACATGCATACGAAACACAAAAGCACACACACACACACACACACACACACACACACACACACACACACACACACACACACACACACACACACACACACACACACACACACACGCGCGTACACAAACATAAGCGCGCACGTACACACTGCATGAGAGAGAGAGAGAGAGAGAGAGAGAGAGAGAGAGAGAGAGAGAGAGAGAGAGAGAGAGAGAGATGAGAGAGAGAGAGAGAGAGAGAGAGAGAGAGAGAGAGAGAGAGAGAGAGAGATGATGATGATGATGATGATGATGAAACTTTTTTTTTTTCAACGGTAAAACGTTTTGACAGAAAACAAATCGTCATTTTACAAACTTGCCGTTGCTAACATCTACAGCATAAAAAAGAGAAAACTTAAAAAAAAAAAAAAAAAAAATTACATACAGAACCCAATAGCATCATTATATACAGGAAAAAAATAACACTCATCACACACATATGCACACACGCACGCGCCGCCCGCACACACATACACCCACACACACAAACAAACACGAGCACACACACACACACGCGCGCGCGAACACATATACCAACCATCTGCATGAAATACATGAGGTACAGGAAATAGTGCAGTACCTGAGAAGTATTTTGTTTGACTCATCAAGTAATCATAAAGTTTTCTTTTAAAAATTCCTGGTGAGGTTATAGTTTTCAAGTGTGCAGGGATAGAATTGCAAGCAAACGGACCAGAGAATGACATACAAGTTTTAAAAAGGTCGATTCTTGGCAGTGGTAGGGGTAAGGTATTGTTTCTTGATGTCCGTTCACGTTCTTGCTGAGATATAAATTTAGTGATTAGATACTGGGGTGTCATATTATTCAGTATCTTATGCATAAAGACGCATTTGTTTAAACTAAGTTGCTGACGCAGACCGAAAATGTTTAAGTGTCTAAATTTGTCTGTGGTAGGGATGGGGCGTCTATCTATCATTTTTACAGCTCTTTTATATATGGAGTTTAACCTCTTCATGTGGACATCACTACAGCCGTCCCACACTGTGGAGACATAATCAACGTGAGACGTCTAAGCTGGGACAATAAGAAAATGTTTTTAGCAATGGTCTTACAAACAGCATTCATATGGGTCTCCCAGCACAGTTGAGAGAGAGAGAAAGCTAGAGAGAGAGAGAGAGAGAGAGAGAGAGAGAGAGAGAGAGAGAGAGAGAGAGAGAGAGAGAGAGAGAGAGAGAGAGAGAGAGAGAGAGAGAGAGAGAGAGAGAGAGAGAGAGAGAGATGATGATGATGATGATGATGAAACTTTATTTTTCAACGGTAAAAAGTTTTGACAGAAAACAAATCGTCATTTTACAAACTTGCCGTTGCTAACATCTACAGGATAAAAAAGAAGGGAAACTATAAAATATATATGTACATACAAAACCCAATAGCATCATTTTATACAGAAAAAATAATAATACTCATCACACACACATGCACAGACGCACGCACGCGCGCCGCTCACACATACATCCACACGCACAAACAAACACGAGCACACACACACACGCGCACACACATATAAAAACCATCTGTATGAAATACGTGAGGTACAGGAAATATTACAGTACCTAAGAAACGTACTAAGTCTGACTCATCAGGTAATCAAAAAGTTTTGTTTTAAAACTTCCTGTTGAGGTAATAGTTTTCAAATGTGCAGGGATGGAATTCCAAGCAAACGGACCAGAGAATGACATACTAGTTTTAAAAAGGTCAATTCTTGGCAGTGGTAGGGGTAAGGTATTGTTTCTTGAGGTCCGTTCACGTTCTTGGTGAGATATAAATTAAAGAGAGAGAGAGAGAGAGAGAGAGAGAGAGAGAGAGAGAGAGAGAGAGAGAGAGAGAGAGAGAGAGAGAGAGAGAGAGAGAGAGAGAGAGAGAGAGAGAAGAAATGAAATGAAGAAATGAAACTTTATTTCTCAACGGATAAAGTAATTAGCACGTGTGCCATTTTTCATACTTGCCGTTGCTACTCTACAAACACAGGAAAATAATTGTAATACTAATAGTACCAAATTACACAAAGAAAAATTAGAAAACATTAAACATGAAGAGACATTAAACAAAATTCATTCATTCATTCGGTCATACAAAAAACAAACGAAAAATAGAAAGTACACGCAACGCGCGCACACTGACACATACACGCTCGCGCGCACACACAGACACGCGCTAATGATAACTTGACCTATATACGAAGCAAATCATTTGGATCATAGTGAAAATTCACTTCAGACAGCAAAATTATTTGGATTATAATAGAAAGTTGAATTATGTAATTAGGCGATTATTATTAGTATGCACAAACCATACGGCAGCATGCACTGATTATACGATAAGCACATGTTTGATACGAATACTTGTGGTAGATTATGTATCAGCAGACAAGTACTTGAGGAGGCATTCCTTGAAAGAGGAGAGGGAGCTAGCGTGTGTTATACATGTTGGCAGTGTGTTCCAGAAAGATGCGCCTGAGAAAGATACACTGGTTTTAAATAGATCTATCCTGGGGCGAGGTGTAATAAAGTTTCGTCTTGAAGTAGAATAACCTGAACTTGCCTTGGTAAAGAGCTTACAAAGATATTTTGGGTGAATCTCATTCCAGATTTTATACATAACCACGCCCTTGTTTAAGAGGTGATGCTTGCTAAGAGGTAGCATTTTCAGAGAGAGAGAGAGAGAGAGAGAGAGAGCTCATACATCGATATTAATACTTTTTTTCACTCTGTTTTTTTTTTTATCTGCTGTACCTGCCATTCAAAGAGAATTTGTTTCGTCAGAGTTTGTGTTTTTATCCTAATCCTTCTGTTTTGATCTTTTATAGTTTGTTCAAATGCGTGCGAGTTTGTGTACGTAACCTTTGTACATGTGTACATATGTATGTTTGTGCACATGAATGTGTGAATGACTTAATACGTGCAAGCGTGAATGATTATATGTGTGTATGTGTCCTTAAAGTCTCCGTGTTTGTCTGTGCACGTGCTTGCACACGTGTGTGTGTGTTTGTGTGTGTGTATGTGTGTGTTTGTGTGTGTGTGTGTGTGTGTGTGTGTATGTGTGTGTGCGCGCGTGCGTGCGTGCGTGCGTGCGTGCGTGCCTACGTACGTACGTACCTCCGCCTGTCGATAACAGTCCAACCCCTTATCTATCCTCTAGTTCCTGGTTGCTAGACTTTCAAACCTTTCAAACTTTAAACCACACAAAACTCTCACAGCTCATCAACAAGAGGCAGGGACTCATGAGGATTCATGCCTCTTGGTCGCCCAGTTTTACATCAGAATTTCTCAGTCTTTTGGAGTCACTTTATCTATATACCCGTACGGCTATTTTATGACAAGTCCACCATTGTCTTGATATGTTACCACTTGAGCGATAAGTTTGTTTCGTACTACGAATCCTAGCTATACTTGAGATTTCCCGAGTAGGGTTTGCTATCTGTTTTGCTGCGTGCACCGTGTTTGCATGGACACATTCTATCGTTGCTGCATTTGCACATTGCAAAAATGAGGCGTGTACACGCGAAACTGAACTGCAAGTAAATGAGAACTTTAAGCCGTTGCGTGTCGGTAGCGGTTTTTGTCGCGATGATTCCTGTGGGAATCATCGCGACACCCTACCGACACGCAAAGGGTTGAATACAATACACATGTGCGTGTGTGAGTCACCAATATGTTATTTTATATCTATGCAGGATCTATGTAGGCTATAGATATATATAGATAATCAATGCGCTCGATTCTCTTTCTCTCCCCCTCTTATGTTTTAACTTTGACAATGACAATAAAAGTGAACTGTGAATTTAAAAGTAATATATGAGAATGAACGCATCTGACAGCATCAGTTAATTGTTCATTACAACAATGAAGCATTCGTCTTCGCTCTCAGAAAAAGTTCTTTAATTGTTAACATTGTTAAGACCAGAGAGACATGATCGAGAGGAGATACTGATGTGTGTGTTGAGAATGCTTAGGCTACCTTTTCAGGGCGGTCGCGCACACGCACGCACGCACGCACGCTCGCACGCACACACGCACTCGTTTCGAAGTCAGTATCCACACGACTGTTTTTTTTCCACTCACTGGCATAAGTCAGTTAATTATACCTTAATTAGTGCTATAATTCTGCGTTATATATATTCCAAAGCTACATTAAAATTCACAGAAGTACCCAACGGAGAAAGAAACACGCTTAAAAAAGATGGGTACAACACAATTTATTAATATTTCGGGTAAATACCCTTTGTCAAAATAGACAAACAAACACAGGGATCAGCCGCTACTTATCTTCATTCGCAGAAGAAATGTGGCAACCCGTCTCTTCTAAGCGTGTTTCTTTCTCCGTTGTGTACCTCTTTGCAGTTTACACGCTTGGCAGTCACCTTTTTGGACTGGATTACATTAAAATTTACACCGTTAAGGTTAATGTTTCGAGAAAACATTACCGTGTGCTGGTCTGTAATGTTGGACCTCAAGGCGTACAACCGTAAGGTCCAAAATCACAGACCTAGCACATGTAACTAATGTATATTTTAAGCAGATGATTGTCCTTATCAGACGACTTTTCTTTTCCTCCCTCGAGGAAACAATAGCTCATCTACACGTTGGAGAATTCATGTTACAAACTGCGAAGATTAAAATGTTAACCCTTTGGCTGTCGGTAGCGGTTTATGTCGCGATGATCCCTAAAGGAATCATCGCGACATAAACCGCTACCGACAGCCAAAGATTAAGGTTAAGATTTTGCCATCAAGGATTTGCCTCATTTACATCCCCAGTTGGGTATACGAACAGATCTACGGCGCATGCTCCACTGATCGCACTGTACTCGGCTTCATGCACTGTCGTTGAATTTCAAAAAGCTCTACCTACCTTTACGGGGCTGATTGGTAATAATTATAAGAATTACTCAAATTGGGACTGAACAGGTGCTGAAATGAGCAGAATGACGTCGTTTCCCAAGTGAGACCATGTGAGCTTTCTGTCAATATCATTTAACCCTTCGACTCCCAAAGCTAAATGACTTCCAGCGTTGTTGTTGTTTTTTGTACGGACCAAAATTATGTTCATAACGCACAACATTCTTAAAAGAATAAAACGTCATGTTGAAACAGACAAAAAGAACCGATAGAAGTAGGTTGGTTTTTTTTTTTTAAATGAAAGCACATTAGAATTTACTGACGTCTAAAATGAATCTCTCAAATGCCGGGGTGAGAGACAGACAGACAGACAGACAGACAGACAGACAGATAGACAGTCACACAGAGTAATATAGGGACATTTTCCGGCGACATCTGTGATCACACATCTGAAAGCAGCTATAATTTAGGATATTATTTAGTTTCCTGTGGCAATTTTTCTCAAATCCATGACTGAAGGAATTCACACCCAAATGAACAACTTTTCAGGTCTTAAGTTCAACAAATTCATCGCATGTGTCTGAGAATTTAACCTGTTTTCCATCTTGCCATCCTAGTAAAGTCAGATCAACAAAGAGAGAAGACAGAGTACACGTAACACGGACCGACCGACTCATTTCGTGCTCATTCTCCTCAGTTCCTTACAACTGTCACGTGCTTGGCTGTAAACATATAACAATACCAATGAAAAATCAACTAGAAAACACGAGAAGTATAACGCAGTGGAGGCACTAACTCATTCAACCCCACGCCCGTATTTCCCAAATTTTGCAGGCGTCATCTAACGACTATGCGCCAGTTGCAGGCGATGGATCGACCATGATAATTCAAGGGTAGTGCCAGATCAGCTTGGCGCCGACTACCCTTGAATTATCATGGTCGATCCATCTCCTGCTGTAGGGCGTCAGGGCTGAATGGTTAAAGCGGTCTGCGCTGGGGTGGGCTTTTATTGCTAACCTTTTCTGGTAATTTTGTGTATTTTTACAACTTGGGGGTAGGATACAAAATCAACCACTGTGGCACTCACAGTGATCACAGCATCACCTAGTCAAGTTTATAATAATTGTGATATCCTGTTGTAATGATGTAAGCCTGCAAATGGACTGCCAGCGCTATAGAAAATGTCTGAAGGCATCTGACACATTATTATTATTATTTTATTTTTTTTTGCGATTTTGCGGAAATGGCCGTTTACTGGGTGCACAAATACCTTCACTGTGAGCCAGAGATTCAATATTTTTCATTCTGTTTTTTGCAGAGGACGCAGAAGGTGTGCCTTAACATAATATTGCTGATTTGGGCTTCTAGAATGAATTCTGATTTATTTAGAGAAAAATGTTTCTCAACCTCATTTTAGCATTCGCAAAGAGCGTGAATGGGTACCCTTGCGCCATCGGCTATATCTCTGGTGTGTTTTTAAGGATTTTAGGGGGACATGGCTTAAACATCTCAGGACATACTAAGATACTAAGGTACACTGTTAAACCCATCTTATTGAGTACTGGGGGGGGGGGGAGGGGGGTAGAAAAAATTACTGAGTTATTCCATTTATTTTGACCTCTCTTTACCTATTACGTTTTAATAATGTGAGCATAAAGTGCAAGAAAATAAGGAAAATCGGCATCCTTTACTGTACATTCGTGGTTAATGATAGTTAATGATAGCTTTTTCCCCATGTACAATTGCCGAATTGGGAAACGTACGTTGTTTTCGATGCCCTCAGAAATTTTGTATACAACTGATGGGTCCTTTTTTTTATATAGGTTTTATTGGTTATGATAGAGTACCACAGTTACTCCGAACCTCATTTTATGATGCTGTGATGCTTCTTTGCCATAATTTCAGCCCCGCACGCAAAATCGTCATGTGCATGCTCCGAACGCGCTCCGACGAGCCCTATGTCAAGAGTTGTTCGTATTTTTAAATAGGAACAACATAAAGGGGAAAAACTTTAAGGCTTAACGTCTTTTGTCCACCACAGGTCTGTACAAAGTTTGACCACAGCTGGGTTCGAACCCACGACCTTTCGGACGAGAGTCGAAAACTCTACCGCCGAGCCACCCAGCTCCCCCAACAGCAGAGACTTTTGCGTATCATCTAACGATAACACATCGAAGACGTGCTGCCTCCGGATACGCGGCTTTATACCGCGTATCCGGGTGCAACGCCTCTCGAATGAGTTAATGTATCTCTTAACATTAAACATTGCATGATAGCTGGAAATTAACATTTCTGGTGTAAAATTCCAGTTGAAATTATAACCCGGATTTCTTTTTGCATCTGTTTTCGTGTGTGTAGTGGTCTGTGATTTTTTGACCTTACGGCTTTAGGCCAGAACACATTTTCATAAATGGGCCACACGCACTGCATTACCGGAAGTGTTATCTTCATGTCCCCCTCTGGAGTGGATTATTGTGCAAACTTTCTTCACTAATGGACATCGATAAAAGCATGTTTTATCAACTCGCAAAACCCAGAATCGGTCCGGGAACACAGCCGTCGACTGAGAGACTTATAGTCACACTGGTTGTCCCCCTCGATTTGCTACCGCTGATCAGCGGTACTGAGCAAATCGAGGGAGACAACCAGTGTGTGATATGGGAAGAGGGCTTACAATATTTTAACTAAATGCGGCAAATTCCTTTGGAGAAAATAAATCACAAAGCTCTTTTAGGTAGAGCCAATAAGCAACGTGGGACATATAACCTTTTGCCCACCGGTATAGGCTTTGTCTATCAGAGTACTGTCACTCGACATCATCTCACAGATCTTTTACTTACTAGGATAGACCCGCCTCCAACATCAGTAGAAACCTGACTGTGTGACTGTGTGACTGACTGACTGAATGAACGAACGAAGAACGAAGGAACAAACGAGCGAGCGAGTGAGCTAGCGAACGAACGAACGAACGACAAACGAAGCAACGAACGAACCAAGAAATAAAAGTGCATTATGATATCATGCACTCGCAGTTCTTGTTTGCACACACACGAACAAGCTTTGATCACCAGTTAGTGGTACCATGGCCTTCTTCATGATACTTAGATTAACCTGTGTAAATAGACCGCCTGTCTGTGGAAACCATTCCTTGATAGTTCTTTAGGTGGTCGCATTACACAGGTTTGGCTGCGTACAAATAGGCAGGAATGACGGTTAGCTCGGGGAAAACAAGTCCCAGGGCCCTACCTCCTCGTATAATTTTACCACGTGCTTGCACATTAAACAATATATTTACCTCAAGTATTCCTTATGTAAAACGGTAGATTTATTACGGTATCTTGCACTGCCTGTTTCACACGACGTTCGAGGTACACAAGTATCGAGTTTACAGCTCTCACAACAATGTTACTTTCAATCCGAACAACATCTCAACTTGAGGGTCAACTGAACCGGGCCTTGATCAACAAGCGGCATAGATTTTCATTAGCCCCTGCGGATGCAGGGGCTCATGAGCATCTATGTATCTTGCAGAGTGAATTCGAATGAGGGACTTCAAGCGGCCTCCCAATTTTTATGGCTTTTCGTCTACACTGATAAGCCGCAGTCGTGAGAGCCTTGCGTACACCCAGTCCAGAACAAATGTTGAAATTCATCCTCACGTAAGAGGAGCTAATCTTAATTCGTATCCAGATTAAATAATAGGGAGTGAACCTTAACAGTGAGGAAAGAGCAGGCAGCGTACAAGGATAACGACTGTCTTGCTTGAGGCGTTTTAGTCACTTATAATACATTTTTGAAAGGAAAGATGATCAGGCAGAGCGGAGAGGGGCGGGTGGGGGTGGGAGGTGGGTGGGAGGGGGGATGGGGGCGAGAAGATAGACCAGGGGTCGGGTAGGCGTGGGGATGGGGTGGGGGAGAAGGGGAATAGAAAAAGTCCCCACAAATATAAGCCGCACACTTTAGCCAGATTCAAACTCAGAATTTCAGTTGGCGTCTTAAAGAAAAAAGAAATCACCTAACATTTAACATCACCTTTGCAGTTTTGCAGTGACAAAATGACCTTAAATTCGAACACCACTCAATAACGAAGCTGCAATGTTTAAGCAGTTGCGGTAAGCCCTATACGTTCAAAGAATGAGCCTAACAGTAACATATTGCGTTTGGTCCCTATTGTCTCAAGCTTTTGTAGATTGTGACACTGACAACCTTAATAAACACAGAGGTAAACAAAAGACACAAGAGGTAAAGATCCTCACGAGCCCCCGCGAATGCAGGGGCTCATGAGGATCTGTGCCTTTTGCATGTTCTTGTCAGAAGGGGTGTATTGGGACCTGAGGCATTTTGAAAACATGTAACACTTGAAACTCCCAGGGTTTGAGTCATTTATTGTGTGTGGAGGTACAGTGATCATATGCAACGCAAGATGGCTGCTAGAGTGTTCGCTGGGTGTGTTTGACGTGACCGGCTGCTGGAGATAAAGTTCTGTTTTCTTACAGGTAAGGAGAACTTTTTGTAACCTTCTTACAGCTTCTTCAACGTGTCTTCGTGTGTTTACGTACAGTTATTTTTGAAGCTTGATACATGTTACGTGTAAGCTTTATATTGAGGGAGTTCACACTTAAATAGATTTCTGTGTCTCTGTCTCTGTCTCTCTCTGTGTCTGTCACTGTCTTTGTCTCACTGTCTCTGTCTGTCTGTCTGTCGGTCTGTCTGTCTCTCCTTCTCTCTCTCTCTCTCTCTCTCTCTCTCTGTCGTCTGTCTCTCTCTCTGTCTGTCTGTCTCTCTCTCTCTCTCTCGTGAAAAATGGCATTTTCGTTTTCTGTGTCAACACCTCTAACTTTATAAAATAAACGTCTATTGATTTATTGACACGCCCTCTCTCTCTCTCTCTCTCTCTCTCTCTCTCTCTCTCTCTCTCTCTCTCTCTCTCTCTCTCTCTTATATCAGGGGGTTGGGTCGCTCAGGACTCTTGTCCGAAAGGTCGTGGGTTCAAATCCAGCTGCGTTTTAGAATTTGCACGGAGCTCTTTTCGGTGCCCCGCCTTTGAAATCACCTTCCTGAACAAAAGGCTTTAACACATTCTGTCCCAGGACCGAAATCCCCACATTTTGAAGTTTCCCTTTAAAAACTGTAGTACACGGCTGGAGATAGATCGAGCGTGATAGTTCAAGGGTGGTGCCAGAATAGCTTGGCGCCTATGGGCACCAACCTATTCTGGCACCACCCTTGAACTATCGCACTCGATCCATGTCTTCCTGTGGTGTGTCGGTGCTGAATGATTTAAGCCATAAGCGTTTTAACACCTCTCTCTCTCTCTCTCTCCTCTCTCTCTCTCTCTCTCTCTCCTCTCTCTCTCTCTCTCTCTCGTCCTCTCTCTCTCTCTCTCTCTCTCTCTCTCTCTCTCTTCTCCTCTCAACGTCAGATTTGAAAAATGGCATTGCCTCTGGCATTGTTTATATCTTTACCGTCGTGGTAAAATAAAGATTCATTGATTCATTGATTCATTGATTCTCCTCTCTCCCTCTCTCTCTCTCTCTCTCTCTCTCTCTCTCTCTCTCTCTCTCTCTCTCTCTCTCTCTCTCTCTCTCTCTCTCTCTCTTACAGGTGCTGTTTTCATAGACCTTCGGAAAGCTTTCGATCTGGTAGATCATGACATTCTCCTTTCCAAGCTCAGTATATATCTGGATGGTTCATTTTCAAGTAACTGTTTTCATACCTCAGACGCCAGTTCTCAGGCATCTATTCATTCCTTGAAAACAACCTCGTTTTTCGCTTACTATCTTACAGACAGACAGCAGCGCGTGATGGTCAATGGATCTTACTCTTCAAGTGGTTTAGTAACAAGAGGAGTGCCCCAGGGCTCTGTCCTGGGACCTCTTCTCTTTTGCATATTTATCAATGACCTGCCACTACATTTCACGAATGACAGAATTGCATGTGATTTGTTTGCCGATGACGCAACAATCCACACCCCCGATAAGTGTCTTGAGTCTTTAAATGGTCGTTTGCAACAGGGACTGAGCGAAATTTCCAAATGGTGTGAAAATAATGCAATGCTCCTTAATCACACCAAAACCGAATGTATGACGATAGCAACCCGTCAGAAGCATCAGCTCAAGCCACTTTCGCTTAGCCTGGAAATCCAAGACCACACCATTACACAAGTAACTGAACATCGCCTACTTGGAGTTATTGTTGATAACCAGATGAAATGGCAATCTCACATCAATGCTGTCTGTAAAACTGTGTCCAGAAATGTTTTTATGCTGTCTAAGCTAAAATATCTCATTGATGTCGACGCTCGCAAACTATTTTACAATGCCCATGTCAAATCCCACATCGATTATGCCTCCACGACATGGGACGGCAGCGGTGACATACACTTGAAGAGGCTTAACTCCTTGCATCGCAGGGCAGTGAAGCAGATCCTGCATGATCCAGCCCTTTCTACTGACCAAAAATTTGAAAAACTAAAGATGCTTCCTCTCGACAGGCACCATCTCTTTAACAAAGGGGTAGTCATGTATAAAATCTGGAATGAAATCCACCCAGAATACTTGTGTAAGCTCTTTACCAAGGCAGCTTCAGGCTATTCAACATCAAGGCGTAACTTCATCACACCACGCCCGAGGATAGATTTATTTAAAACCACCCTCTCATTCTCGGGCGCCTCGTTTTGGAATAAACTGCCAGCGCACATAACACACACTGGTTCACTCCCCTCTTTCAAGGAAAGCCTCTTCAAGTACCTGCTATCTAACAGCTCATTCACTGGTTCGGGTATCCCCATCGCCTAAAGCCTTGATATTAACCTCCGCGCGCACGTGTGCGTGTATGTGTGTGTGTGTGTGTTGTGTGTGTGTGTGTGTGTGTGTGTGTGTGTGTGTGTGTGTGTGTGTGTGTGTGTGTGTGTGTGTGTGTGGTGTGTGTGGGTGGGTGGGTGCGGCGAGAGCGTGCGCGCCTGTTTGATTTCAGTGAAAAAGAAGGAATTTTAAAGAATATCTTCTTTTTTTTTCTTTTTTTTTTTTTTCTTTTTTTTTTTTTTTTTTTTTTTTTTGGGGGGGGGGGGGGCATTCACCTTATTAGCAATCATAATTGGTGCCCTCCATTTTTCCTTATTCATCTTTTTTGAACGACTTGTTATATTATGTGCACTTGTATGTTAGTAGCTTTGTACCTTTGTATGTTAGTAGCCTTATACCTTTAGCAGAGTTGTACCTTTGTAGATTAGCAACGGCAAGCGTGAAAAATGGCATATGTGCTAACTGCTTCTTCCGTTCAGAAATAAAGTTTCATTTCATTTTATTTTCTCTCTCTTTTCAGTTGTTGCAACAACTTATTTCTTCTTTCGCTTCCTAGGCACAAAGCAAATCGGCACTGCCCTTGAAAAATGTATAGTGTTCGAATAAGAAAGAAATATATGCATATTCCTTTAGAAAACCACCACTCTTGTTCCTAACAATAGACATAACGACTAAAAGGCTATTACAAGGTTCATGATGTCGTGTTTTACTGCGCTTCCGTTTCTAGGTCATGGTCGCTAGGAGTAGAACAATGGTTTTTAGGTAAATCGCGCATTTTGTCTGCACCCCTGAAAACGCGCTGTGAGTGGTATACTGGTATATTGGCAATCTTACATTTCATACACAAGCGTGCAAATGACCAATGTCTCTCCATGGATATTAACACACTCGAGACGTGCCGCATCCGGATACACGGCATAAAGCCGGCATAACGACACGTAACGGAATGCAGGGCGCAGTGAATGCACATGCGTTAAATAACTATACGCGCATTCAAAACCAACGCTGAACACTATAGTGTCTTAGGAGTGAGTGTTCTACAAATAAATACATTAACCTACATGCTTGTTGGCCATCTTGCATTGACCCGTTTAGCCCCGACGCACTTCAGCAGGAGATGGATCGACCATGATATTCAAGGGTATTGTCAGATTAGCTTGGCGCCTGACGGCGCCAAGCTAATCTGGCACTACCCTTGAATTATCATGGTCAATCCATCTCCTGCAACTGGTACATAGTTCGTAAAGTGACACCTCCAAAATTACGGAAACAATAATAATAATAATAATAATAATAATAATAATAATAATAATAATAATAATAATATAATAATAAGGAAGATTTATAAGGCGCCTATACACGGTAAGATGCCCTAGGCGCCGTAGATATGAACAAGAAAAATATTACACAAAAGGTGACAAAACCAAAGCCACATGTACAATTACACAAAAGAACAGAAAATGACTATATACATGCGGACATGGTGGGGTTAAATGGTGCAATAATGGAAACAAACTGAATGCAACTATATCAATATCAATTTCCTACATATGAAGCAGCGCAACATTCGACGTATGAAGTCATGCTTTGATCTGAAACCGATATCACCGTCCACAGTCTTAGATGGTTATTCATGCCTGTCACGCCGAGATCCCTTGTGATAAAAGTGTGTGACACGCGAAAACAGGCCAATGTATTTCTGTACATTTCCCTTCCTTCTTCAGCAAAGTCGTGCTACGTCAGCGTTTATGCGTGTACAAGTATTTACAGTATTATCAACGGTTTCAGACTTTGACAGTAAAACCATGTGCAAGAGAGTGTATGTGCTTTTGTGTATGTGTGTGTGGTTTGTTTGTTTGTTTGTTTGTTTCCTTGTTTCGATGTTTTTCAGTGTTGTTTGTTTGTTTGTTTGTTTCTTCCTTTGTTTCGTTTTTTTGTGTGTTGGTGTTGTTGTTTGTTTGTTTGTTAATTTGGTTGTTTTTTTTTGTGTGCTTTAACTCATTCTGCCTGCGACACTCCACAGCAAGATATGGCTTGACCATGATAGTTCAAGGGTGGTGGCAGAATAGCTTGGCGCCTATAGGCGCCAAGCTATTCTGCCACCACCCTTGAACTATCATGGTCAATCTGTCTCTTGCATTGTAATGCAGTCCTCGGAGGATAACTCCAAAATGTGGGTATTTCGTACGTGGGCCACAATGAGTTAACACTAATGATGTCGCGCCTTGACCATTCCGTGTTTACCTTTCTTTGCTTTCGCGTATTTTACTGTACGTCTGTTTGTCCACCTCGTCTGTCTGTCTGTCCGTCAGCCTTTCGGTTTGCCTGCCTTCCCGATTGAATATATTTTCTCCGAACCAGATTCAGTGCTGTCTCGACCCGGACACATACTCAAACATGGCCTACACAGGTCTCGAGACATATCGACCTTTAACACTCAAGGGTAGTGCCTGATTAGCTTGGCGCTTGTCCAGGCGCCAAACTAATCAGGCACGACCCTTCAGCAATCACGGTTTACCCATCTGTCGGCGGTGGTGGACAAAGTATCAAATGTAGCCACAACCGTGTGACTACAAAAGCCACAGGCAATGATCAAGGCAACGGCCCAGTATGTTCTGAACAGATAACCATCGGATACACAGTGAGGTAAATATCCTGGTGCCGTCGTCGGCCGCCGTCGGCCAGATGATCTTTTTGCTTACTGGACTGCCTTTCAATGGCGCAATCACCGTTGAATCAAGACATTTGACTATAAAAGTAGTCCCACCCGAGGCGCGAAATGAAATCAGTGTGACCGCCAGTGTGATAATTCAGATAAACCACAATGATAATAGGCAGAAAAAAATTCGAAAATTATGTCAGAGCAAGGGCGGATCAGTTACCTGGAGGTGGGGGCGGGGGCGGGGAGGGGGGGGGGTTTCCAACGTTTTGTTTGGGACCTTCAACCTCATACAAAAGGCCTCCCCGGCGCTAGACCTTCCTTCCAGGGGCCAAAATATCGAAAAGTGAGTCATTGGGGAGGGGGGAGGGGGGAGGGGGGATAGGTGCGTGCCATTCGCCAAAATATCAAACAACGGCGGTGGGGAGTCCCAAACACCCCAAAAAGAGACTTTGTTATAGCATTTTAAAGAATTTTGTGTCCGGGGGGGAGGGGGGGGGGGGGGTGGAAGTGGCCGGAACACCTGGAAACAACCCCCAACCCCCAGATCCGCCACTGCAGAATACACAGTAAACTTCGGATATAACAAATCGCAAGAAAAGCCCATGTTCCTTGTTGTTATTTCCCAATGTTGTTACACGTATAAGTAATTTTAGAAGGAATGCTGTTGGGACCTCCTAAAAGTGTTGCTATGTCCAACTATTGTTATACGACCTTGTTGTATGCAACATATATAACTTTGAAGAACGCAATGTGGTGTCCTGTTTCTTTATATATTTTTTATCCAGGCGACGCTGATAAGTGCGTGTGTGTGTGTGTGTGTGTGTGTGTGTGTGTGTGTGTGTGTGTGTGTGTGTGTGTGTGTGTGTGTGTGTGTGTATGTATGTTTGTGTTTATAGAATATATTTTAGTGACATTTCATAGCTGTCTAAATTCGTAAATTGTGTGATATTTATATGATATTTAATGTTATTTTAAAATTAATCAGCTTACATGTTTATGTGATATATCGTTAGAATGTGATTTGTATAGTGGTTGTATTCTTTATCGATCTCATTTTAGATTATGAAGTTTCTTACTAATCTATGAGCTGTGAGCTGTAACAAGAATATCCCTTTTGGGACAATAAATATCTTGAATCTTGAAAATAGACAGCAGTAGCGAGCCCACGCAAGTTTTTTGCCCCTTAGAACAAGATTTGCCAGCCCTTATGTGCATGCAGACATGGCTCAAATCATTCAATTTTCTCCATCGTCAGTGCGAAAGGGTCCTTAACTCATTCTACCCCAGACACATCACAGCAAGATAAAGATCGAACATGATAGTTCAAGGGTGATGCCAGAATATCTTGGCGCCTATGGGCGCCAAGCTATTCTGGCATCACCCTTGAACTATCATGGTCGATCTGTGTCCTGCACTGCAACTCAGTTTTCAGAGGACAACGGCAAAATTTAGGGATTTCGGTGTTGGGGTAGAATGAGTTAACACATTCTGCAGCAGGACCGAAATCCCCAAATGTTGAAGTTGCCCTCTGAAGGCCTGTATTACAATTTTAGAGACAGATCGAGCATGACAGTTCAAGGGTGGTTCCAGAATAGCTTGGCGCCTATGGGCGCCAAGCTGTTTTGGCACCACTCTTGAACTATCGTGATCGATCCGACAGGCGCCAAGCTAATCTGGCACTACCCTTGACTTATCATGGTCGACCCATCTCCTGCTGTAGTGCGTCAGAGCTGAATGGGTTAAAACACAGGTTCTGGCTCTTTCGAGACACGTCCAAGAGAAGAGAAGTACAAGAGAGGTACGATCATCCTTGTGAGAGATCACATGTCTGGTGGCTGTAGCTGTGACTGTGGCTGTAGCCACCTAAATGATGGTCTTTCATGACAGGTGACACGTTTTTGCCCTCAACACTTTCCTTGAGCTAGCTGTCTTTTAACCCATATCATACTGAGGCTAAAATCTTCAAATCTGTACACTGCCAGGTGCAAGCTACATTATAGTACTTACAGATAAAGATATAGACCAATGGCTTTAGTTCAAGGGCGGTGCCAGAATAGCTTGGCGCCTAGAGGCGCCAAGCTATTCTGGCACTACTCTTGAACTATTTTAGTCATACTTGTTTCACACATTAGTGTATTCCGAATGATAAGGGTTAAGGCCACTCTTCTGGTGGGCATACACATAAAAGGTAGTCACTCAAAAGAGGTTCTACTAATAGAGTCCGAAATAGCTCAGGCGGTTAAACGTCGGAGCAGGAGAGCGAAGGCAATCGCCGGGTCGTGGGTTCGAATCCCGTCCCGGCCCCGGTAGCTGGACTCACAATCCAGGGGGAAAAACGGATTTGTTCAATAGCATGTCCGTTGAAAGGTCCTGGTAAATCAAAGTGGCACAGTTGGAATGCGCCTGAGTTGATCAGTGTTCAGGTCGTACTCCATAGGCAATAGATTTCCCTGTCCCCCATAACCCGCCCGTCAGGGCCGTCCATGATCACCTCGGTGCTGTGGACGTTAAATCCGAACTAACCAACCAACCAGAGGTTCTGCTATAGTACAAGCTATACCAAATGACGTTACAATGAGGAAATCACACCGAACTGTTTCTACTGCTGATCAGTGCATGTACAATCTTTCCACCAGGCGGCACTGCCTGGCAACCTGACACGGGTGTGCACGGTGAGATAACGGCCTGGTCTTTCAGGAAGGGTTTCAAGTGGTCGCAACAGTGCCCTCGATCGCTTCTCGAGACGCGGGGTCAGCGGGGACCCAGCCTCTACCTTATCTGGAATTTTGCCGTCACAGCCGTGCACATTAAAATGCGACAGCTTTGACCAGTTCTATCTAGCGGCGAAGACATAGTTTTAAAAATGTTGCTTTGTACAAGATTTAATCCCTTGAATGCCGGGACACAGCAAGACACTGCAAGAGGCATAGAACCTCATGAGCCCCCGCAGTCGCGGGGGCTCATGAGGTTCTATGCCCCTTGCTGCAATTATTTTGTGTCTGTGTTCGTTGAACGACTGGTTCTTTGACTGTGAATTTACAATGGCTTTCGAAACAAATCGTGGCTAGTGTAACGGAAAGGGGTACTTGAAAAAAAGAGACTTATTACTTCTGTGTGTCTTTCTCTTTGTCGTGTTTTTTTAAAGTGCGTGACTGTATATGTATCCGGCTACTTCTGTGTGCATAAAATCCTCGTGTGCCCACCTGAAGAATAAGAAAATAAGTTACAGAAGTGTGTTGTGTGTGACTGTGATCCTTACAGCCTGATTAGGCTCAAATTTAAAGACTAGCGCACATAAACAGAAAACTCGAAGCGTGGTGGGTAAGTGCGTAATTTATGCTTTCTCCTGAGATTGAAACCTGAATGTCTTCAATTGGGCAATAAAGTCACACACACGAAATAAGACTAGAGTGCAACAAATGTACCAGTTCACAAAGTTCGTAGCCTATTACAGTTCGAAAATGTGTTCACGTTGTTTAATTCATTCAAGGCGCCCCGCATCAGTAGCTGCGAAAGCAGCTACTGATGTGGGGCGCTTTGAATGAGGTGACCCCTTGCTGTCGGTATCGTCTTTTGTCTATGTGACTCCTGCACGGAATCACGTACACAAAAAGTGCTATGGACAGTAGAAGGGTTAATTCTAATTACTTTGTTTCGTATCACAGAGGTTTCGAGGTCCTTGAAATTTATTTAACATTACTTTTAAAACGTTTTATAAAAAAGAGTACAACATGCTCGCAGGGCCTATCGAAAAAGTGTTCAATTTAAACCGAAGTAACAGCGTTGGCTTGTCATACAACTCAACGTCTGACAGACGCCACATTCAACGACCACGCTGCACACACCGAAGATCGCTTTGCTGAAACCCAGATGACTTCTATTGCCTGACGAGTAAAACTGTGAGTAAATGAAGCCAGTCTGTATTAGCAAGAGGCATAGATTCTCATGAGCCCCTGCAATGCAGGGGCTCATGAGACTGACTCTATGCCTCTTGCAGATGTAATTTTCCGGCTGAGGGGCGGTGTACACACCATAGATTGTAGGGGCAGCAATTTGTCTTGTAACGATGTGTCGATGTTTAGTGCCTGACAAACAATGCTGGTCATTTGCATATCTTTCTATCGCCTGTTGTTTGGTAGCGCGACCGTGGTATGCACACGCTGTATACCCCATTAGTGTGAGGTGAAACATTGACGTTGGTGTTAGAAACATTGGCAGTACTGTGTGACGATGTTGAGGATTGATCGATTGACTGACTGACTGATTGATTGATTGATTGATTGATTGATTGATTGATTGATTGATTGATTGATTGACGCAGTATCATGACGATACAGTATTGGACAATCATCCACGACCTGTTGTTTGTCTGCATGAAGAGAAGTCAGCTGCAGTTCTGCTCTTTATGCATTATAGTTTTTCGAACAGTGACAGTTTACAGAACAAGTGAAATGTTTTGGTATATAACCGCTCCGTACAGAAGCAATGAAGGTGTGAAAATAACAAACTGAACTTGAGTTGTTTTTTTTTAAGTTTCGTGTCCATTACTACCCTATTCACAGAAGCGTCATCTGAGTTTAGGTTTTTGGTGGACTTCCTGTGCATATCTAAAGACGGTGTGTTCGAAATGTCGACCACCACAGACATATTGTTTAAATTTAATTTATCAGCAATGTCAACGCATTTGCTGTTTAACAATCGGAGAAAACCTCCCAACTTTGGTTCGGTGGGCTAATCAATGTCTTGGAAAATGCCCAGGTCTTCTACACATATTTGGAAACATATTTTGACAGTGACACTCCAGATATAATCAACCCTTTGTGTGTCGGTAGCGACTTTAGTCGCGATGATTCTTGCAGGAATCATCGCGACTAAAGTCGCTACCGACACACAAAGGGTTAAATTTTTTGTCCAAGGCGTGCAACGTCAGTTGAGGTTATCTCTGGTTCACGCGGGGTACTGTGTACTGAGACGCAACATGCAGTTTCAAGTCTTATGACAGAGACATCAAGATAACATTATATAGCTCATCAGAACCACAAACTTAAAACCCAGGAATCCCTACGTCTGGGGAGCAGATATATGAGTAAATTGGTTACCGACCACAGCTAGCAAGAGGCATAGATTCTCATGAACCCCTGCTTCGCTGCGGCTCATGAGAATCTATTCCTCCCGTCAGTCTTGCAGACGGTCGAGAGAACTTGTCCTAAACTGACAAGAAGGTTTGGAGCACCTGGATTATTTACAGGGGGCTCATGAGGATCTATTCCTCTTGCTGTTTTCAGCTGGGACATCACGTTTCGGATTACTTGTTTCATTCGTCGGGGCGCATGAGAATCTGTGCCTCCTGCAAACAAGAAAAAGACAAAGCAGAGGACCAGCGGACAAGACGGTTTGGAGTACCTTGTTTTGTTCTTCTGAAGAAATACCTGGTCAGGCCAAAGAGACAGACCCAGGGTATAGTTGCATGAATGAGCCTAGTCCTACGCCAGCCAATAAGCAAGGTGCTCCGATATCGCGGAGCACCTTGCTTAGTGGCTGGCACAGGACTAAGCTCACCCATGTAACTTGGCCTTAGGTGACGCACGGAGAACGTTTTCTGTCCTTCCGGGTTTTCCGAGCTCATGAGGATTCAGTGCCGCCTGCTTAGAGGAAAATTAAAACTCCTGGCTGATCGAGGGACTGATAGATACTTTTTGAAGTGACCTATTTCAGGCATTAACGGGTTAATAGAACGCAATACTTCCTCTGTAAATGATCCTAGTATGTTCTACAAAAATGTTAGACAAAAGATTGACTTCAATGAAAGGCAGCAATGGAGAAATTCTTATCTTTAAACTAAATCTTATTTTTCCTAACAAAATTCATTCCACAGGTCAAAACCCAGACCAGGAGACGTTATGTACTTTTCCGAGTGTGCCCGGGGCTCATGATAAGCCGTGCCAGCTTACAGACACAAGAAAGAAAGGTGTGACTTAATACGAGACTGACTGCCAGGCAAGCAAAAGGACCTCGGGCCGACTGCTGCGCCCGGGCCGACAGTGCCCGACGGACGGCCCGTGGATCTTGTGCTGGACTGCATGAGTAAAAGACCTTTGGGAGTGAAATGTCAGCAAGAAATACACGGGAAATCGGAAGGTTTACAGTTGTTCCGGGTGTGCGTCATTTAGCGCCTATGAGTCAATAAAAGAATGGCCTATCACGACAACGGTTTAACTGCCGGCATTATGGTCTCCTTCGCTTAACCCTCTCCCTGCCGGGACATCGCGGACGACACCCAAATGCAAGAGGTATAGATCCTCATGAGGCCCCGCTGACGCGGGGCCTCATGAGGATCTATACCTCTTGGTGGCGTCAGGTCTGTCCATGTTTCTCAGAGACCAATTCGCGATGGTTTCACAGACATCATTTTGAACAGCGTAGGTGTCTTCCGCAGTTGACAACTGATACAACTCCGTACTATTCCTTTGTGAGTGTGTTCGACTTCGAATTTCGCTACTTGGAGCCATTCGGACAACACAGCTTTGTGTTCTGTTAGGTGTACGTGTTGCTGACTTTCAGTGCATTTGAGAAGACCAGAATTTATACGTTCGGTATGTTGAGAATATGTTGTGCCTCAAATGTGTGTGTGTGTGTGTGTGTGTGTGTGTGTGTGTGTGTGTGTGTGTGTGTGTGTGTGTGTGTGTGTGTGTGTGTGTGTGTGTGTGTGATGGGGTGGGGGTGGGGGTCTCTGTTGGTGAGCGACCCAGTCTACAAAGGTACATGAAAGTGCCTATACATTTTGTCCAGTGTATTTAATCCTCTTCAACGAAGGCGGTCGATTGTGCGGTGCCCTTGGTTCCGATTTGGGATTTTTAGTGATGTAGACAGACTAACGTTTCGGAGCGTATGTCAAGTTCAGATTCGAGGCCTTTAAGACTGACACCAGTCGTATGCATGGCAACCGGAAACTGTTTGTACTTATGCGCTGAACAGACATTTAATTTCTTCGAATTATTCTGTTAAATCCCCACGTGTTCGCATCCGCCTGTATTACATACACTTTGGGGGCTACCTTAAAAATTTGAACGTGTACTGCAAAGAACGCGGACTCTTAATACTCTCTACAAGGAAGTACCGTTTCAAGAGGATATTTTCAAGCCAGTGAAAACAAAACATGTCTTTCAATCTCTGACGTAAAAGCGTACGCAGAATTCGAACCTGATAGGTGGATATGTGTGCAATACGTGTATACAAACGCTTGAAACTTGAATGTTGAGCCTAGGACAGCTGAACCCGGGAGTACTGAAAGCAGAGAACTTAACATTCCATTTTTGCATATAATATTCGTGTGCGTTTGTGTAGACGTCGATGGTTGTTGATTCATTCGTAGGCTACCTGTGTTTGATTTAGGAGATGTGTACGAAGACTATGTTCCAGCCGTGGAAGATCGATCGGTTTTGATAGTTCAAGGGTAGTGCCAGATTAGCTTGGCGCCTTGTCAGGCGCCAACCTAATCTGGCAGTTTCCTTGAACTATCAAAACCACGATCTCCCGGCTGTTATGTCTTCGGATGAATGTGTTAAAACTGTTCTGACAGCAAGATTCAACTATTCCACCAGAGGCACAGAGTCTCATTAACTCCCACAGGCCGTGAGCGCTCATGAGGACCTATACCTCTTGCTGGAATCAATTACATCTATACACTAGAACCTGTTTTGGGCAATCGCCTTTTTATGAAAATAACACTGGTCTTTAAAGACAGGTACTCTCGCAAGAGAAGTATTGAAGCGGAAATAATACCACCTGTCTTTACAGCCATCTCAATGGTGGTCTTATCTTTACTGATAGGCACTCTCTGTCATATAGGTGGTCGCTGTAAACAGGTTCTGCTGTCTTCTACAGACAGAGAGTGGAGGCCATCGTGCGATAAAGCCTTTAAAGGTGGATTACAAAACGAACAATGAATTTTTTCACGGCAACAAGAATAAGCAGATCACATTTTGTGTGTGCAGTGGTGTTCCCTTCTCGTGTCAGACCGATCAGCGAGGTGAAAACAGGCGAACTAAAACTGACAGCAATGCCCACTGGGGAGAGATAACCCGACTCGAAGGAAACACACCGTACTGCCTGCTGAGGCATAATTTAAGGTACGTGTACCGTGGCAATGATTTATTTTGTAATTGTTTGTTTTCTGTTTGATCCCTTTCCCTGACACTGGACGCATATTTTGTGTCTGACATCTTCGTTCACTCAAAGACCGAAAGCCACAACGGTCCAAGGAACGTGGATACAAACTAATCTCAGCAAGAGGCATAGATCCTCATGAGCCCCTGCAATTGCGGGGGCTCATGAGGATCTATGCCTCTTGCAGGGGTCCAGTTAATCTGAGCAGTGATGGGATTAATAGTTGCGTACACTAATCCTATTCGGCCGTTCTATGGCCAAAGGCAGTACATCCACATTTGAGAAAAGCGACATTTTCATTATATAACAATACAAGTCTCGCTTTTGTAAAGAATGAACACATTGGCTTTTGTCATAATTATGAACGTGCAAAACCATGATGCAGTGTTCGCAACCGGTTGGTCTATTTCTCGGCATTCTACCGTTACTGAAGGCAAATACCGGAAAGGAAAACGACGGTAGCACCTTCCAGACGACATTGATTAGAACTACCGGTGTCGAAGGCGGGGATACTGAAAATATACGAAGAGTATGCAATGAACTGAATTAAATGAGAATAAGGTTGTAATGTAAGTATGTCTGTGTTAAAATGTGTGTATGTTGCCGCATCCCTCCCCCCACCCGCCCCCCACATCTCCCACACACCACAGACACCCCCCCCCCTCACACACACACATAGTAACACCACCCCCGCCTTCCCTCTTTGTTGTTTGATATTCAGAGGCCTGACATAAAACCATTTGCGTTTTTGCACAAACCGATTATTTTTTTTACGGTGGTCGGCATTTAGGCCTAGCCAAGGACTTAACCCTTTGAGTGACGGTAGCGGTTTTTGTCGCGATGATTCCGACCGCTACCGACACGCAAAGGGTTAACAAAGAAAATGGCGTGAACACTGACGATGTCAATTGCCTCTGGCTGGAGCTCATTTTTCTGTTGTTTAGTCATGGATACGCTTATTCGGCAGGAATCTGTGTGTGTGTGTGTGTGTGTGTGTGTGTGTGTGTGTGTGTGTGTGTGTGTGTGTACGTGCGTGCGTGCGTGCGTGCGTTCGTTTGTTTGTTTGTTTGTTTGCGTTTTTTTGTCTCTTTAAATTAAATCTCCTTAGTTTTAGTACGTGATGTGATGTGCAATGTACATTTACTTTTATCTTTATTCTTAGACAATGGCAAGATGTGATGAAAGACAAATTTCCCTTTAACATATATTGGGACAATAAAGTATTTGTAATTTGCCACGGTTTCAGTCTGAAGGCGCGTGTTTTGCGCACCAGCTGTGAAGAGAAAATGTAATATCAACGAAGCATAGTTCGATACCCTTGAGCTATCAGCATCGATCTGTATCTCACGGTTGGCGGTGGACATTAAAACGCCGGTGCATTAGCTGAAAGCTGACAAATCGCGATCTATAGCATCGATCATATTTTAACGACGGGTCGGCTTGTTGTACTCTCTGCCGCTGCCGGGAAACACAGCGAACTGATACCACAACACCATATCGATTGATAAACTGAATTGGTGAGGTAAAAATCTGAGGTGGAAATAACATGACCTTTATTGCCCGTTCAGTGCTACCTGACGCAGATCGTGTTTCTGCAATTATTGTTAACTCAAGACAAAAAAAGCTTAGATGTCCATGTAACACGGATTTAAAGTGGTGTCAGCAAGAGGCATAGATCCTCATGAGCCCCCGCAAATGCGGGGGCTCATGAGGATCTATACCTCTTGATTTATGGTGGTGTTCACATTGTCTCGGCACTCAACGGGTTAAAAGAACATACATGTTATCGAATATGACCGCTAAACTGAATCGATGATGGAACGGTCTGAATAAACTGTTATGGCCTGATTAAACGAACATACACATTAAGAAGTACGTCCGCTAAACTGAATTGGTGAGGGGGAACAAATCTGAATAAATGTCATGACCTCATTTAACCCATTCATGCCCTGACGCACTACAGCAGGAGATGGGTCGACCATGATAATTCAAGGGTAGTGCCAGATTAGCTTGGCGCCTGTCGGCGCCAAGCTAATCTGGCACTGCCCTTGAATTATCATGGTCGATCCATCTCCTGCAAATGGTGCATAGTCATTAGATGACGCCTCCCAAAATTGGGGAAATACGGCCGTCGGGCCGAATGAGTTAATGTTATACATGTGCTCGAGTACAACAGCTAATGTCGGTATTTACCTGAAAATCGTTTTTACCTTAGTTTGGAACAAATGTTTTACGACCCCAAGAGTATCATCAAGAGTTATCCACTTCCCTGCCGCATATGACGTGCATTTTTGTGTCTGAAATCTTTTGCTCATTCAACGACCAAAGGCAAGGGTCATGTGGATCTGTGACTCTTGCAGTTGGATCGATTTCAGTTCTTCTCGGCAGAGAAGGGATTAAAGCGTGTTTGTAAATTTGTTCCTCTGTGCCAACAACATTTGAACCGTTCTCTGTGTTTACCACCTAGTTAGAGTGCACACAATAGCACAACCTTTATTTGAGTTGTTTCATCCGATCACTGCGGGAAACAAAATGAATACATCAACTGCAAGAGGTATAGATCCTCACGAGCCCCCACAGTTGCGGGGGCTCATGAGGATCTATGCTTCTTGCTTAATTTGCTTCGTAACCACTTTACTTCCTTTGCCGGATTGGTACCTTTCACGGCGAAATTTCAATGACTTCAGAAACACAATCTTGCTTCCACTGGCACGGAACGGGTCACTTCGGACAACAATTGTCCTAATCATGCACAAGTCTTGTGTCTTGTGTAATGCGTAGTCGGTCGACCCGTAAACCCGACCCTTTAACTCATTGTGCCCGACGTAGGAAATACCCACATTTTGGAGTTATCCTCCGAGGATTGCGTTACATTTCAGGAGACAGATCGACCATGATATTTCAAGGGTGGTGGCAGAATAGCTTTGCGCCTTGCTGTGGTGTGTTGCGGGCATAATAAGCTAATCATCATGACATTATGCATGTGTGTCATTTTTGATTTTGGACCTTACGGCTCTAGGCCATGCGTGCTGGTCTGTAATTATGGGCCTTACCGCTTACAGCCGTAAGGTAAAAATATCACAGAATAAAACACACACACACACACACACACACACACACACACACACGCACGCACGCACGCACACACACACACACACACACACACACACTGAATTAAGGACATTTTTTGGCAGTGAAACCGTTTCTACAGCTTAGAAGATTATATGAATTGTTGCCAGCCACGTTGTCATTTCACCAGATAAGGCCATCCAGATACGTTATGGTCCATTCTAGAGCATGGCCGTATTTTCACCAAAGGTCTGACAAGAAGATTTATTTGTGCAATTGTGGGAGAGCGAGTACACACGTCCCGGCCATTTTAAGTATCGTAATTTAACTCCTTCAACAACGACGCTTAAGTTATGTGTCTGAAAACATCCAGCCTCCAGATTAACCCACTCAGCCCTGACGCTCTACAGCAGGAGACGGGTCGACCACGATAATTCAAGGGTAGTGCCAAATTAGCTTGGCGCCTGTCGGCGCCAAGCTAATCTGGCACTGCCCTTGAATTATCATGGTCGATCCATCTACTGCAACAGGTGCATAGTCGTTAGATGACGCCTCCCAAATTTGGGAAATACTGCCGTCGGGCTGAATGAGTTAACCCGTGATCACGCGTCTTTTCCGCCGAACGGTATCGTCAGTGGCAGCCATGGGGTTAAAAGATCATGTTTTATTTTCTCACGGGGGATTTGCTCTGAAAAGTTGTGAAACGTGTTCACAGGCACTTTACCCTAGCATTTTGTTATCATGAATTTTCAAAACACTTGCATTAGGCAGATAACCATTTCAAAAATATCCTAAACAGGCACACCCTGCAGATATCACAACTTGGCATTGTTCGGGGTGACGTGTCCCCTGCAATGCATTTTACCGGGAAATCACTTGATAAATGTAAACTGGGTGTTGGCCGCCGCATCACGTCTTTATTCTTCTTTTTAAATCTGAGGTGGAGAGGCGCGGCGTTGCCATATTTATTACTTAGAGAAAACGTTTTGATAACATTCCATTTAAAACCTGTTACGATTTGATTTATCGTCAATCATTTAATGTCGAGAACCTCTATAATCTGTCATATAATAATTGGTGAATGTTCACGTGTAATGCTGACTGTCAAAGAAGGAGAGAAATGCACTCTTTTAAAACGAAGCAAGTAATGATTGGAATGACACCCGACCCCATTCTCCCCCCTTAATTTTGTAAAATCGATATTGACAATATTGTGTTACTCCGTCCACCCCTCTAGCCCTTCCCGTCATTTAAAAAAATCAAAATTGACAATATTGTGTTATATCTTCTACCCCCTCTACTCCCCCCTCCCCCCCCTCCCCCCTCCCCCAGCGATCCTGACGTTTTAAATGTAAGTGGCCGGCCTACGCAAAGGGTTTGTTTTTTAATAGAATTTTAAAACTAAACTTCGTTGCATTGATATTTACAAATTTGCACTTCAGTTTTCTAAATGGGGAAAAATAATGTTTCGCTCCCTGCAGTAAAACGTACGCAGTTCCGAGATTTAATTGCTGACGTAATGTGTCTTGCGTTATCAACACAAATGCATTAAATTCGGATCACAACGTTTTAGATATGCGGTGCGTCTATCGATTTTGTTACAAATTTGCATTCCTTCGTGTCGAAGTGTGAGGTGCTTAAAGCTATGGTCCCATGCAGGACTTTCTGGGACACCAACCACTGTAGATTTTCCAACCACTTCTCAAGGGTAGTGCCTGATTAGCTAATCGGGCACTGCCCTTGAGCCTATTGTCGATCCATGCAGCTGCTGCGAATTGTTCTTTGTGTTTTTCACATGTCGATTTTGTCATGCGAGTTGATGGACTAATCCCTCTAAACGTTGAAAATAACCCAACGGAGAAAGAAGCACGCTTTAAAAAAGACAGTTACAACAGCCTATTCAACTCTAAACGCTAGTATTTCCTTTGCAGAATTTATAATCATGTACTAAGGAATATTGTAGAGCAAGGAAACCGCACTGAAAACACACACACACACACACACACACACACACACACACACACACACACACACACACACACACACACACACACACACACACACACACACAGCGTACAACTACGTAGGGAACAGTTCGGCATGCACACCTGTCCCCCACCCCCACCGTCCCCCTTATGGGACACACCTCCCACCCCATCCCCCTATCCCACCTCCAACTACACACCCACAACCTCACCAACCTCTACCCTATAGCGAGAGAATTTAATACAATTATTTTTTTCTAATCTAATGACATTTTATCAGGTTAACATTCTGCAAGCACATACTTACATAAACGTCTAATGAAAACAACGTGCATTGCTAGACTTCACATCTGTAGTGACCGACTCTGAACCGGACTTTATGATTTACTGTAGGCAAAGTAATTCTTTAATCCTCCGTCGGGTCGAAAGGTCGTGGGACTAAATGCACGCCCAGTGTTTAGTTTCTTGATTCAGTATAAAGGTAAACAGTACTAAGGAAGTACGGATTACACCATGGGAATATTGCATTACCAATGCACCTGCTTCTTCCTGCATTGATATGCAACAGACCAGAACAAGGTGGTTATTCACGTAACCCTTTAGCTGTCAGTAGCGGTTTTTGTCGCGAGTGACTCCGATAGGAATCATCGCGACAAAACCGCTACCGACAGCGAAAGGGTTACAGGGGCGGATCAGTTACCTCGACGGTGGGGGANGAAGGGAGAGGGAGGGGGGAGAGATGATGATGATGAAACTTTATTACATAACGGTAGAAGTTTTGACAGATACAAATACGTCATTTTTCAAACTTGCCGTTTCTAACGTACTACAACATGAAATATAATGAAGACAAACAAAAAAAATATTTAACGCAAACAAAAAACATAACTAAATAAGTACAGACACACGCAGTACAGAAAATGATAGTACTAAGGTAGCAATAAACAAATACAAAAAAAAAAGAAGTAACACTCCTCAGCACAAATTACATAGGGAAAAAAAAAATCATAGCACAGCAAAAACAAGCACAAAGTACCAAGAATCAAACATACATACACACACCTTTACAGCCATGTAAATGCACGCACTAACATATATACATTTACATAACCTTTCATCAGAATGACAGGATAAAAATAATATATCTAAGCAGTTTCCACCAGGTATATGTGTAGTTTTGTTTTAAAGGAGGAAAGGTGGGTTAGTGTTTTTAAATGTTGAGGAAGTGAATTCCATAAAAGTGGTCCCGAAAAGGCTAGGCTTGATTTGAATAAGTCAATGCGAGGTAGTGGTAATCGAAGAGTACTGTTCCTCGAGGACCTTTCACACTGTCGTTGTGGAGTAAATTTAGCTGTTAGATACTGTGGAGCTTTCTTGTGGAGAATTTTAAACATAAGTATGCACTTGTTGTAAACGAGGTTTTGACAAAGGCCAAGAAGTTTGAGATTTTGCAGTTTTACAGCGGTAGGAATGGGTCTTATATCTACATTTTTAATGGCTCTTTTGTATAGTGAATTTAGTTTTTTGATATACACATCACCGCTACCATCCCAAACAGTGGAGATGTAATCAACATGAGATTTAATGTGCGCATGAAAAAACATTTTTCGTGTATTTATGTCACTCACACTTCTCAATTGTGATAAAAGAAATATATTTTTTGATATCTTCTTACATATATTAGTCACATGTTTCTCCCAACTTAGCTGCTCATCTATACATATTCCAAGGAAGTTGTGTTCATGAACTTGTTCAATAGGTTGGCAATTAAGACTGAGCGTTAGTGAAGGGGGGTGAAGTTGATGTTTTTGTCGTGAGGTGATTAACATGCTCTTTGTCTTATCAGGATGTAGTACCATGTGGTTTTTACAGCACCAATCAGAAACTTCGTCAAGACTGGATTGTAAACGACGACTAATATCATGACTGTTCTTACCAGGAACGTGAAGGCTTGTGTCGTCCACAAAGAGATTACAATTAACGTTAGGGTCGGAAATATGTAAAGGAGGTCATTTATGAAAAGTAAAAATAGGAGGGGTCCTAGAATTGATCCTTGAGGAACTCCAAATTTAACATGGCCTTGCATAGAGTACTGACCATGGACGTATACTTTTTGCTTTCGGTCTTCCAAATAGTATCTGAGAAAAGTTATTGCAGTTTCGTCCATGTGGTATATTGTAAGCTTATGTAAGAGAATCTCATGATCCACAAGATCAAAAGCTTTTTTAATATCTAGGAAAACTGCTCCCGACATTAAATTTTTATTAATTGACTCTAGCCAGCAATCTACAATATGTGTGAGTGCTGACTGGCATGAATGGGTCGGGCGAAAACCGGACTGATGAATGAAAAACAGAAGATAGTGGTAGATACGGACTGATGAATGTTTAGTAAATTACCCTTCTCAAGGAAATTAAGAAGATGCTTGTGAATGTGCCGCTCTAATGGCTTTGACAAGGCTGAGAGCAAAGAGATCGGTCGGTAATTATGAATATCTTCAAGGTTTTTAGTTTTGGGGATCGGAACTACCGTTGCTTCCTTCAGGACTGTAGGAAAATAACTTTTATTTATACACAGATTTAAAACGGTAACATAAATATGATCAATGAGCGTGGATGATGTAGATGTGATTCTAGTTTGTTCTTTAATTATTTGTGTCAAACCAAATAGCGATGTGATCATGATCCATGCTGCATTTGATCCCTTAGGTCTAGATAGGTCTATATTGAAATCACCTAGAAGAAATATGTCACATTTGCTCTGACTTGCCTTGTCCATCAAAGCTGTAAACTCATCAAACCAATCCCAGCCGGCTGCCGGATTTCTATAGACAAAGCCGATTAGTATAGGTGATGACTGTGGTGTTTTTAACTCGAGCCACATACACTCCACTTTGGTAAATTCGAGGTCTAGACGCCGCTTGGCGTAGCTAGTTACAGACGCTAGCATGTAAATCGCTAGCCCTGTGTGTTGAGGCAAAGCGGCATCTTTACGAAATATTTTATAGTTAGGAATAGAGATGGAAGCATTTCTGATTTTGTTCTGAAGTCTTGTTTCAGAAAGACCAAAAATGTGGAAGTGTTCGGGCTGGTTCAAAAACACACAGAGATCTGGCACCTTATTGACAAGATGATAGATATTCAGGTGACCTATTTTAAGTCCACCACCACAAAATAAATCATTTTTTGTACCACCGTCAGGCATACTATCACTATGAACGTCAAAGTATATAAAAGTACAAAAATTGTCTTCTTTAAAGAGGTATATATATATAAAAAAGAAGCTTTGTGACAAGGAGGGTTTTGTACACAAATAAAACTACAGGAAGAGAAAGTATTCACTTGGTGTATAAGTGTCAATAAGAGATAATGAACAAAACCGGTTGGAAGTGAAATTGAGCAATACACACATGGGCACTCAAAGGTTCTCACAGTACATACACACACGTGTCCACGCCAGTGCCACTGTCTCACAAAAAGAACAAGTTACGTGTCACAGTTTTCGCTTGTTGATAAATGCAAAGTACAAGATAACTGATTATCACAAAAAGGTGATTGAAAAAAGGAGAATAAATGTTATGACTACACGCTATTCTATTGCAAAGAAGATACAATAATTAAAAGAAAGAAATATCAACTTCGTCAAATTTGTTATTCCAATTAAGCAGTTAACCGATCGCACACTAGAAATCTGTCAAAAATCCCTGGGCAAGAAATTACACCAGACGCCTAGAATTGCACTATCTACTGTCCGGCACGTGGCCTGATTCTATCAAGCAGATTAAACAACACTGCAAAGTCACTGTCACTAAGCTGCTCACGTGAGACTGAGGGCTGGCACTGGAGGGGGTGGGGGTAAAAGTAAGAAGGATACGGGTACATGGGCCGACCAGTCGGGGCAAAAGGCGGGGGGCCCATAGGCTGTGGAGCAAAGCCGTAGAGGGGTCGTTGTTGCTTCGGGTCAGTGGTCGGTGCATTCTTTGATCTATCGACCGGCTGGATGGGATTACCCGACATTATCGGGGTAGCTTTTACACAGGGGTTTGGGTCCTTCTGATCAGGCGAAGTTTTCAGCTGTGGCGGCCCTCGGTGCAGTCCACGTACTTGTCGCGAGTTTCTGTCCTCGCTATCATGCTTGTCTTGTTGCGTGTGTTGGCGGGGGTGTTGCCCATCTTTGTTACTCGACATTACGCTAGAATATGTCCGCTTGATATTGACGGCAAGAGCGCTGGTACCCCGCCTGTTGGGATGAATTGTATCTGTGTACCATCCAGTTTTCAGTTCGCCTGTCCTAGTATAGAAGGCACAGTCATTGTCAACGAGGTTTAACTTTAGTGACTCGCACACTTCTCTCAGGTACATGTTGGTGTCGGCGATGCACGGGTCTATTTGCTGGCGTTCGTTATTTACTGGCAAGACGGAGGACATGTAGCTCTTCGCTTTAGGGAAGGCGTGTTTGGCAGCGGAGATCACATCCCTCCAGCCCTTCCTGCCGATGACGAACCCACGCTTACAGTCGTTTATGCCAACATGTACAACGACTGTGGTGACTGTATTCGTGGGCTCGGAATCGTGAAGGCGCTGAAGGATGTCGGCTCTGCTGAGGCCCGACACTGACACAACTTGCGCCTTGTCTGTGTCAGTGACAGACATCAGATTACCGTGCAGGCCGCGCAGTACCGAGTCGCCAATCAGTAGAGTCTGGGTGTTAGGCCTCAGTTCTGGTATCCCGGGACGGATAGTGGGATTGACGGCGGCTGGAGGGGGTCGCGCATTAGGTACTGGGTCTTTTTGCTGGGGACGGGTCGGCGAAGTAGTGGTGTCGTCATGAGCTGCGCTCCGGGGGTCAGCCGTTGTCTTGCTGGTGGGTGCATTATGCGCATTTCCAGTTCATACTCTGAACCGTACCATACAAGCAGGTCTGTTCCAGTCTGTGAGAAAAAGACAAGACTGACGATGACGAACCCACGCTTACAGTCGTTTATGCCAACATGTACAACGACTGTGGTGACTGTATTCGTGGGCTCGGAATCGTGAAGGCGCTAAAGGATGTCGGCTCTGCTGAGGCCCGACACTGACACAACTTGCGCCTTGTCTGTGTCAGTGACAGACATCAGATGACAAGAAAAAGACAAGAGCTCTGCGGGAACATGATGAGCTCCTGGAGGACTTACATTGCCTATCTTGCCTCCCAGAAGGAAGCCACTCACCCGCACTGCAACTATTCCAGACACACTAAAGGCCCCTGCCCCAGCTTCTGCTGCAAGCAAAAGAAAATACTGCAGCATGATGGATTTTGTCTGTAAGAAAGCCCGGCTTGACCATGCAGCATTGCAGAAAAAGACAAGTGTTAGGGAGACATTTTCAGCTTGAAGAACTCTGTTGCATCAGCCAGCATGTGTAGGTGTTTTTTTCTGTGCGTCTCCTGAATGCGACTTTCCCCGTCTCTATGGATCCATGTGTTAGCATTTAAGCAAGCCAGTAAACATTCTGTTAACTGGGTGGTCGTACTGCTACCACATGGACCCTCACAGACACATATTGGCCAGGCTGTCATAAGTCTATACTCTGAAAGTTAACACTCGTGCGTGCGCAAATCCGGCGACTGGATTTTTTTCAGGGATTTTTAAGAATTTGAATTGGGAGCCCTGCATAGCCCATCCTTACGAAAATAAACCCTGTGTATACCTATATACACAAATGACCTGAAATCAGTAAGCTGCCTGTCCCTATTCCTATCAGTAATGCCATCGGTCGACCTAACAAAAGCGTTTGACACTGTGAGCAGGCAAGGTATGTGGCAGATCCTGCAGCGACTAGGCTGTCCCCCAAAGTTCCTCAACATGATCGTCCAGCTCCACGAGGACCAGCAAGGCCAGGTCAGACTAAACAGTGACCTCTCAGAACCATTCCCCATTCGCAACGGCGTGAAGCAAGGCTGCGTGCTGGCACCGACCCTCTTCACCATCTTCTTCAGCATGATGTTGAAGCAGGCCACAGTGGACCTCGACGATGACGACGCAGTGTACATCAGGTATCGTCTCGATGGCAGCCTGTTCAACCTCAGACGACTGCAGGCCCACACGAAAACCCTAGACCAACTGATTCGTGAGCTGCTCTTTGCTGATGACGCTGCCCTCGTTGCACACACAGAGAGAGTCTTGCAGCGCATTACGTCCTGCTTCGCAGATGCCGCCCAGCTCTTTGGACTTGAGGTCAGTCTGAAAAAGACAGAGGTCCTTCATCAGCCAGCACCCAAGGAAGAGCATCGCCCTCCCCACATCACCATCGGCGAGTCCGAACTGAAGTCTGTACACCAGTTTACCTACCTTGGCTGCATCATCACGTCAGACGCCAAGCTGGACAAGGAGCTGGACAACAGGCTGGCAAAAGCGAACAGTGCTTTCGGGCGACTATTCAAGCGGGTGTGGCACAATCAACAGCTGAAAAAAGGCACCAAGATCAGCGTGTACAGAGCTGTCGTCCTCACCACCCTGCTGTATGGTTCCGAGTCCTGGGCCCTCTACCGCAGCCAACTACGACTCCTCGAACGCTTTCACCAGCGCTGCCTGCGTACCATCCTCAGCATTCACTGGAGTGACTATGTCACCAACGTCGAGGTCCTTGAACAGGCGGAAACTGTGAGCATCGAGGCTTTGCTGCTGCGGACACAGCTTCGCTGGGCGGGGCACGTCTCCAGGATGGAGGATCATCGCCTACCCAAGATCACTCTGTTCGGCGAGCTCGCCACGGGACACCGAGACAGAGGGGCACCAAAGAAGAGATACAAAGACGGTCTCAAGAAGTCACTCAGTGCCTGCCAAATCGACCACCGCCAGTGGTCTTCGCTTGCTGCGGACCGTGACACCTGGCGCTCCACCATACACAAGGCAGCCGTCTCCTTTGAGGACTCTCGCAGAGCTAACCTTAAGGACAAGCGGCTCAGAAGAAAAAACAGAGCTGTCGTAACTCAGAACCCTGACCAGACCTTCCCCTGCAGCCACTGCGGTCGAACCTGCCTGTCCCGGATTGGCCTCCGCAGCCACGAAAATGCCTGCAGACGACGTGGGCAAGCCCTATAGAATCTTTGTTCGCGAAGTCAAGCCAAGAGAGCCAAGAGAGAGAGAGGGTGCATTATCCACCACTTGCTTGTGCTGGGCGTTGGAGGGGGGATAGGAGGTGTTTTAGCTGCTTTCTTGCCGCTTCTTTGACCCTCCTTCTCCCTCTCTAGTTTGGTGACCCGTTCACGCAGGTGCCTGATCTCCGTATGGAGAGAATCCACCTCTATGTTGTAGGAATGGCGGATCTCCCCAACGGCGGACCGGAAAGCAGATATCTCCGCCATCATGCGCTCCACAACAAGGGGGTCTGGGCTCAAAATCACAGGGCAGCCAGTCTGGCACGCGGACTCGACAAATTGTACAGAAGCAAGAGTGCCACTGCTCCCGACGTCGTGGTTGATGGCAACATTAGCGCCGCTGTCGCTGTTGCTGGTAGCGACAACAGCGCTATTGCTAGTGACGTCATTGCTGATGACAGCACTACCGTAGGTGTTGTCGCTGTTGGCCGTGGAGGGAGCAGGGTCAGTGCTGCGGACGTCATGGCTGATGACAGCACTATCACTGTTGTTATCGCTGTTGGCGGTTGTGATGATAGTGCCAGTGTTGCCGACGTCGTGGCTGGGAGCAGCACTGTCACTGTTGTTGTCGCTGTTGGTGGTGATGATGATAGTGCCAGTGCTGCCGTCGTTATGGCTTATGGCAGCACTGCCACTGTTGTTGTTGCTGTCTGCGGTGGTGATGATAGTGCCAGTGCTGCTGACGTCGTGGTTGATAGCAGCACTGCCACTGTTGTTGTCACTATTGTCAGGGGTGATGATAGTGCCAGTGCTGCTGACGTCATGGTTGATAGCAGCACTGACACTGTTGTTGTCACTGTTGGCGGTGGTGATGATAGTGCCAGTGCTGCTGACGTCGTGGCTGATAGCAGCACTGACACTGTTGTTGTCACTGTTGGCGGTGGTGATGATAGTGCCAGTGCTGCTGACGTCGTGGCTGATAGCAGCACTGACACTGTTGTTGTCGCTGTCAGCGGTGGTGATGACGGTGCCATTGCTGCTGACGTCATGGTTGATAGCAGCACTGTTACTGTTGTTGTCACTGTTGGCGGTAGTGATGACAGTGCCAGTGCTGCTGACGTCGCGGTTGATAGCAGCACTGCCACTGTTGTCGCTGTCGGCGGTGGCGATGACAGTCCCAGTGCTGCTGAGGTCGTGGCAGGATGCAGCACTGCAACTGTTGTTGTCTCTGTTAGCGTTGGTGCTGCTGACGTCGTGTCTGATGGCAGCACTACCACTGCTGTCGCAGTTGGCGGTGGGGATAGTTCCAGGATAGAGGGAGGGAGAGGGGGGAGGGGGGGGGCGGGGGGGGGGGGGGGGCGGGGGGGGGGGGTTCCAACCTTTAGTTTGGGACCTTCAACCTGATACAAAAGGCCTCCCCGACGCTAGACCTTGCTCCCAGGGGCCGAAAAATTGGGGGTGGGGGTGGGGTGTCGGGTTAGGGTGGGGGGTGGGTGGGGAGAGAGAAGGCGTATATGTGTGAAAAAAACTCTCGCCATTCGCCAAAATATCAAGCAACGGGGTGGGGGGGGGGGTGGGGGGGGGGGGGTGGGGGGGGGTGGGGGGGGGGCGGGTGGGAAGAGGGGGAGGGGGGAGAGGGGAGGGAAGGCGGGAAATGGGAGAGGGGTCCAAATTTCCGAAAAAGGGGACTTTGTTATAGCATTTTTAAGAACTTTGGGTCGGAGGGAGGGGGGGTGGGGGGTGGGGGGGTCGGGCGGTGGGGGGGGGGGGGTTGTGGTGAGTTTTCGGAACCCTTGTAAACCCCCCCCCCCCCCAGATCCGCCCATTGGTTAACATGATAATTTTCTTGGCTATGTAACTTTGAAAAATAAAGTCTGACCAAGTTTTGCCCAAACTTAACGCGATCTGTTCCCGGGCGGGCTTTGATTACTAGCGTTTGCCGACAACGGTTCTCAGTGTTGTTTCGCCTCACTAAGACTCGTCTACCCTTCCTTTCATAATCCATGTGAGTAGGCACACGTAACAGTATTTTTTTTTAAACTGCCCCTTGTGTGCAACGGGGAAACTCCTACGATGCAAAGGACAAAACGCAGAAAAATCTGTCATTTTACGACATTGAAGCATCATCAGTTAGCCCTTTTGACCAGCATTCTTGTAAAAAAAACAAAAAACATTCATAAAGGATATATTACGGACTGCTCACCCACTGTTGCCTAAAGCAAACGTGTACATAACAAATATATAAATGAAATATTTAAATAAAAATTAATAAAGCAGTTCCTTTAAACAACATTTTTGTCAATGTTTATCCTTGTCCTTTGTTTTCGTGTTCTTTAATTTTCTGTTCATGGTGTCATGTAAAAGTACAATGGAAACTATAGCATTAGCCATACGGCAAACGCTGCCACAAAAAGACAGTGATTGTACGAACACCTCCTCAAGCATTTCATTGCAGTGCAACGCCATAAATTTACAAACTCAAATACACAACGTGTATAAGAAACAGTCAAACATGCAGCAAGCGATTCCGTCAGTTTGTGCGTGAAGCCTTGGTTTGATGGTTATTTGTATTCAAGGATATAAACAGCTGATGTGTTCTTTACCTCCAGGGACAAGCGAGAGAGGTGGAACGACTGTGATAGCTCAAGGGTAGTGCCTGATTAGTTTGGCGCCTGGTTAGGCGCCACGCTAATCAGACACTGCCCTTAAATGTAACGGTCGACCCATCTTCGGTAACTTGTACATAGTGTTTTCATCAAACGATTCTAAGTTATAGCCTTTGGAATCCTGAAATGTATACAATCATTTTTTTAAAAAAATATACTGTCACATTTGTCTTCAGTTACGGCGACCAGTTAAATAAGACGACTGCGCGCTGAAAGTAATTACCTATCTTTGTCTTTCTACTGCTATTTTATGGTCAATAGACAATCTGCCTATCGCGGCCATTCTCCCATTCACTTGGGATGGCCGCCTTGCACAGTTTTTACTGTGCATAGATCATCTTTTACAGGTGCCTTGTCGCCCAGGTTTTATAACAGCTAGGGAATTTGTGTCAAAAATTTTTCACCATTTTATTTACCATGTAATTCAAAGCTGAGTTGGCCACTTGTACGATCAACTGTGCGGTAGAAGTGCCTATAGAGCCCATCCATCTACAAGAGGCATAGATTCATATGATCCCATGCAGCCGCAGGGGCTCATGAGAATCTATGTCTCTTGCTTTCCGAGATCGCCTCCAGCTGTATTGGCCTCAGGTTGAGGGCGTTCAAACGCACGGTTGTTAGCATACCAGGTGGTATTAAAGGTGTGTAACAGAAGTGTTCTACCAGCAGCGTATTAAAATATGTAATATCCTCTCCTATAACTGAGGTACGCATATTTAAATTGTACCAGCAAGAGGCTTAGATCTTCATGAGCCCTCGCGACCCGCGGGGGGTTCTGAGGATCTATGTCTCTTGCAGATGGTAGATATTCAATTGAAATTAGTGACAATACTGTTTTACTAAATCCACACAACGCTAAATTCGCATACCAAATCTCTGGACAATGGCAAAAATAATGAGTATTTTTCTCAATACCACTGCTTGTGTAACTAGAGTTCGCTTTCTCGCTGGAATGTGCATACATTATAGGTGCATGTCATTGTGGTCCAGAAATGTGTTCGTTTAATCCAGTTTAATGTCCCACTGGCACAAAGGTGATCGGGGATTCCAGAAATGTGTTCAATCAGAGATAGTATATTATTGGTTCAATGAAGTCTTGAGCAGTTCAAAATAATATATATAATTTAATATAATATAATATAATATAATATAATATAATATAATATAATATAATATAATATAATATAATATAATATAATATAATATAATATAATATAATATAATATAATATAATATAATATAATATAATAATAACAGCAACAACAATACTACTACTACTACTACTACTACTACTACTACTACTACTACTAATAATAATAATAATAATAATAATAACAAAACAACAATAACAATAGTGAAAATACGGGTCATTCCTTATTATAACAGATGAATGCGTGCAAGTTAGCTAATGCAAAATTACAACACAGCTGGCCGGGGACCCGGGTCGAAATGCTCGTAATCTGCAATAGCCAGTGCCTGCCTTTCATGGTCCTAGAGGCTTTGTTTAACTCATTGTGCCTGAGAGACGAAATACCCACATTTTGGAGTTGTCCTCTGAGGACTACATTACAATTCAGGAGTCAGATCTACCATTATAGTTCAAGGGTGGCGGCAGACTATCATGGCGCCTATAGGCGCCAAGCTATTCTGGCACCACCCTTGAATTATCATAGTCGAGCCATATATTGCTGTGGTGTGTCGCGGGCAGAATGAGTTAAGCGTTTTTAAGCTTCACGAAAAACTCTCGCTGCAATGGAACGACCGTGATAGTTCAAGGGTGATATCAGAATACCTTGGCTCCTGAAGGCATCACGCTATTCCCTTAAACAATCATGGTTGAATTGTAATGTAGTCGCTCTTTAGAAAATTGGGAACTTAGCTCTTTTGTCTGAACTAGTATGTGTTTGTACAAGAACAAAGGAGAGAAGTCTGCCTGCTCTAATTATCGTGGAATTATCCTGCTGTCCATTGCCGGGAAAATTCTCGCAAGGTTGCTCCTGAATCGGCTGGTACCTGCCATCGCCGAAGACCACCTCCCAGAGGGCCAGTGTGGCTTCAGAGCCAACAGGAGTACCACCGACATGGTCTTTGTGCTGAGACAGCTTCAGGAGAAGTGCCGCGAGCAGAACAAAGGGCTGTACGTAACGTTTGTCGACCTAACAAAAGCGTTTGACAATGTGAGCAGGCAAGGTATGTGGCAGATCCTGGAGCGACTAGGTTGTCCCCCAAAGTTCCTCAACATGATCGTCCAGCTCCACGAGGACCAGCAAGGCCAGGTCAGACTAAACAGTGACCTCTCAGAACCATTCCCCATTCGCAACGGCGTGAAGCAAGGCTGCGTGCTGGCACCGACCCTCTTCACCATCTTCTTCAGCATGATGTTGAAGCAGGCCACAGTGGACCTCGACGATGACGACGCAGTGTACATCAGGTATCGTCTCGATGGCAGCCTGTTCAACCTCAGACGACTGCAGGCCCACACGAAAACCCTAGACCAACTGATTCGTGAGCTGCTCTTTGCTGATGACGCTGCCCTCGTTGCACACACAGAGAGAGCCTTGCAGCGCATTACGTCCTGCTTCGCAGATGCCGCCCAGCTCTTTGGACTTGAGGTCAGTCTGAAAAAGACAGAGGTCCTTCATCAGCCGGCACCCAAGGAAGAGCATCGCCCTCCCCACATCACCATCGGCGAGTCCGAACTGAAGTCTGTACACCAGTTTACCTACCATGGCTGCATCATCACGTCAGACGCCAAGCTGGACAAGGAGCTGGACAACAGGCTGGCAAAAGCGAACAGTGCTTTCGGGCGACTATTCAAGCGGGTGTGGCACAATCAACAGCTGAAAAAAGGCACCAAGATCAGCGTGTACAGAGCTGTCGTCCTCACCACCCTGCTGTACGGTTCCGAGTCCTGGGCCCTCTACCGCAGCCAACTACGACTCCTCGAACGCTTTCACAAGCGCTGCCTGCGTACCATCCTCAGCATTCACTGGAGTGACTATGTCACCAACGTCGAGGTCCTTGAACAGGCGGAAACTGTGAGCATCGAGGCTTTGCTGCTGCGGACACAGCTTCGCTGGGCGGGGCACGTCTCCAGGATGGAGGATCATCGCCTACCCAAGACCACTGTGTTCGGCGAGCTCGCCACTGGACACCGAGACAGAGGGGCACCAAAGAAGAGATACAAAGACGGTCTCAAGAAGTCACTTAGTGCCTGCCAAATCGACCACCGCCAGTGGTCTTCGCTTGCTGCGGACCGTGACACCTGGCGCTCCACCATTCACAAGGCAGCCGTCTCCTTTGAGGACTCTCGCAGAGCTAACCTTAAGGACAAGCGGCTCAGAAGAAAAAACAGAGTTGTCGTAACTCAGAACCCTGACCAGACCTTCCCCTGCAGCCACTGCGGTCGAACCTGCCTGTCCCGGATTGGCCTCCGCAGCCACGAAAATGCCTGCAGACGACGTGGGCAAGCCCTATAGAATCTTCGTTCGCGAAGTCAAGCCAAGAGAGAGTATGTGTTACATGAGACAGCAAGCTGTTGAATTGTCTTGTTTATTTTATTTTATTTTTTAAATTTTTATTTTATTTTTATTTTATATCATTTCATTTCATTTCATTTCGTTTCGTTTCGTTTCACTTCACTTCGTTTTATTTCACTTCATTTCATTTTACTTTTTATATATATTTCTTTTGCAGAAAAAAAGTAAACCATGCTGCTCACGTGAACCTGCATCATGCGGTTTCTCTTGTGTTGTCTCGGTAAGTGTAACGACGCTTCACTTTTGTTACTCCGTTTAGAAATACAACAGGAGGGGGCGCGGACGGAACAGGGAGGGAGTTATTATGGTGTGAAATTTCGATTTCTCTTCTGTTACAAACAGTGATAGTTTGTACATGTGTGTGTGTGTGTGTGTGTGTGTGTGTGTGTGTGTGTGTGTGTGTGTGTGTGTGTGTGTGTGTGTGTGTGCGTGCGCGTGCGCGCGCACGAGTGTGCGTGCGTTTTTGTGTGTTCCATCAACAGGCTCGCTCCATATTTTCGAGTCTGTTCTTGGATGTTTCTTGAATGGGACGTCACAACTCACCATAAAAGAAAACACCCCAGCAGGTAAGTGTGTGATCGTATGGCACACACACACACACACACACACACACACACACACACACACACACACACACACACACACACACACACGCCACACACACACACACACACACACACACGCACGCACGCACGCACGCACACACACACACACACACACACACACACACACACACACACACACACACACACACACACACGCACACTGTCACTTTACGGACTTGCTATGTTGCCGCTGAACAAACTAATATTACTTACTTCAGTTAACAGCCTGTCCAATTCAAAAGCAACAATGAAAACATTGCTGTCGCGTTAAGATATTAATTTATTGTTCGTAATGAATCGTGATATTTTAGGAACAGAATTTATCTCATAGGAAGTTTGATTTTAATTGCGTATTTTTCAGATGCGCTGTTGTTGAGTGTGTCAGATTCCGACAACATCACTCTGGTTCTCTACCCAAGCACCCCTCCGTTCATCGAGGCCAGAGAAGGATCTCTCTACACCAACGCCACTGTTGACCTCGATAGAAACTTGGTAAATTGTAAAGACAAAGAATCAGATTAATATGGTGTGTGTGTGTGTGTGTGTGTGTGTGTGTGTGTGTGTGTGTGTGTGTGTGTGTGTGTGTGTGTAACAAGCTATTTTTTTTAGACTAGAACTTCATGTTGACGGATTACGTAACCTTCTTAATCCTGATACACCCATTGCCTGAAGTAAATTTGACTATGACAGTTCAAGGGTGGTGCAGAATATCTTGTCGCCAGAGGCGCCAAGCTATTCTGGCACCACCCTTGAACTAAAATGGTTTATCTATCTCCTAATCTGTAATGCTGCCTTAATAGGACAATCAGCAATTAAAAAAAACAACAATCAGCTTCAGTATGTAATGGGTTAATAGACCCACACTGGCTGTCTTCCTCGACTGCTGCGCTGATCTCTGGCACAACTAGCCCCAAACTGCGTGAATCTGTGCAATTGAATGTCATGATGAGTTTTTCGCTTCCATTGCGCTTTCAGTTCATCTCATATTCACAGTACGTGTTTATTATAAAGAAATATTAAATATTCAGCTTCACAAATGTATCATTTTCCGCTTCAAACGGGGAACTACTTTTTTTGACCGGGGAGGAGCTATGACGGTTGTTGCTATGTAGTGCGTACCGGGCTTCGCATGCAAGCAGCCGAGCAGATAAAAAGGAAATCACGCTTTATCCAGTCATCTGGCAAACGGAAACTAACCAGTTCTGTGTTCTGTCACATAAATATTTCGATATTTTACGCTGCTTCGTCTTCAGTTTAAGATTTGGGCTGTATTCATGACGATATCGCTGACCGCATTTTCAAACGCCATTGTGGGTCTGCTCACCGCAAACCGGTTAAAAGCGGCTACAATTGCCGGTGGTCTACCTTGTATTGTGTTAGAGCTGTTCCGCTTAATTGGACGAACTTTTGATCGGCAAACCTAGATCGGAGAAGATCGGCGATCTTTTGGTTTGTTTCTTGGGTTGAACGAACCTAGGCGAACTTCAGCAAACCAGGTTTGCCATGGTTCTCACTCTTTCTCAACTGAAATGCTTGATTCGGCATACTTACTGTCCGCGAAGGTGTTCAAAATGGCTGCCGCTATCCCGCTTCGCGATTTGAACGATGTTTGTTTTTGTACTCCTTGCAGTAGCGACCCCACAAACAGCGTTGCGCCTCCCACAAATCAATAAAAATAGGTCTTGTTCTTCGCACGAGTGAAATATCGCCGTCCGCCATATTTGTTTGTATCGGTGACTGTCTTCTTATCTCCAACGCAGAAGAGGGTAAAAGATTTGACCAATCAGAGAAATGGTTCGCCTTGGTTTGCTCAACACGTTGAGCGAACCTTTTCCGACAGCGAACTATGGTTTGCCGAGATTCGTGAATTACTTCGAACTAGGTTCGCCGTATCTTTAGATCGTCCAATTAAGAACCAACCTGGTTCGTCCGGAGATCGTGAACTGTAGTTCGTCAGAGTTCGCGAACTAAAGTTCGTTTAATTAAGAACATGCTTTAATGCAGACAAATGCGCATTGAGACGCAAGAAAGTTGTTCCAGAGATCAGTGGAGCGAATCGAGGGAGACGAGTGCGAACAGAACCCTCGCTAGCAAGATCAGGGCAAGGCCTCAGAAATATTTTCCTAGATCAGTTTTACTAGTTGTTTAGATGTAACCGGAAACTCATGAGAGCTGTTCTTGATTGGACGAACTTTTGATCGGCAAACCTAGATCGGAGAAGATCGGCGATCTTTTGGGTTGTTTCTTAATTGAGGTTGAACGAACCTAGGCGAACTTCAGCAAACCAGGTTTGCCATGGTTCTCTTTCTTAACTGAAGTGCTTGATTCGGCGTACTTACTGTCTGCGAAGGTGTTCAAAATGGCTGCCGCTATGCCGCTTCGCGATTTGAACGATGTTTGGTTTTGTACTCCTTGCAGTAGCGACCCCACAAACAGCGTTGCACCTCCCACAAATCAATAAAAAATGGGTAGGCCTATTGTTCTTCGCACGAGTGAAATATCGCCGTCCACCATTTGTTTGTATTGGTGATTGTCTTCTTATCTCCAACGCAGAAGAGGGTAAAAGTTTTGACCAATCAGGGAAAAGGTTTGCCTTTGTTTGCTCAACACGTTGAGTGAACCTTTTCCGACAGCGAACTCTGGTAGTTCGTGAACTACTTCGAACTAGGTTCGCCGTATCTTTAGATCGTCCAATTAAGAACCAACCTGGTTCGTCCGAGATCGTGACCTGTAGTTCGTCAGAGTTCGCGAACTAAAGTTCGTTTAATTAAGAACATGCTTGAAGTGTGAGAGCATCGATATTTCATAAACTTCTAGTGAACATGATAGCAGTCATTTTCCATTTGGCAGAGTTCCGTTCATTTCAAACTCATTTACCTGATTTGCATATTAATCTCTTCACTGCCGATGAAAGTGGTGACTACTTTTTTTGCACTTTTTTTCTTCTGTTCTGCACCCGAGTGCTCAGAGCATTTTACAATGGAAGTTGCTATGCTTTACAAGCGGACGTGGAGTGGATTGAACTAGATATCCAACTGCGAGAGGCACTGATCTTCTTCATGAGCCCTTGCATTTGCGGGGGCTCATGAAGATCTATGCCTCTTGTTCACATCAGTTTGGATCTATGTTCCTTGGAATGTTTGGCAAATTAACAAAGATTTCAGAATCCCAATCTACGTCTACTGGCTAGGAAGGGGTTAAATTAATGACCGCGCTATTGGTGTCCTTTCTTAAAAACTGCAAGCGTTACTGTCCGTCACTCACATTCACTAATCTTGATTTATATGTCTGTGTAATCTGTTCTGCAGGACTGGTGCGCACGGAGACACGCTTTCAATGTTCTCTATGTCCGATGCGTGACGACCCAGACGGAACAGGTCAGTTATTTTAAGCGTTCATTGCAAAATCTTTATTCTACGCCTGTCACGCTATGTTGCATTGTACCCAAACATGGCTATATGGGCAACTGGTTTTATGGGTTCGGCTAAAGCATGTTCTTAATTAAACGAACTTTAGTTCGCGAACTCTGACGAACTACAGTTCACGATCTCGGACGAACCAGGTTGGTTCTTAATTGGACGATCTAAAGATACGGCGAACCTAGTTCAAAGTAGTTCACAAACCTCGGCAAACCATAGTTCGCTGTCGGAAAAGGTTCGCTCAACGTGTTGAGCAAACAAAGGCGAACCTTTTCTCTGATTGGTCAAAACTTTTACCCTCTACTGCGTTGGAGATAAGAAGATAGTCACTGATTCAAACAACTATGGTGGACGGCGATATTTCACTCGTGCGAAGAACAAGACCTATTTTTATTGATTTGTGGGAGGCGCAACGCTGTTTATGGGATCGCTACTGCAAGGAGTACAAAAACAAAAATCGTCCAAATCGCGAAGCGGGATAGCGGCAGCCATTTTGAACACCTTCGCAGACAGTAAGTACGCCGAATCAAGCACTTCAGTTAAGAAAGAGAATCATGGCAAACCTGGTTTGCTGAAGTTCGCCTAGGTTCGTTCAACCTCAATTAAGAAACAAACCAAAAGATCGCCGATCTTCTCCGATCTAGGTTTGCCGATCAAAAGTTCGTTTACTTAAGAACATGCTTAAGAAACCAAATAGTGCAGCAAAGGGGTGTCTGTATTCCGCCAGACACTTGGCATATACACTCAGTTTTGTCTTCCCGTTCTTGAGCATGTTGGGTAAAAAAAAGACCTCATCCAGACATACAAAAGTATGAAATAAAATGTATGAAATATGTTGACGACTTAAAACCCGATGTTTTGTTGGAGGTAGCGAAGCCGAGAGCGAGACAGAGGTCAGTTTTCAACCAGTGGAGCAGTCGATCACAGTATGGCATGGAGATCATCTTGGATCATCTGCTCAAAGTCCCTCCTGACAGACATTCCAAACATATGTGCCTAACGAGTGTGTGTTGATACGTAAAAAGTAATAGGTTTCAGCCTCCCTCCCAAACGATGTGCTACTGAGTATGCATAGCGTGCGCGCGCGAAAGGGGATGGAGGAAGACTGACTGGAGGTAAACTGCAAATAACCTGTACGTAGGCCTATGTAATTAAGTATGTTAGTAAATAAATAAGAAAGTAATTAAGTATGTAAGTAAGTAAAGCAAGTAACCACGCGAGCAAGCCAGCCAGCAAGCAAGTCAGTATCAAGCAAGACCTTTTTTTTTTTTTTTTTTTTTAATTAAATTTTAGCGTGTATCACAGTACACACCAATCGTCTCTGCAGCAATAACTAATATTCAGTACTTTTTTTCCCAGCAAATAGATCTGACCATCGAAGTAACGGATGATTTCGCCCCAGCTTTCACGACTAACTTCAGTACATCGATACCCGAGGTTTGTCTCTCTCTCTGTGTCTCTGTCTGTCTGTCTGTCTGTCTGTCTGTCTGTCTGTCTGTCTGTCTGTCTGTCTGTCTGTCTGTCTGTCTCTCTCTCTCTCTCTCTCTCTCTCTCTCTCTCTCTCTCTCTCTCTCTCTCTCTCTCTCTCTCTCTCTCTCATTCTCTCTCTCTCTCAAGCACCTCAAGTCATGTTTATAAGGCATCGTTGGTCATGTCGGTGCCTCTAGCGTATCCACTGGCTCAACGTGCTCAGCTTGTGACTGCATTTATCGCTGTATACTTCCCTAGACGAGTGGTAACATTCTGTTTGTACGTGCGTGCGCGTATTTGCGTGGTTGCGAGCGTATGTGCGTGCGTGTGAATCGTGCATCTGCTTTATATTGTGTGTGCTCTATCCAGTCATTCGCTTACATTAATGCTTATAGTAGCTATGACTTCATGCACGTACCTCACCTGCTGTTTCACTCGATTTACTATTGTTGATCAGCGAAGTCGAGGGAGACAAACAGTTTGTGCAGGTACTAGTTATTGTGGGAGGGGGAATGCGGTAGAATGTGGGAACGTCAATTGAAAGTTTGCGTCCCCCCTCCCCCCCCCCCCCCCGCCCCCCCCAAAAAAAAAAAAAAATGACGATTATTATTTTTTTTTTTGGTGTTGTTGTTGGTTTTGTCTGGTCATCTTCTTTTTTTTTTTTTTTTGCTGGTCTATTATGTGCATTTTGATTTCCCGCCTTTTGAACTTTAGGTGTTTCAATGTTCTTTGCATGCATATTTTTCATTTACATAAGTGTGTGTGTATGCATGTGTGTGTGTGTATGCATGTGTGTGTATGCATGTGTGTGTGAGTGCGCGCGTGAGTATACATGTTTGTGTTTGTGCGCATGTGTGCATAGTCATATGTGTGTGGTATACATGTATATAGTTTCATTTCTCGCTAGGCTTGATTCTGTATTTCTTTCAATTTTCCTGTTTTGACACGCATGTTTCTTTTTTTAATCTTTGTGATGTGCGTTGTATGTCTGTGAACTGTATTCTTTTTCTTTTTTTTTAAAATGGAAATTTGCATCTCACTGTTGCCCTAGGGGGAGGGGGGGTGGGGTGGCGGGGGTCGTGTGAGTGTGTGTAAGCGTGCTGTGTAGTGTGTGTGTGTGTGTGTGTGTGTGCGTTGGTGTGTGTGTGTGTGCGTGTTGCAGTCTGTGCGTGTGTATCTGTGTGTATGTGTGTGGTGTAGAATGTGTGTGTGTGTGTGTGTGCGTATGTGTGTATGTGATGTAGAGTGTTTGTGCCTGTGTGCTTTTTTTTTTTTACCTTCGTGTAAAACCGTTGTTTTGTTTGTGATAGTGTTTAATGGTAGTTCTTAGCTTAATGGTAGTAACGACAAGTTTGAAAATTGGTCTTGTAAAAAATACTTTTACCGTTTTAAAATAAAGGTTCATTGTCCATTGTTCTTTGTTCATTGTACATTGTACTCTCTCTCTCTCTCTCTCTCTCTCTCTCTCTCTCTCTCTCTCTCTCTCTCTCTCTCTCTCTCTCTCTCTCTCTCTCTCTCTCTCCCTCCATCTGTCTTTCTGATTAAATGTGTACGATTATAATATATATTTTTATTTATGAGAGACGAGATGATAACTAGGCCTAAGTGATTGCAGTGTGCTGTAGTTACTATTATCTTCATCCCTATCAAAGTATTCTAGATCATCCTGATGTAATCAATGAATCACTCTATGAACGGACCTGCCAGTAATTTAGTGGCGAAATACAATCGGGCCGACGTTGGCCTTAGTTGGCAAGTGCACAGCTGTTCACGGGCCAGCCAATCGGACATTTCGATGTTATTTTTCTTTTGTAACCAAGTTCGCGTTCTTGTTTCTTTGTCTTCCAGCTGACCGCAGTCAACACTACGATATTTACAATTAAAGACCACTTCAGTACACTCAGGGACGAGGACTGTGGGGCTGATGTTCTGCGCGACAACCCTATTTTTGCTTTGGAGGTATGTGTGTGCGTGTGTGTGTGTGTGCGTGTGTGTGTGTGTGTGTGTGTGTGTGTGTGCGTGTGTGTGTGTGTGTGTGTGCGTGTGTGTGTGTGTGTGTGTGTGTGTTTGTGTGTGTGTGTGCGTGTGCCGGTGCGTGTTCGTACGCGCCCGCACGCAAAAGCCGCAAAAGCAAATAGCGGTTTTTCTTTCTCTCTCTCGCTGTCTCTCTCTCTCTCTCTTTGAATCATTGAATCATTGAATCTCTTTCTCTCTCAACATGTCGAATAGTTCAACATTTCACAATTTACATTTGGGTCCTCTAAATACGTATCACTTGTTGAACAAGATTCCCGATTTGTGCGTTCTCCTCTCTCAGCCCACCCCCTGTCATATTTTCGGAATTACAGATTCACGTTTACGTTCCGACATAAGTGACCGGTATATATTTCGATATCGGGGTTTAATCCGGCGCGTTCCTGTACGTCATCAACAAACAGGATTAGCTGTTTATATACATGACTCTAGTGCGCACTTTACGCGCAGAAGAACATACCTTGAATCAGATTTTGTTGAAAGGGTCTGGGTTGAGTTGAAGACAAACAAATCGGCCCCGCTGCTTGTTGGGTTTGTATACAGAAACCCGTCTGCGTCATTTGGATGGTATGACGACTTTAAAAGAAAAGGCGGATAAGATTAACAAAAATAGCACCGAAGTGTTAATAATAGGCGATTTTACATTAATTTGTTTAGAAATTTATATCTTCTTTCAAACTACGTTATCTTACAGATACATCGAAATGAAAAACACTCTTTTACGCACATATTCACTATAAATTACGCAACAGTTTAGGATGGATGTAGCGATGCGTGCATAAAAAGGCTTAATGCTCTTCACCGTAGAGCAGCCAAATTAATCTACCAGGATAGTAAAGAAAGCACTGATGACCGACTCAAAGCCCTGGACATACCTCTGCGTAAGTTACTCATGTACAATAACCCTTATCATTCGGAATACGCCAGTGTGTGACATAAGTTTGACTAAAACAGCTCACGGGTGGTGCCAGAATAGCTTGGTGCCTCTAGGCGCCAAGCTATTCTGGCACCACCCTTGAACTAAAGCCATTGGTCATATCTTTATCTGTAAGTACTGTAATGTAGCTTGCATATGGCAGAGTACAAATTGGAAGCTTTTAGCCTCAGTATGATATGGGTTAAAGGCGTACTAATGTTTAAAATCTACTACTCCTAGTTATCGAACAGATCTATTTAGCCCTGCTCATACGCCATATAAAACTGCAAGGAACAATCTATCCATACCAAGGCCGCGCCTCGATATATTCAAAACTAGTTTGGCTTACTCAGAATTTGTTTGCCGATCGACATTACTGAGGCTACATCTTTGTCTACATTCAGGGCCCACTTATTTCGGCAGCTGAAAGAAACATGAGCCCATAGTTGTGTCGGCGTGACTCGAGTGCCTTGGGTCGTATTGCCGAGTTTGTTGATGCTGTTATTGTTATAACTACGTTTTTAACGTTCATGTTTATTTCAGGTTCTCTCTCTCTCTCTCTCTCTCTCTCTCTCTCTCTCTCTCTCTCTCTCTCTCTCTCTCTCTCTCTCTCTCTCTCTCTCTCTCTCTCTCTCCCTCTCTCTCTCTCTCTCTCTCTGTGTGTGAGTGTATGTCATGTGTGTGTGTGTGTGTGTGTGTGTGTGTGTGTGTGTGTGTGTGTGTGTGTGTGTGTGTGTGTGTGTGTGTGTGTGTGTGTGACTGGTAAATTGGCCTTTTGATGATCATGTTTTTGCCTTTCCCTTTTAATTGGTTCTTATATATTACCCGCCCGTGTGTATAAATGCATGTGTGTGTGTGTGTGTGTGTGTGTGTGTGTGTGTGTGTGTGTGTGTGTGTGTGTGTGTGTGTGTGTGTGTGTGTGTGTGTGTGTGTGTGCGCGCGCGCGCGCAAGGACATGATTGTAGAAAGGTCTGTGTAACCTTATTATCCTTGAGAAATAAAGTTTCATTTTATTTCATTTCTCTCTCTCTCTCCTCCTCGAGTTAATTGTTGCTGTTTTTTGTTTTAAAGTATACAGTATTAAACTGTTAGCTGAAACGGAGAAGAGCTGCAACACGCCGCTAAAAAGTTTCAACAGCAGCTGTTTATTCAATAGAAGCTATTGATTACGTATTTCTAATCGATGTCACTTTAAACTTTCCCTGCAAACAGAACGGCGGGACATCCTTCAGACTACAGAACTTCTACAGTGGATATATACTGGTCAGCAGGCTGCTCGACTTTGAAAACGGCGACCAGTACTTCCCACTCAACGTATCCGTCAAAGCGAGGGTAATGTGATTTTGTCCGTTCGGTTGATGTATGTTAACAAAGGCATTGATGTACTATTCAATATTACAGTCTTTTCGAGTGAACGCTCACGCGCCCAGAACAATGGTTAGTTAGTTATTGTGGTTTAAAGCCTAGCTGACTAAGAGAAAGGTCTTAAAAACATGACGTAAATATAGTTTTAAAGTATTCTCCGCTAAGGGATCGCAAGGTCATTCGTACTAATCTACAGACTTTTGAAGTTCATAAAAAATCCAGACAGATTTATACAGTTGTAACAGTTTTAGTACATAACATCCTGGTCAAGGCTACCAAAATGTAACAGTTATTGACGGCACCAAATATACCAGTTATGTTACTGCTAGGTCACGACTGCGACCAGTACTTTCCCTGCAAACAGAAACTAACAGAGTTCTCTTCAGTCGTGGCGCTAAACAGGTACTGGTCTTGTTACGTAATCGTAATATGTAGCGCTATCTCAATAGTTCAGTGGTAGTGCACGTTTTCCGTTCCTAGTGCATGTCTAACATACGAAATTGTGATATCTCAATAGTTCAGTGGTAGTACACGTTTTCCCTTCCTAGTGCATGTCTAACATACGAAATTGTGATAGTCTAGTGGCAATTTAAACGTTTCACACGCACATTTACTCTCGCTAAAGGCCCCGCCACACGTGCCGGTTGTGCCCCGATTTTGAAACCGATTCCGATCCGATTGCGATCGGATGACGTCAATTATCCGATCCGGTCCCAATCGGCTGGGAATCGGGTGTCTAGAACCTGCTCTATTTTTCCGATCCAAATCGGCCCCGATCGTAAGCTTCAACCAATCAGAGCGCGTCTCGCAAAGCACGTCGTTTCAGTTTGAAAATGGCGGAAGATCAGTACCACCATCGTTGCCGATGTCTCGCCCGCCTCTTCCCGAATATGATGCAAAACTGCTGATAATGCAAGCACGTCATCATCACTGTCAAAACTAGCAGCCATTTTGCAGAAACAGGTACGACTTTGATCTTCGGTTCAAACCGGTCGGCTGACAAGTCGGGAAATGTGTGGCAGTGCACACGTTTTTATAGTCCGGCCCGATCACCTACCGATTCGAAACTGATCCGGAATCGGCCTCAAAATCGGGCATGTGTGGCGGGGCCTTAACACTAATAGCAAGACTCAAAGAAAGGTCAACGATACAATTTATTTCCTAAAGCTTTACACGTTTCTTGTTTCCGTCTAGTTTCTAATGTCTAAACGTATCCAACACAAAATACAACTCGCATACCACACTCACCCGTTTTTATTACTTTCATACGACAAACATGAATCTAAGAGACCATGATCGATAGGCCTATGACGAGACGAACATCATCACATTCACACGACAGCAAAGGACAGAGAGAGAGAGAGAGAGAGAGAGAGAGAGAGAGAGAGAGAGAGAGAGAGAGAGAGAGAGAGAGAGAGAGAGAGAGAGAGAGAGAGAGAGAGAGAGAGAGAGAAAATCCACCCAACAGCCCAATCTAAAATAAGTACCCCTTACTCCCTGGGAGATAGATGGGATGAGGACCCTGGGTAGCCACTAAGTCCCTACTTCCCGACCATACTAACCCCAACCCCGTTTGAGTAGGCGGAAATCCGACCTCACTGTAACCTAACGCTACAGTACCTAAGGGTGACTAAGAGCTAATGGAGCTGTCAGTGGGTCAACCAGATGAGCGGTCTGTCCATGTACCTATAACGTACAATCGGGGCTGCCATAAAGTCACGCTTGACAAAAGACTTGACCTCTCGACTGAGCTCGCTTGAATTTGGTGTCGGACTACCGCGCATGCGATACAAACGCAAAGTGAGAGAGAACAATAAATTAAATATCATGTGTTTGAATGCTCAGTCCTGCCACAAAAAACTGCTGACATCCATGAATTGATCGTTGACAATAGCCTTGATGTTTTGATGCTCACAGAAACCTGGCTGTATCCACAAGGATATGATGCATACATTAGCGCCATGACCCCTGCAGGCTATGAGTGTCACTCCTTCCCTCGCTCGGGCTCGAGAGGTGGGGGGATTGCCTTTATCGTCAGAGCCTGTTTGTCATCTTGTGTGTCCTTCAGACCCATGAACTTTTCCTCCTTTGAATGTGTGGAAATGAAGACGTTTGTAAAACAGCTGTCGGCCTCGTGTGTGTGTCTCTATGATCGCCCGCCACCAAGTAAACGTAACAAACTGTGCAGCGCAATATTCCTTTGGGAATTCTCGGAACTGTTGTCCCAGTTTACTTGCAGCAGTGCCGATGCCTCTGTATTCGGAGACTTCAACTTTCACGTTGATGACTGTTCTGATGGACAAGTGAACTGCCTGAAGACTGTGCTAAATGACCATAGACTATCGCAGCTCGTGACTGTCCCCACACACCGTCACCGCCATACTTTAGACTCGTTGGTAGTGCGCAGTGAAAACAGTCTTGTATCCCTTTCGGGTGTACGAGAATACGCGGACCTGTCGGACCACTACGCTTTGCTGTGTAAAGTGGCCGTTGCCAGGCCACCCAACCCACACGGCTTGTGACGTCACGGAAAATTGGAGCCATAGATCCTACAGTTTTCCAAACGGTCGTGAAAGTGTTTGCCGCTCATGTTAGTAGCCGGACTTATGAACTTCTACTGAATAATCTGGTGGACCTGTATCGTGACGGTCTTCGACTAGTGTTGGACCGTCATGCCCCTCTGACAACGAGGCGTGTCAGGGACCGTCCGTCTGCCCTCTGGCTGTCTCAGGATGTGAGAGATGCACTGAGTGAGAGGAGGCGTGCTGAGCGTCGGTGGAGAAAGCACAAACTGACCGTGTACAGACAGATATACACGTGTAAACGACATGCGGCCTCTCAGCGTCTCACTGCTGCCAGATGACATTTCTTCATGGGCAAGCATGACGCGGCTGCCTCTTTCAGCAAGCTGTTCTTCTCAGTGTCAAATGAACTGCTGGGAAAACCCAAGTCTGCAGCTCTCCCTGCTGTGTGTGTGTGTGTGTGTGTGTGTGTGTGTGTGTGTGTGTGTGTGTGTGTGTGTGTGTGTGTGTGTGTGTGTGTGTGTGTGGTTTTCGCCTGCGCATTGAGTTATATTATAAATATGAGAATAGCGCCATATACATACCATGTATTATTATTATTATTATTATTATTATTATTATTATTAAATTAAGACGTCCAGCAAAATAAAAGGAAGTAAATTGCCTACCATTTGCGCGTCGCATTAGATATGAATCTGAATGCAGCGGCGATAATGTGTAACTTTTCCACCTCAGTCCAATGTTGACGCTGCCTGGCATAATTCGGGGCAAATTTTCAGAGTGATGTCAAGGCATACCTGAATGCGTAAATTACTTTCGACTGACTCTAGGTTTTCTTTGCCTTGACCTTTTCTTTCGAACCGTGTAGTCTTACACCTGCTTCGTTGAGTGTGTAATTGCAGGAGCATTTTCTTCATTCGTACGATACTAGAAATATGAGTTATCCTGTTCTTATTTTAAGTCTGAAAATCAACTCTACGTATATGCTTCTATCTTTGCAACATGTATCGTTCACGGAAATGGCACTATTGTTAAACACGTGAAACTGTATTTTATTCCGTCCTTTTTGAGACTCTTCTATTTACAGAAAATACTTTTTTTTTTTTTAGGATGGGTCGCGGTGGGGCGAATACCATAGCATGCGCATGACAGCGTATGCAGGCAGATTTTCAACTGTGACAACTAAAGTAACCAGACAAAAAATTACGTCATGTCTAGTTACGCTAACCTCGTTGCTGAACGTACTTTCGGCGCGAAGCGCCGTACATGTGTGTGTGTGTGTGTGTGTGTGTGTGTGTGTGTGTGTGTGTGTGTGTGTGTGTGTGTGTGTGTGTGTGTGTGTGTGTAATTTGTGCACGTACAAGTTTGAAACTTGTGGGGAATGCTTTGTTCAAAAGGTGCCTAGGAGAGCCTCCGAGCATATTTGAATTGGGTGTCTCTTTGAAGGGTTAAAAGAACGTTTAGAGAAAGTCGGTTTACCACATTAGAGTCCGTAATTTTTGTCATATTCACCTGAAATTGTGTATACAGCTAGTTTGGAGAAAGACATTGGATGAGTTTTGCCATCTTTGTATCTTTGTGCGTAAAACGTGAACATGTGCTGAACAGAAGTAAAAATACACACTTCTACTTCGACAGGACGCTGACAGAAAAACAGCAACTCAGTCACCAAGCAGACATCGACGCAATACTCTAGATATGACTTATTTCTCTCTCTCTCTCTCTCTCTCTCTCTCTCTCTCTCTCTCTCTCTCTCTCTCTCTCTCTCTCTCTCTCTCTCACACACACACACACACACACACGCGCGCGCGCATCGACGCGCTGTCAGAAGAGCATGCGCGTGTACAGTAGAATACCATGTACCAAGGTAAAGTCAACCTCATTTTACACAAATTGCTGAATTGTCAAAAAGTAGCACGCCTGGTTAATTCAACTCCGCTAAGACGAGTGTACAGTGTTGTATAGACGACGCTCTGCCCTGGATTAGTAGCAACAAACACTTAACACTGACAAAACCGAAGTCATGCCTGTTGGCTCTCAGTCTCGTCTTAGACTGATTGACAGCGAGTTCGCAAACATTGGTGGCTGCAGCGTTCGTTTCCAGAACTGTGTCAAATATCTGGGTGTGAAGATTGACTCGACGCTCTCCATGCATGATCATATCAGTAGCGTCTGCCGCTCTGGTTTCCTTGAGTTGCGCAGAACCTCTTCCTCAGACCGTATTTCACAGAAAGTGCTGCTTCAAGACTTGTCAATGCATTCATTTCGTCCAGGCTTGATTATTGCAATTCTGTACTGGCATGTTTCACACATGCAGATGATTCAGAACAATGCGGCGCGTCTCATCTTGGAGATACCCCATTTCGCCACTGCTGAAGCAGTTGCATTGGCTGACCGAGAAATTCCGTTGCCAGTACAAAATTGCAATTCTCGCCTTACGGCATTTTGATGGATCTCTCCCGCCGTACCTTTCGGCCAAGCTGTTTATCAACCTTGACGTACCCTCTGTTCCTCCAGTGAAAAACTTTTAAAAATCCAGAAGCTTAACATGAATATTGTCGGGGAGAGTTCTTTCACCTTTTTACCCCAAGTGTGTTGAACTCTGCCAATTGAATTGCGGAATTTGCCCACATTATCCCAGTTAAATGCTCATTTAAAGACTTTTTTTTGTCAGGCTTTTAAAATGTAGCTCACCGTTTTTTCCTAGCGAGCTGTTAACTATCTTTCATTCTGTTTCTGTATCTTATGTGACAGGAAAGTGGATGTAAGGTGTCGGGAAGGGATGGGGTGGGTTAAAGTAGTGTATAATTGTGCGTGTGTCTGAGAGAGTGTGTGCTGTTGGGCATGCGCAGTGAGTCCAGTGTTTTCCTGGAGAACAGCGCTATACAAGAGCTATTTACTAATATTATTATTTATTAAATTACAGCAAGACTGAAATTATACAATAAAATTCTAGTGAAATTCATTTTTCTCAAATCTAAAAGGCAAAGTGCAACTCTTTTCATGTAAAATATGAAAAACTGAATTACGTCATGAGAAATGGCGTTTTTCAAACCAATGACACGTAAGCACTGTGCCCCTTATACTATAGAGCTCACAGCCGCACTGGCACATCTGCGACGGGCTTTTTCAATAGGAGATCTTATTTCGACATCGGAATCAGGTCAAAGAAACAAATAGAGACCCTTGACAACTCGCATATAAAAGGGATTTTGTGGGTTATGACTCTAATATGGAAGAGACTTTGTGGGTTTCGGTTCATCCTATCTTGTTTTTTTATTTTTTTATTTTTTTATTTTTTACACTGCGTTACTATTTCTTCTATGGTATTAACGACAAAATGTATTTTAACTGGTTTATTTAGAAATTAACATTCATTGGGACGAAGCTACTTTAAGGATACATAGGAACATAGTTTTCATTTCAGCTAAATTTAATTCACTTCAGTACAATAATGGGTAGACCATCGAAACCGATGATGTCGTCATTGTGCATGACTTCTATTTGTGGGTGCGGGTGTAGCTGGTCAAGCCAATCCTGGAGCCACACCTGCGAGGGCAATGGGGGCACTGGAACGTAGCTGTGGGGAGGGTCGACGCTGTCTGTCTGCGAGCTCTGGCACTGGTGATCCGTTCGCGCCGATTGTCTTCAAAGAGCGTGCAGGCTTTCCTGATGGCGGCACACCAGCCGGATCTGTCTTGTGCTTGTGCTTCAAGTTCCTTTACCGGGAAGACGCAGTGCTTGAGGCTGTCTCTTATGCAGTCTTTGAAGCGTTTCTTTGGCCGTCCTTGCTTCCTGTGGCCTTTTGAGAGTGCACCATACAGGAGTTGGCGTGGCATGCGAGAATCATCCATGCGTATGACATGACCTGTCCAGCGGAGTTGTGTCTTTAAGATCAAGGCTTCAACACTCACTAAGCCAGCATTGTCCAGGACTTCCAGGTGTGTCACCTTGTCTGGCCATTTGAAGCCCATGAGTGAGCGCATGGATCTTGTGGAAATGTTCAAGCTGCTTGAGGTGCTGTCTGTACAGCGTCCATGACTCACAGCCGTAGAAGAGGCTGGGGAGGACTACTGCCTTGTAGACTTTGATCTTGGTGGAGAGCTTGACGTTGTTGTTATTCAACACACGAGTGCGCAGGCGACCCAGGGCTTTGCTGGCTTTGCTGATGCGAGCTGCGATTTCCTTGTCGATAGTACCGTCAGAAGAGATGATGCTGCCAAGGTACCTGAACTGGTTGACAGTCTTCAGCTCGGTGCCTTCGATATACACTTTGGGTGGGGGGGGGGGGGGGGGGGGGGGGGCTCTTGTGCGCGGGGCTGGTTGGTGCAGGACCTCGGTCTTGCTGAGACTGATGGTGAGGCCAAACAGTCGAGAGGCTTCCGTTGACGGTGGTCTGGAGGTCAGACTCCGTTTGCGCCGTCAGCGCACAGTCATCGGCAAACAGCGCCTCAAGGATCAGTCTCTCGATGGTCTTGGTCCTGGCGTTCAGTCGACGGAGGTCGAAGAGAGAGCCGTCTAGTCTGTACTTCAGGTACGCTCCTTTCTCAAGGTCGCGTACTACATGGGTCAGGACAATAAACTCTATATTTATTATAAAAACGACGTACTTAAGGGCAATTACAGTTCGGTGCATTGAACAATGTTCTGTTATAGCACGTTTTCATCTAGCAATATACGTCATGTTTCGTTCTTTAATATGACGGAATAAATCAACGTAATTCTTATGATTCTATTTGGCATTATATGTTACATTTTTTGTGTGTTTTCAGCCAGCCAGCACCCAACAAAACTTCGCCCTTCTGGAAGTGTTTGTCCTTGATATTGACGACAATGACCCGGCTTTCAACACCAGCGTCTATGAGCTGCACGTGCAAGAACATGTAAGGAGTTTGTCTCTTGGCAAAAGGGAACAGACTTTCGTAATTTGTGCTGGTCAGTGATTTTAGTCCTTACAGCTTTGAATCACAGACCAGTACATTGATATGCTCTTAAGGATAGCTGCGGAACTGAATCATGTATCTACAAGTTTGTGCAAACAAGTCGACTGTTCTGTAACAAAAGAAGTCGTGTCTTGACGAATAAGTGCCTGCCTATGTGACTGATTAATTGATTCTTGTGACTGATTGATTTATTAAGTATTATGAACGGTTTTTCATGAAAACACAATCTTGCGCAACCGGTCATAAATAAACCATGAGGCAATAAAAACGCGATTTATTTCATCGTACAATCTTTCTTTGTATGCTTTGTTCTTGTGACGTCATTTGTGAGAGAATCTTATGCGGAGTGTGTTATGTCTCGTGTAAATGGAAGTTGTAGTCTTCAAAATCTCACATCGATGACTTATAACGTCACTAGTGACCCACCATAACGGGATATTGAAAGTAAAATGGGGACCACATGCAGAGGACACAGCTGAAAACCAACCAGCGTGCAGTGTCACTAGGGTGTGTGTGAATAAAAATCCGGACTTTTTGGTCTTGACCCACTTTTCCTTTGCCAAAGGCACCTAAAATATCAACATGACCTACACACATGAAGATAAACAGTTGTAGCGGCCATTTTTTCCTGATCAAATGGATATGCGTGTGTTCTTTATCTCTGTGTCAATCACTGGAGCACAAAACATGGTTTGAAAATAATTCACACCGAATATTATTAAGAATGATTTGCACCGGAAGTTCTGGCTCTCTAGTTAATAATGTGATTCAAATTTCTTTTGAGGCAGTTAATAACATCATAAACAGTCCACACCACATGTGTGCTAACACATCTCGCAGGAAATTTACTTCCCAAAGTGTGTCCCGTTTAGCTTATTTTCACCACTTATGAAATCCTGTGTCCTCCAAGGTAGGCAAGGTTGATAACTCTTCCAATTTTGTATGTGAAGATAGCTGATAGTACCCTCAACATCTGAAGTAACAAGCAAAGAAGGATTTCTTGTTTTGTTGTAAGGGTGGCTCTTTGTTTGCGGGTACATTTACCGACACTTTTCACGTTTTTATTGCCTCTGAGTACACATTAAAAACTGAAATATTCCGATATTCCGATAATGCAATATTTGAAATAAATTGCGGTAAAGAAATAATCAGTGATGCACACTGTTGTTACACACGGCAACGCCTGTCTTTCAGGACAACGCATCAGGCGGCGTGTGGCTGGAGACAGTACCGCCTGTGGGTGCTCACGACCAGGATGTTCAAGTCAACGATGCACTCAAGTATTCTCTATTCAGTGAGCAATTAAACTCGCACCTACAGCAAATTTGGTGGCGATTATGAAGATGGTGTACAAGCTGTGACTAGACAATTGGACCATAATAATTCAATGGTCGTGCCAGATTAGCTTCGCGCCTTCGCAAGCGCCAAGATAGTCTGACACTACCTTATAATAATAATAATAATTACGGTATTTATAATGCGCTTATCTTATAATAATTATAACTCTAAGCGCGCACTCACAAACTCGCACACGCATGCGCACGCTTTAGACAATGACTCACGTAACACAAATAGTGAAAATACATTACGACGGTCAGCTTGGGGTGGGGAGTGTGGTGATATAGTGCTAGAACTGTTGAAAGAGGTGAGTTTTGAGGGCGGACTGGAAGGAGGAGAGAGAGTGTTTCTGACGGAGAGAGAGTGGGAGAGTGTTCCAGGTGGATGGACCGTATACTGAGAAGGAGCGGGAGCCGAAAGTGTTGAGTATGGTGCGGGGGATGAGGAGGCGGAGAGGGTCGGAGGCGGAGCTTGCAGGAGTGTAGGGGTGAAGTAAGTTAGGCAGGAGCGTAGTTGTTCAGGGATTTGTAGCAGAGAGACAGAATCTTGTATTGGATGCGTTGGGGGATGGGGAGCCAGTGAAGGAGCTTGAACAGGGGAGTGATGTGGTCGGATTTTTTATTTCTGAGGACGAGGCGGGCAGCATTGTTCTCGACGCGCTGGAGAGTGAAAGTGGTGGAGTGAGGAAGGCCGGAAAGGAGAGAGTTGCAGTAGTCGATGCGAGATAAGATGAGAGAGACAGCGAGTTTGGTTGCAGCTTCGGTAGTGAGGTATTTTCTGATCTGACTGAGACGGCGGAGGTGGAAATAACATGCCTGGGCCATGGCGGAGACGAAGCTGGTCATGGAAAGAGAGGAATCGAGGATAACGCCAAGGTTCTTGACCGAGTCAGAGAGGGAGATGGGGGTGCTGTCAAGTTGAAGGTGGAGAGAGGGGGGAGCTGGGAAAGTTTCTGGCGAGTGCCTACCAGCATGGCTTCCGTTTTGTCGTCGTTCAGTTTGAGCTTGTTTGCTGTCATCCAGTTTTTCACGTCTTCATAGCAGTCAGCCGTGCAAGTCAGTAGTGTCTGAGTGTTGTCGAGTTTGTCTTTGTCTAGTAGTTGTGAGTCGTCAGCGTAGAGGTGGTGGTGTATGTGGTGAGACAGGATGATGTTGGACAGGGGGAGGTGTAGAGTGTGAAAAGGACCGGGCCCAGGACGGACCCCTGTGGAACGCCGCAGGAGAGCCTGACTGGGTTGGAGGAGACGCCGTCGATGGTGACGGACTGCTGTCTGTCGGAGAGGTAGGAGAGAAACCAGGAGTGAGCAGAGTCAGTGATGTCAAAGGAGTGGTGAAGGCGGTGGAGGAGGATAGAGTGGTCTATGGTGTCGAAGGCGGCAGAGAGATCGAGTAGCGTAAGAAGGGAGATGTTGCCCGAGTCAGTGGAGAGAAGCAGGTCGTTTAGGATATGTAGAAGGGCTGTTTCAGTGCTGTGATGTTTGCGATAGGCAGACTGGAAGGGACTGAGGAGGTTGTTGTCGGCTAGGTGGAGGTTGAGTTGGTTGATAACAACCTTCTCAAGAAGCTTGGACAGGAAAGAGAGATTGGAGACTGGGCGGTAGTTCTTGAGTTCGTTTGGGTCGAGGTTGTGTTTTTTGAGGAGAGGACGGACGATGGCGGACTTGAAGATATCGGGGACGGAGCCATTCTCTAGAGATGTGTTGATGATGTCGGTAATGAAGGGCAAAAGTTTTGGGAGGCCGTCCCGGTAGAGGGAAGCTGGGAGGGGGTCTAGTTCGCAGGTTTTGAAGGGCATGGACTTTATTGTCTTGAGGACTTCATCCTGAGAGACGGGGCGGAAGGACGAGAAGGGAGTGCCGGAAAAGGGGGGGGGTGGGGGGGGGGGGGTCAGGAAGGCAAGGCGGAGAAGGCAGAGTGTCGAGTGTGTTGCGCAGAGTTTGGATTTTGTCGGAGAAATAGGAGGAAAAAGCGGACGGAAGTTCTTCTTTGCTGTGTGTGTTGGGAAGAGGAGAGTCTTTAGAAGTGCCTAGGAGTGTGTTCATGGTAGCGTAGAGGGTTTTGGAAGAAGTGGATTCCAGGATTTTGTTTTGAAGGTGTCGGAGATCATTCTGCAGACTTTGGATCTGGTGGTTTGGAAGATCTGTCCGTGAACGGTGAGGTCAGATGAGCGCCAGCGGCGTTCCGCTTGTCGACGCTCACGCTTGGCCTCAGCTATGTCGTCAGTGAGCCAGGGGGAGGGGAGTCGGTTGGGTATGGAGCAGGTGTTGACAGGGGCATGGGTGTCTAGAAGTTTTCGAAGGGAGGAATCGAAATGGGATGCAAGATCGGGAGAGGAGGCGGGGTCCATGAGAAGGTCGACAGCTTCGTCGAAGAAGTTCTCTCGGTTGACAGATTTTAGTTTGCGACGAGAGACAAAGAGCTTGGGTTTTTTCGGGGGAGGTAGGTTGAGGGCGACGAGAATAGCGAGGTGGTCGGAGGGAAGCACAGAAGAGGTGTCAGAGTCGAGGAAGAGTTGATCGGAGGTGCGGGTGATGATCCAGTCGAGCGTGTGGCCGAGTCGCTGGGTGGGTTTAGTGATGTGTTGAGTAAAATTGTGGTTTGAAAGTGACGTGCAAAGGCGTTTTGTGTCAGGGTGGTCGGGTTTGTCGAAGTGGAAGTTAAAGTCGCCAAGAAGGATGTGTTTTCCGGGTCGTGTGCTGTAGTGGTCGAGGAGGAGATCGAACTCGGTGAGGAACATGGAGTTTGTGAGTTTGTTTTGAGAGCTTGGAGAGGGGCGATAGATACATGAGAAGATGAGGGACTGGCCAGGGAGTGTTGCTACTGCCTCGACAGATTCAAAGGAGGAATGAGCAAAAGGGAGAGACTGAGAGAAGGAGAGGTGAGCAGAAAGACATTCCCTGTAGATGATGGCAATGCCACCCCCTCTGGAAGCACGCGGGAAGGAGGCCAGGCGGTAGCCACTCGGAGTGACGCTGGCGATAATGGGTTCATCGCCAGCTGAGCGGAGCCACGTTTCGGTT